>JAPMUY010004784.1:0-33922 GCA_026901105.3 Galaxias olidus
TCTTGTTAATTGCATCTGAACAGTTCATTTAAGTTTTTGACACCACACAAGGAAAGAGCATGACATTGTTGAATCTCCATTTTGACTCCAGCTTGGCTGTTTGACCTGCCCATAGTGTTAAATTGCATGGGTTTTGTATAATCTGGCGGTCATGTTCCCACACAACCACATTCACTGAAATAATTCTGTTCAGACTACAATGTTTCTTTTGGTTTATCAGCTATGTATGAGAGTATCATCCCAGGGCCTGCAAAGACTACACTTTCAGACAATTAGCTTTTTAGTACTTTACATATAATTGTACCATCTCATTAATGTTTTTATCTCTGTATTTTTTCAACAGGCATGATCGACTGGAAGGGTTGCCAGCCAGTATTAGGCTTGAACGCAGGGTGCCATTTTCTGTTAGCGGACACAAACCGAGATATTACTCGAACGTCGAATTCCTGGGACAGTGCCCTGACTGCCAGCACCCAGATTGTTTTTTAGTTTGACCACCTTTTTATTTTTGATGCCCCTCACATTTATGTTGCAGGTAGTGTTTGTTTTGAAGGCCTGAATGATACCTCTGTTGTAATATGTATAAAGATTGTTTTATGGAGCACGAATGAGGCATAATGAACAGGAAACATGAATGAGGGTCAGTGAACGTTAAGCTGGGATAGTGCTTAGCTGTCCACACCAAAATTCACCAGTGTTGAACTCTAATTTAGTACAGGGCTGTGGATGTTGGAGGTCTACACTAATCCAGAAGTAAGTGCCAGGGACAGCTATGCATCTGAACTGCAGAATTTATCTACATTGTTTAATTACACTGTGAAAACCTACCTTCTCAGAAGGCAACACAACAAAAAGGTGGTCCATGAAATGTTTTTGCCTTGGGTTAATAATAGAAAGGAAAGGTATGAGTCATGACTAAATCAAGGATGATGATGATGATGTCAAATACTTCATGTACAATAAATAATGCATTACTTATTGAATTGCTTTACATTGGGCTGTCACAGGTCCCTTAACACATGATAGTCTGGTTACTCATTGCTAGCGCCTATCCACTATTGGTAAGAAGATATGGGTGGCTGATGTAGGCTATTTATGATGGGCTCTGTTTTAATAAAAAAAAAAGTCTCAGCAATTTTATGGGATTCCTTACTTTTACTTCAGAATACATATACATTAAGGGTTCCTATACCAATGAAGCCTCAAGAATATGTATGATATAATGCAACACAACATGAAAGATGAAAAAAAAAAGCAATGTGATGTTGCCATTAGGCTTGTGGAAATGAATTGAAGCTGTACTTTGCTCTAAGCTGAATGGTTTGGATAGTATTACAATGTATCAGTAATAAACGTGAGTGCTGTGACTCATGCATATCGCTGTAAAATTAAAATTATAGGTTAAAAGGCCTAATATGGTGTTTTGTTAACATTAGAACCATATAAATACTCCATAGCTTTAAGCTTATTTAAACAGCAATATTACACCGATCATACTTAGCTATTTGCAAATGATGCTAACGATAATACAAACTACATTTCGCTAATGCTAAAGAATGAGCAACATAGGTCACCAGACGAGTGATGTAAAGGAAATAAAGTGACTCTACACCCGGAGGCTTGGCTGTACGTCAGGAGGCTTGGCCGTACGTTCCGCCATGTTTTTGTCTGCAGTAGGACTGTATTGCTATGTCCAGCCAATCTTGAATTTTGGGGACAGCCACGTACAATGGTTGTAGCTTATTCCAGATGGCATCACAGACCTCTGGAATAATTTCTGCCACAGTGGACCTCCCAATTTGGTAACTCAAATAAATTGTTTTATGAGAGTCTCCTGTGGCCAAGTATCTTTTTTAGAAAAATAAATAAATTCAACAATTTGTTAAGATTTAACCATTTAGTTACATGTATTTTATGCTGTGTATTAGACCACTTAATTACATATATTATGTGCTGTGTATTAAAAGGACAATCCTACACATTATAATCTGTTCAAGGTCTGTCAATGGGCATTGTTACGATCTCTGTAGACTTTTCCCCTCTCTTACAGCGCACGCCTGTATTTGATACGACTACAACAATGGCAGAGACGTGCCTAGAGGCTTAGGACTGAGCCTGCGCATCAACAAGGGAGGGTCTAACGTCTAAACCAATGATTTCTCTCCATCCAGTTGACATATGATCTTGTATTCTACCACTGTATAAAACGAGAACAGACCCCTCCCAGGTGGCGGCATTCGGTAGACTGGGTTTGTGTGTCTGTGTGTGTGTAGGACAGCAGACTGGTGTAGCGTGGTGTTGCCGCCCTTTGTTATCTTTTGATTTCATCGTATTCTTCTTTATTATTTTTGTATTGATTACTTTATTGAATAAAGCTTGCTATTGCTTATACCTTTAGTCCTGTCGTCTCTCAGAACTGCGGGACGCGACAAAATACAACCAATTTTAACACAATATAAAAGCAACTAGTATTTTCACACAAGCCATCGTCATACGTAATTGAATTTAGCAATACTATCATTCGTTCATTCAGAAAACCACTGTGCGTTTGCAAAGTTACAATGTTTACGACAGATCGGTTATATTTCAGACATGTTTGGGAAAAGATACATTTGTTAGGCAGGACAAACCCAACAGCTACAGTGTAGTCAGTGTAGAACCGCGATCACGCAGCAGTGAAGAAAATCGCGCCGCATAGCGTTTTGAAACTGTTTAAATCGACCGAAATGTAAAGTTTTTGTTGTTATGTCATTCTATAGTAAAACTTAGTTTCCCAACATATGAGTGTTGATATCTATAGAGCTTGCTAATTCAAAGTTAGCTTCCAAATAGCTTAGGTTTTGTTCTTACATTAAATAATCCTTAACTTTAAACAGTTCAATAAAAAAATATACGTTTTATTTAATATCAAACTATTGACGAACTGGTTTAAGCTTGTATTCTGACAATTCAATCTTTCCATATTTCTACTGTTAATATCATCATATTGTCATTTCAAAGCTGGCCTTTTGCCTGGTGGTTGCTGCGGGTCCTCATTAGAAATACTATATTTAGGTACAAAACGGGCACCGATTTTGCGGCGCACCTTGGCTTCAAGTTAAATTGCCTACCTGTTCCCAAAATATTTGACAGTCAAACTTTGATTCATTTTGAAGTAAACCCCTGTCCGGATGTGACCTTAAGTGGAATAAGCAATCAGTCAACAATTTGTTATTTAAAATACGCTACTAACTTAAATTAAATCCTTCGGTCGGGCCTTTCAACTCTGAGTAGTCCAAGGCCTTTGAAAGATTCTCAGAAACAAGAAAAAAAAAATCGATCCTAGGCAGAGGAAGAACTGCTCACTCAAAGTTTTCCGTGCCTTCACTTCTTCAGGACAGCTCAAACAAACGCCATTCTCCACTATGCTACGAGTCGCTACTAACTTAAATTAAATCCATCAGTCGGGGCCTTTCAACTATGACTAGTCCAAGGCCTTTGAAAGATTCTCAGAAAAAATTATCAACAAATCGATCCAAGGCAGAGGAAGATCTGCCCACTCAATGTTTTCTGTGCCTCCACTTCTCCAGGACAGCGGTAAAACACCTCATTTTCCACTATAGCTTGCTAGATAGTTTGTTTTGATTTAGAATTCAGTCGCGTTGATTGAAATCCATAAAGCGAGAACTATTTTCATTGTTTTATGTAGGTAATGTCAGTCAGTTTGGCTACTATTACATAGGCCTATAACACATTGAATTTTAACTTTAGCTATGCTGATTGATTGTGAATGGAAGTGATGCTCATCGGTAACATTATCTGTAGCAAGATAAATGGCAACCCAGTTGTTGCATTCTTGAGCGGGGTAATTTTAAGTAGGCCTATCAAGGCAGTTAAGAATATATTAATGATCCTAGCGGATATGAAAAACTTTTCATATTTAAAATACTTCTACTAATGAAGAACTATGCGTGATAAGGGTTTGAGGTAGCATATCAATTGCCGTGAGAAAATCTGGACCTTTCCTTTCATCTTTTGTTTTCCTCTATGTCCACTGAAGCATTGGTTTCCTTAAAGATTGCGTTGAGTGGCATGTCCAGTATTTGTGACCACGGATGCATGCCTGAAAGTCAGTGCATTAAGAAAACAAGAAAACCTATTTATTAGTCAGATGGTTTATTGCCTTAAGGTTTGCAGAGCAGACTGCAGAAATTTGCAGATCGGCTACTCGTAGACAGCTAAAAATACAAGATCAATACAATACAAGATCATCGTCATTATAAATGAAATATACGCTATAATATAGGGGTTAGTTGGGTAGAGAGTATCTGCCAGTACAGAATATGCCTGTTAATTGCAGCTTTATAGCTAAATAAGCAGATTATGTACAAATAATATTGAGCAATGATCTTGCAATGGGATCTATATTTTACGGAGATAGTTCTGACTGAAATGTATTTTCGACACGGTGATCATCTGGCACTGATTATGGTGTACAAATGCAATTGCGAGCTGTAGGCTGTCGTTTGGAGCCATAATTTTTGTTGTTTTGGACCGTGTCAATTAAAAACCTAAAACAATGACACGTTCGTGGTTTTCAGAGAACATGTTTTTAATATTGTGTCCTTAATTTAGGTAAACGACCATATAACTGTAAAGGCAGTGTGTTTTTCAAAGTATTTGTAGCAACATATCCATTATTTGTCCCACGATAAAGAAGTAAACTAATGTCAAAGTTGCCCATAGGAGGTTTGAGCTTTTTGAAGACGGTGCTTGGTTACAAGTAAGAATCAACTCTGTAAAATTAAAAACCTTTTTTCGACACTTAAACAGTCACTTTTCGAAAAACTTAAAATTTATGAATTTGTTTTTTTATTAATAAACGTTTAGTAGACTTCCGGTGAGCGCTTCGAGATGGCAGCTTAACTTTTTGAGCTCCCCCGGACAATTCGCATAATTCCCCACTACAACACAAAAATATAACCTCGACCAGAAATCAAAATGTAACAAGATGAGCGGGTCTAAGGCTAAGAAAGTTCAGGGAACAACTAAAACCGACGACGAGACCAGGAGGAGGACAAACAGGCTTACAGCGGCCAACGTGGTGAGCGAGAAGAAAATGGAGTCGATGGACGAGATGACTACGGTTAAAGCTATCCAAAAACTTGGCGAGAACATGCAAGGTATGAAAAACGACCTCATGCAAGAGTTATCAGAATTTAGAACCGAACTTAGGAATGATATTAGAAGCGAACTCGCTACATATAAATCGGACATAAACCAGAGGTTTCAAAGTTTGACTGGTGATATACATGAACACGGCATTAGGCTAACCGAAGTTGGGGAACGCGTGGGTGAAACAGAGATAACTAATGCCGAATTATGCAACTCCTTATTACACGCCCTGAAACAACAAAAACTTCTACAGGTCAAGATAACAGATTTGGATGGCCGATCCCGCTGTAATAACATCAGGATATATGGGATAAAGGAAGGCACAGAGGGAACCTCTATGAACACTTTCATAACTGACTTCCTTAAAACTGAACTGAATATTGGCGGTGAAACCGATTTACAAATCCAGCGATGTCACTGCTCTTTAGGCCCTAGACCCACAGAAGAAAATATTAGAAGATCTATCCTAGTTAACTTCCAGAGATTCGACACTAAAGACAGGGTACTCAAAGCTGCCTGGTCGAGAAAGATTACCTACGAGGGGAAGAATGTAGCGTTTGCGCATGATCTACCTAACGAGGTGAACGCTAAACTAAAAGAATACAAAGAAATTAAAAAGATCCTCAAAGAAAAACATACGTTTTCAGACACCGTACCCAGCAAGGATGAAGATCCACTGGCATAACGGAATCCGGACCTACAACGCGTTTGAAGCGGCTGAGGACATGAACAAGAGGGGATATAATGTGGTTGTCCCAAGGCAGACTGACACAGACGGGGAGCACAGTTTGACACAGAATACGCATTGGAATAAGAAAGGCGGAATCCATTCTGAAACAGTTCAAGAGAGACTTCGTGAGTTTCGCCATCAACGTTAATCCAATTACTGTCCGGGTGGGATGCGATGGATCCGGGGGAGTGAATGTCATCACTATTTTGCTCAGGGTAAAGGAAACCTCACCACCTGCGAGGAGGGAGCCCCTACAAGATGTGGGTCTGTTTCTCCAAAGACTTGTTACCGATGGTATTAAGAAGGCAGGGCAGTGTAAGTCCCTGCAGTTGGAAGTCAACGTTGCACATGTTCTAATAGTGCTTTTTGATCGTTTTTTTTATTGTATGTATGTTTTTGTTGCCAGCATATTTTAAGTTATTTTCTGTTATGGGGTTTGGAAACTTTAAAGTAGTTTCATGGAATGTGAATGGTCTGAACAGCCTGATTAAGAGGAGCAAAGTAATGGCTAAATTAAAAAAGGAAAGGAACCAAATAACATTTTTGCAAGAGACCCATTTATCTTCAATTGAACATGATAAACTCAAGAAATTTGGCTTTAAAAATACATTCCATAGCACCTTTAGGGATGGCCATAAAAGAGGAGTTGCAATTATGATACATAATTCATTACATTTTGAATTAGTGAAAGAGATCAAGGACAGTGAAGGCAGATTTGTGTTGATACAAGGGAAAATAGAGGACCAAATTGTAACTCTTTATCTCAGTCTATATCCCCCCGCAAGATCAAAACAATGAAAAAAGTTTTTGAACTTATAACAGAAGCACAAGGAGTACTAATCTGTGCAGGAGACTTTAATTAATAATAATTAGACAGGATTCAACCAATAACAAAAGGATAGTAACTACCCAAAGTGAGATACTAAGAAAGGGCATAGAGATAGAATTACAGGATATTTGGAGAGATTTGCACCCAATGGAAAAAGACTATTCTTTTTTTTCAGCTCCACACTCGGTTCACTCAAGAATAGATTTATTTTTATTTTTAAAAATGATAGACACAGAGTACTCAAATGTGATATTGGAACTCGGGACATCTCAGACCATTCCCCAATATTCATAACACTTCACCTTGACAATAGACCTAAGAAGACCATTTGGAGATTAAATACAAGCTTACTCAATAACAAAATGGTTGTACAGCAAGTGAAAACCGAAATTAAATCTTTCCTTGAGCTGAATGATAAAGATGACGTAAACCCTAATATACAGTGCATCCGGAAAGTATTCATACCCCTTCACTTTTTCCACATTTTATTATGTTACAGCCTAATTCCAAAATGGATTAAATAAAAAAAAATTCTCAACATTCTACACACAATACCGCATAATGACAAAGTGAAAAAAGCTTTTTAGAATTTTTTGCAAATGTATTAAAAATAAAAAAATAAAATATCACATGTACATAAGTATTCACACCCTTTGCTGTGACACTCAAAATTGAGCTCAGGTGCATCCGTTTCCACTGATCATCCTTGAGATGTTTCTACAACTTGATTGGAGTCCACCTGTGGTAAATTCAATTGATTGGACATGATTTGGAAAGGCACACACCTGTTTATATAAGGTCCCACAGTTGACAGTGCATGTCAGAGCACAAACCAAGTTATGAAGTCCAAGGAATTGTCTGTAGACCTCCGAGACAGGATTGGATTGCACAGGATTGCACAGATCTGGGGAAGGGTACAAAAAATGTTCTGCAGCATTGAAGGTCCCAACGAGCACAGTGGTCTCAATCATTCGCAAATGGAAAAAGTTTGGAACCACCAGGACTCTTCATAGAGCTGGCTGCCTGGCCAAATTGAGCAATCGGGGGAGAAGGGCCTTGGTCAGGGAGGTGACCAAGAACCCGATGGTCACTCTGACAGAGCTCCAGTGTTCCTCTGTGGAGATGGGAGAACCTTCCAGAAGGACAACCATCTCTGCAGCACTCCATCAATCAGGCCTTTATGGTAGAGTGGCCAGACGGAAGCCACTCCTCAGTAAAAGGCACATGACAGCCCGCATGGAGTTTGCCAAAAGGCACCTGAAGGACTCTCAGACCATGAGAAACAAAATTCTCTGGTCTGATGAAACCAAGATTGAACTCTTTGGCCTGAATGCCAAGCGTCATGTCTGGAGGAAACCAGGCACTGCTCATCACCTGGCCAATACCATCCCTACAGTGAAGCATGGTGGTGGCAGCATCATGCTGTGGGGGTGTTTTTAGCAGCAGGAACTGGGAGACTAGTCAGGATCAAGGGAAAGATGAATGCAGCAATGTACAGAGAGATCCTTGATAAAAACCTGCTCCAGAGCGCTCTGGACCTCAGACTGGGGCGAAGGTTCACCTTCCAACAGGACAACAACCCTAAGCACACAGCCAAGATAACATAGGAGTGGCTTCGGGACAAGTCTGTGAATGTCCTTGAGTGGCCCAGACTTGTACCCGATTGAACATCTTTGGAGAGATCTGAAAATGGCTGTGCACCGACGCTCCCCATCCAACCTGATGGAGCTTGAGACGATCTGCAAAGAAGAATGGGAGAAACTGCCCCAAAATAGGTGTGCCAAGCTTGTAGCATCATACTCAAGAAGACTTCAGGCTGTAATTGCTGCCAAAGGTGCTTCAACAAAGTATTGAGTAAAGGGTGTGAATACTTATGTACATGTGATATTTTATTTTTTATTTTTAATAAATTTGCAAAAAAAATTTAAAAGCTTTTTTCACTTTGTCATTATACGGTATTGTGTGTAGATTGTTGAGAATTCTTTTTTATTTAATCCATTTTGAAATTAGGCTGTAACATAATAAAATGTGGAAAAAGTGAAGGGGTATGAATACTTTCCGGATGCACTGTATGTAATAATCGTAAATTAACAAAAAAAAATGTTTTTATTGCTAGAAATTCAAACTTACATACTGCCCTTTTAACAATCAAATGGAAGACTTTCCTAAATGTGTAAGCTAATAGATCATGTGGGATTTTAGCCACTTGATCCAAAAGTGGCGCTGATCAGCCGGACACGGTGTTAGGTATTGCTGAGGAAGAAGAAGCTGCAAACTAGGTACGATTACAAATTGACTCTTGGGCTGGATCCGAATTCTTCAATAAAGTACATCCTAATAACTTTCACATGTACTTTTCCTTAACCCCTAGGGAAAGCGTCATGAGGTTAGGAAAGATATGAAGGAGAATTCATAAGGACTTAGGAAAAGACAATCGCGTTGCTAAAGGAGTCCGACTGCACTCACACTAAGATACGTAATCATGCAACGGTGGTTTTGGGTCGTTTGTGGAGAAACTACAATGTCCCGAAGATTAACTATAGCCTACAAAAAGCGCATTTTAGATACTTCGCCCGTGCGTTGTCACCATGTTGTTTCATGGCCTATATATAAACGGTGGGCAAGGCGGATAAATATATTAACCTACTTTATTACCAAGGTTGGGATTAAAAAGGGAATTGTGTGAATGGTACTCTTTGTTTTGATTGTTTTCCAGGACACTTAGGGTTGTTGGCACAACAACAGTTGAAGGAAGAACAGAGGTAGAAAGGTTAAACACCCATAATAATGGACTATTCCTTTAACAATATAGTTGTATACTTTACTCAATTATATTTTTTTAAGATTGCAGAAAAACACTCCAAATTAAAAAAACGAGTCTCAAACCCCAGGTGAGTTCCAAGAAATCATTGCTGTGTTTCATTAGTAGTTTCACTTCCCTTCAGCCCTTGGTATGACGTAACAGCATACATCGCGCGGAGGCCACTTGCAGAACGGAGGGAAAGTGGTCAGGGGGTTTAAATAGAACAAACCTGCCCTTGAACAGTTTCAGCCAACTGAAACTGTCATTGGTCAACCGGCAGTTGTAGGCTTTGCGCTATACTGCTTTTAACAAATCATCGGAAATACCTGCATACCAGTTTAAATTTGGCTTGTGCAATCAGCTGTGTCAGTTTCTAATAAATTAAAATTAATAAATGTTTCTGTTTGTAATATGTTTCATGATTATCCTAAATATTGTTGCTAGGGGTTTATGATATCTTGCTCAATTTATTAATATTCTCCGTTGGTGGTGAGCATCTAGCGTTTTACGTGCATTACTGCCACCTAACCACTGAGTATTTTCTTGCACCAAATGCATAACAGCAATGCATTGTGGGTGATATACAACTTTGGAGTCACCATCGTTGTTCACTCGCTCCCTCAGCTCTCCGCGGATTGATCTCATTAAGTTCACTTCAGCTTTTCAGACTAATGGAACGACATTTAAGATGGTGGCAGGGACTCCCCGAGGGGAAGTCAACGAGGGCATGTTGAACGGCCATTGAAACACAGCACATACCTTTGCCAATTGGATGACCTTTAGATAGAAACATTTTTTTAAATACTGACGAACAAATAGAACACATACTGAAAGCTTTTTATAGGGGCAACTTTGAACCAAGACCTGACAAACTAGAAAAAACTGAAATTGATAGTCTGTTGTTGATACAGATGCCAGTGACAGTGTAGTGTGAGAGAGACTGGCAGATTGAAACACCAATCAAACCTTTGCAATGTATATTTAACATCAGACAGGTAATTGTCCAGAAGACGTTCACTCTATGTCTACATCTACAACAGAGCATGGGGATGTAGCTCAGTGGTTGAGTGCATGCTTCGTATGTTTGAGGTCCTGGGTTCCTTTGAACCTTTCCAGCAAGTTGAAGATCTGCAGTGTCAGACCTGCTTTTCATGAATTATATCCTGACTTAAAATAAATCCCTCCACTCATTATTTACTCTTGCTAAAAGGTTAGCCATGACTATGTGTCTCACGAATATTTCCTAGAGCGTACATGTGTGCCATAAATGAGGAACTAGCTAAAATGCAGATGCTACTGTAGTGAAGGTCACGTGGAAATTAATTGGTCTCATCTACCAAACTATGCTGGTTACCCCTCAACTGCAAAAGGTGGCATTGGTAAAGAGTCAAGGTGTTGCTCTCGTAAAGCAAACAGCATCTGTCCATGAAGTTCAATTAGCTGTCTCACACAACCACAACATGGAATGTACTGAAACTTTTTGATTGTTCACTCAACCTACCAATTACTGTCATCATAAATGTTACAGAATGCTTCTATTCCCGCCCCTTGAGAACTAAAGCAAACAGGTCTAGTCAACACCACACCCTAGCAGGACTTCAGTGCTGTTATATAGACGTCAAACTGCACTTCCTTAAGGTGTTCTTAGTAATTCTGATGTTTTCTAGATTGATTTCTCAGCTATAAAAACCCCCAACATCAAAATGGATGCACATTTACAGGCACAGCATAAAGAGATACTTGGTCTGCTGGAAAATATACACCTAGTGAATGTTGCATTGTCACAACAGTAACACTTGCTCAAATATTTAAATATGAACCATTGCTAAAAGAACGGTTAGTGATTAAATATCACATATGTATGCACTATTTCTTTCAGTAACCATAATTTGCAGAAATTACCTGAATAGCTCTACCATAATGTGCATATTGTGGAAACTCCATGAGGACAAACTCAACCTGTCAATTAGAGTCATACGCTATGTTACTTTCTGTGTCTGTTTCTTGTCTCGAAGCACATAAGAAAAAGGTGTTGCCAACTCCACACCGTATACTAGCAGGAATAAATTGCCATAATCTTGACAAAGATATGATTTTCCTATGCGTCGTCTTAGTTATTCTGATATCATCTGGACTGTCTTCACTGCCGACAGTTTTTAAGAGTTGTGAAGATGAACATTGTACACGCAAAGCGAAGGAAGAGACCTGGTCTGCTGAAACAAACAAACAAAAAACTTATGATATTTCATTAAAGGGGTTCACCCATTTTCAACTTTTTTATGTGTTTTTCATCATATACCAATGTTCTATTATAGATATAATATTATCATGTATCGTTACACAATCAAACAGTAGAGTGTAAAACAACGAATCAGACCCGAAGACCCATTTGCGGTGTGAACTACTCCTTTCTCTTTCCTGTAGGCCTACTGAGCCTATGGGGCTTTCACGTGAAAATTGAACGAACGACTCAGACCCTAAGACGGAATCAGCTGGAGCTGAAGCGATAGCAGCTGAGCCAAGGTTGGACTCAAAGTGGTGGTGCATTTGTGGATATTGTCAAGGAGAAAAAAGTCTGTAGTAGTAGTGGAGCATAATCGGAGTTGCGGACTTTTTTCTCCTTGACTGCATTTTCTGTCCTGCACCCAAACTAATAGGATGTGCATATTTTATTTCGTTTAATTGCATTTGTGGATATTGCCTGCCGATGGCAAAGGAGACAGAGAGTATGCTGCAATGACTGAGACCGCACACAGTTTCTGTTGTCAAGTAGGCCTATGACACCCTCTAGGCTAAAGCAAAGAAGATGGACGAACGTGTGTAACTGAGCATGAAAGCGTTGCAGTGCATACAGACAGCGGAGTGCTGGAGACATATTTTAGAAAACCGAGTGCGAGACCTCCTGGGCCAAGGGGGCATATGACAGCTGAGTAAGCAGCGGCTCCTCGATTCATGTTAGCAAATATTTTTAGTCACATACATTGGCTTGGTAACATTAGGTAGCTATAACCAATGTATACGAATTTTGGAGATCAAGCTGTTAGATAAGTTGTTCTTGAACCTATAAAATTAAAACACTATTTTCTTTAACAGTTTGCTAGTACCAGCATAATATTTTGCGATGGGAAGGAACATTGTAGCTGTTTAGACTAGACAACCCTGTTGACTAATAATATAATTGTTTTTATTAAATCAGTGATATAAATGTGCATCTGTAATTGCTTTTTTTATTCTACAGCATAGTTTGTATTGTGTATTTTGCGTGTTTTGTGATTATGAACAGAAATAAATGTTTTATTGTTTTCAATTTTGTCTGGTTGCATATCATTTGTTTCTGGAATGGACATTACACAGAGATACTTAAATCGTATCCCCTTACCAGCATGTGTTGTCAGTAGTATACAGATGCTTATACACAGCATCTGCTAATGTCACTGGCTTTCGTGAGGTGCAAGACCAAGAGTCACAAGAGGACTTGTAAAGGTCTGTTACTAGGGATGCACCGATGCATCGGCCGATGTTGACTGCCATCTACCGATGACAGCGGTCGATGTTTATGTCGCATCAATTTCTCTAAATGTTGTTGCCGCAGGAATGTTTGTTTTCAAATAAGAGGGAAAGAAAAGGTCAGCTGTGTGGTAATATTTCAGAGTGGGCTTTGAAATAGGCCTATTAAAGGTTGTTTCACACATTTGTATGACAGAATTTGTGTTCGAAATCAAATTTCGGCAGCCGGTCAAATTTCCGATAACACCGATATTAACGTCAAGCGATGGTTTCTAAGTCAGAAGTCAGAACAGCATCACTGTGGTGGCAATGCACTTGTTTTATCGTTTTTTTGTGTGAAATTTTCCCACACTGGACTTTGTTTTAGCTCGTTTCATAGTTGAACAGCTCACCCTCAGTCTTTGATTTGAAGTTAACATCCCGCATACATACATATATTCATAATTTAATTGTCACCCTCATGCACCCTGCATAAATTGGCAGACATAACTCCTCATCCAATAACCACACACCATAATCCATGAAGAGGGACTGTTCAACTCAGTTTCTTGAGTCACTGGAGATAGGTTAAAACTGAAAAAGCATGTGTGCTTCCAATAGACTTATCAACATGTGAATGAGGCAGAGATCAATCGTCTTTAGCGCCAACGACAAACTAGCGTCCACAGAGATAGAACACTCTTCTATCTCTGTGCTAGTGTCTCCTAGCAGCAATATGATGACATCACTCATAAACAAATGCTTCTTAAGGCCAGTTCAGACCAAAGATTCGCGACGCAACAAAACTGTTTTAGAACATCGCAGACAAAAGTTGCAGAGGTCTGAACTAGTAGTTACAAGGCAGCTGAAGCCGTTGCATGTTGTCGCAAAAGACTTGGCTTGTCAAATCGCCAAGTGCAGTTTTAGAACGTTAGGAAGTATAGCACCAGATTTATGTCTAAATGCATTGTTCATCAGTGCGTTTACATGCATGCGTTGGATTTGTTATCATTTAGATAAGCTATTGTTTATTAAAATTATATACTCTGCATCATATAGTAGATATGGTGCCAATCGCAACTAAATAAAAACGGTTGTCATGCACTAGCTCATACTAATAGGGAAATAAAATTATGAAATAATTTTTGTTAACGTTAGCTAACTGTAGTGGACTATGCTGTTTGTATGGAAACGATCATTTGTGTCTGTGCTAGTTGCTTTGGTGTGAACCACTCAGTTTTAGAGCATTTACGATCAGACATTCGTATTCTTTGATTCTTTTGCGAGTTCCAGCCAGTTGCGTTGCGAATCATTGGTCTGAACTGGCCTTTAAAGGCACAGAACACATTCGGGATACGAATACACACGCACCGTGAATTTCAACCAAAAGACGAGACTGTTCAATTTAATTTTAATCTCTTGATCGATTAAATTCTTAATACAGATTAACATGCAAACATCAACATCAAAACAGTTGAGTTCATTTTTTTTATTATGAAGATCTCTTTGTTTCCCTGGCACAAAAGCGGAAATAAATTACCAAAACAAATAGGCCGGAAAACATCATTGGCCAAATTGCTATTTTAAACATCGATATCGGTACAGAATTTCTCCATCGGTGCATCCCTATCTGTTACACAACACTGCTATAGTTCAGTTCGAAACTCAGGAGACCAGATTTCAACATTCATGAATAATTAATGCACCACAAAGCTTTGACACGCCCTGGTGCTGGGGAGGTGACAAGGAAAGGGCTGTGCAGTGAGCTATGGGTATTCCAATGAATTAATCGTTTCAATGCCTGTAGTTGGAAAAATGTTTATTTCACTTACACTGATCCTAAGACCCGAACTTGTTCAATATGCTTAGTTAATTTAGCCTAAAGAACAACATACTGTATATCGTTTTGTAAAATGTGTGAACTATCCCTTTAAGGACAACAACATTTCGCTGACTGGGTTTGACCTGACTATCTAGTTTTGTGTTAATGTTTTAGAGTTTTGTGCAGTGTCTGGGAATGGCCAAAGTGTCAACCTCTGCTGTTTCAACTATGACCTTCGGTGTTGCAACAACGATCAAAACGACTTCCCCAACTACAACCAAAGCTTCAAATACAACCCCAGCTACCCCAACTACCATAGCTGCTGCATAATTACCACAACAGCTTCTGCAACAACTCCAGCAATTCAAACAACAACTTGTGACGGCCCCGATTAGATAAATTAATGCAGCTGTCCCAACAACTTGAGGGGATCCCTGATTAACCCGAGCAAACAGGTGCGATGTGTGTCTAACAATGGCGGAAGTAAACTGGGGAAAGGAATGTCGGGGAAGCGTGAAACGAGAGTCGGCGTTGTTAGCCGAGAGACGCTAGCCCGCATGAAAACCCTAACCGCGCACCACAACCAAGTAACTAAACTATCGCTAAAATCCTCGTCACCAGTGTTCCATTGAAGACCGGTCTTTCGCTTCCCGAGTCCAGTGGAAATAACTGATCGGCATCACTATCCCCTGGAAATACGACAGACTACGCCTGGGTATCGTACTGAGGTGTTTCTGGTAGTTCTATTGGGAGGGTGCTGGTAAACAATGGGAGGTAACGGGGTGGAAACAAAGCGATAGACTGAAAGACCTTGGAGGGGGGGGGAAATCTGTAATCGCAATATTAGGCTGGACTGAACGAAAACCTGAAGTGTATACGAGATAAACTGATAAACTGATTTATCGAGTATTTATGGTTTACATGAGCATTTGAGAACTGTACGGACTGATATTGATTTTGGGGACGTTAATATGATTCATTGAGTGGTGGGGTTCAAAATCCTCTGTGGACACTTTATGGACTAATGCTGATTTTTGGGTATAATATGTGATTATTGTTGAAAATTGGTTAAAGGTGTGGGAATTGAAATTATTTCTTTCAGTGGTGTTAATCATGTGACAGGGAACTTGGGAAAATGTACTGTACTGTGTTTGACTGAATAACCACCCTGAACTGTGAATGTTATCGACCAATGATGTTGTGGGGTAAATAATGATTCATGGTGAAGATAGTGTGTAATCTGGGGCCGAGATGTAATCCAGTGCTATCCAAAACTGTGTAAAGAAATATAATTTGAGTACTAGTGACGCTTATCAAAAGTGAGTGGTTATTTTCTAAAAAGGGTCCTATAGCCTCTTAGGGCCCTGTGTAAGGGTGTATATCCCCAGCAAACCTGGCTCCCCATTCTTTAAAAATAAAGGAGATTTAGTTCTCTGGTAGGTTGATACTACCTGGCACCCCAGATAAATGGAGCAAAGGGGATAAACCGTTACAAACTACAGTTGTCCTCACTACCACAAGAGCTGCCCCATCCTCAACCGCGGTTGCTGCAACATCCACAGCTGCATCAACTACCACCATAGTATCTACCACTTTAACCAGTGCAGTTACCTCTAAACCTGCTGCATCTGCTGGGATCATCTACATTAAATTGATTATTATGGTTATGAAAGCATCTATTATACACCTGAACTGTTGAAAAATATCCAAATAAGATTCCAAAGAGTTGCATTTTGTATTATGAATCAAACACTAATAGAAATGTAGACTCAAAGAGACCAACATTTTTGTACACACGTGTAACAGACTATTATTTATTTTTTATTTGTTTACAATCTTAAGAGAATAACTAAAATGTTGTGATCTATCAAATATTTACAACATAAATAATGTTTTGATAAGTTATACATTTTTTGTATAGATTTTACATTTTCAGTTAAGAAAAGTAAATATGTTGCGAGTTTACTTCCAGCGGTATGTTATAATTTGGCAAAACCTGTATTTACATTATTAACTTGTTAAAAACATCAGGCTTCTTGTTCAATATACTGTTAGAAGTCAAAAGTTATGGAATAGTTTGCAAACACCTGTATAAAACATTACTGTCAAGATATATACCTTCTGTTTATGATTATGTTACATCCTTAACTTTCTAACTACATAGCTACTAATTGCGTTGTTTCTGGATTGGAATAATGATAACAAATATGATACAAAGCGTAATCTTGCTTGTGTTAGATTAGTCTGTGCATTGAGATTCCTTAGTGTTGCTCAACCTCCAGGCCATCATTGGCAGAAGAAACTGAACTTGGCCATTGACAAAGCTAAAAAGAGCATAGCAATCATTGCTGTAAATCTACTGACGTATTCGATAATACTTACGTTTTCCTTACACGCCAGAATTGTTGTGAAGACAAGTCAGATTTCACTGTAGGAAACTGCTTAGAATATGTGATAGCCACTTAGAATGTTTTTTTTATGAGTCTTAACAATGTAACTAAGTGAGTTATTCTGGTGCCAATCATGCTGCACTAACAAAACGTAATTTATTGCTTTAATTGTGCACTTAAAGGTTACTGTGACTAACTTGTCAAGGAGAAATGTTGCTGACTATGTACCCAACTTCCTCCCATGTTTTGCTAAAAGTTGTATTCATCTCTTAAAACCAAAGGACCAAAGTTTTCTTTTCTTCATATCGTTACTTTTGTATCCTTTTTTGTATGGTAAAACAAGCTCTGTTTGGATGGATATTCCTATCTGGAGTCGCTATATTCTTTGCCAATAGTTCTACTGTGTTTACAGCTCAGCTGTCCTGACTGTCCTGACCTCTAGGTATGTGAGGGTGCAGGCATGTCTCAGCATGGAGGGGCATGAAATCAATTTTACTTAGGATAATAATTTGTTGATTAATTTATGACATTCAAATGCAATAATGAAAACACAATAAAAAACACAAATTAGATTACTTTCAATAATGAATTACTTTGTGATTAAAGTCTGTTTTTGTTTTCTCTTTACCTTGCCTCACACCTGCACTTCGGTCTAGCCCTTACTCCATGACAGTAATAGGGGATCACAAAAATGTAGGAACTACACAATTTATTTAACCTTTAATTCACAAGGGAAGTAATTTACGTTAACATCAAATCTCAAGCCCTCAATTAAAATAAACAATAAAAGTGGCCATCTAAACATCACCGGCAAATAAGATTTTAAACCATTTGTATGGAAAGATCTAATTTGATCTAGCACCTGTTGCAACTCTTTCTAATGTGAAAATGTGAAAAAGTCATTGCTATAAGTCTTTTCAAATCAGTACCCTGAAATTCTAGTTAAGTTTGGTAGTTAAGTTAAGTAGGTGTGAACATGTTTAGAATTCCTTCTCTCTTACAATGTCTGCAAAGTGTATAATCAGTTTCAGCAGAATGGTCTTTTACTTCAAATGTATAATTTAAAATAAGGTAGCTGTTCTAAAGTTTTACATTTCACTTAGTGTCTCTTGTCTATTTACGTGTAAATTGATGTCATACTGAGAAATGGACTAAGACAAACAAAGATTTTGAGAATGTTGAACATTTGACCAATATAAAACATTTAAATTTACAGTGACTCGTCAAATTTTCATTGTGAAATATTGCAGTCGGTTAGTACATATTTTTTATGCATAACCTGTCTTTTAATATTCAGCATGTTCAGTGGGACTGACAGAGGTTGCTTTAATCTTGTAATCTTGATGCCACCACAGTCTTGTCAGGTATCTCAGGAACGAGCTTTGTGAGGACACAAGGTGGGACAGGGACTACAGGGCACACCCTATCTTATCTGGTAATCAGCATTTGGAAATACCGTGTCTGACGTAACTGGTACAGATTCAACACACATGACACTTAATGTCCCTAACTTGATCAAAAGATGAATTTCTCAAAACAAACATGACACTTAGTAATACTATGAGTCACAGGCATCAATTTGGTTTCTTTCAGAAAGACAACATTAGTGACTCCAGTTTGGCCTGCCAATAAGACTGGAGGGAAATAAGTTAAGATCAAAGATCTTGGGCATTTTGGTCCTCAATTAAAATTAATACCACATACATTAGGTCAACAGAAGTGAGTAGCAACAACAATTGCAAATCTTAACAAAATGGAAGGATCCGATTTGATTGTATCACCTCTTGCTACATTTTCTAATGACAAAGTGCACAATATTTAAAAGCCAAAGCAATTCTTATCAAACAGAACTCTGATATTCCTCACTATGAAAACTAAGGGCTAATGTAATGATATGCATATAGGCATCTGAGTCTTAATGTATGTCATGGAAAAGTCGTTGAGTTCGAACTCAACCTGTCAATTACAGCCATGTTACTTGCGCCTTCTGTATGTATGTAAGAAAAAACGCAAAGGGTGTTGTCAACACCACACCCTATTTTGGAAGAAAGAAACTGCCATCATCTTGATGAAGATGTGCCTTTCCCTTGCGTCTTCTCAGTTATTCTGATGTCATCTAGCCTGCCTTCACAGCTATAAAAACTGCCTGCATTAGAGTGAAAATGTGCATTTACAAGCAAAGCAAAGAGAAATACTTGGTCTGCTGAAGAAAATAAACCCACAGCATATATCTTTATAAAGACAGCAACATTTATTTAAACATCTTTGGCCTGTACTATCACGGAAATCGGTAAGAATTCAGTTATACCCACTATGTAAATAAAATGGTGAATTTTTTTTTATTTTCATTGTACTTTTGCTTATCATTGGACTTTTAAAATCATTAGACCTACTTTATTACTCCAAAAAGTTGTTTTGTTAAATGGCTACTGCCTTTATTTAGTGAACTCCATTGTTGTGTTAAATATAAAAGTTTTAAAAAGTTTAAGATCACTGCATTGTTTTGCTCTGCAATCACTCATATTTATTAAAATGTATCTAATGATATATATATATATTTTTGGATTAAACAGCAACACGTTTAAAAATGATTGGAAAAATGTATTTCATCCTTCTCTTAATTGTTGGTGAGTAAATATAACACTATACATTAAATATGTATACAATGTATACACAAATATATATTACATGTATACACTGTTTGTGTGTAGTTGTGTTAGTGAGTACGATAATATTGTTTTTATTTGTACAGCATCTGGGAGTTGCCAAAATAGTACCACAACAGCCACTCCAACTACCATCACAACTGCCCCCACTACCACAACAGCTACCTCAACCACCACAGCAGCTGCCGCAACTACCACCACAACTGCCCCCACTACCACAACAGCTACCTCAACTCCCACTACAGTTGTTACCACTGCTGTTACCTCTAAACCTGCTGCGTCAGCTGGGATCATCTACCAAATTAGTTTAACTTCAATTATCATGGTTATGATGGCACATCTAATTCACATGAGCTATTGAAAGTTGTCAAAATAGGATTCCTGTGAATTTGATGCCAGATTAATTTCTATTTTCTCAAAAAGCAACATATACAATATTTTGTACATTTTCCCCACTATTTATTAATTTGTTAATTATTGTTTCATTTCATTTATAGAATATATCAACATATCCTGTGATTTATGAAATTCCTACGTAAAGTTAGATTTGATATTAAAACATGTAAGCTAAGAAGTGAATGAGCAAGTTTATCTGTCATGGTAATTACTTATTAATAAAAAATACTGAGCTTTTCATTGAAAGTATAGTTACAATTCAGTAGTAATTTTTAAAGCATTCCTTTCTATGATTACAACATTGGTAGCAGAAAGCCTAAACACTGAACTTGGCCATTGACCAAGCAAAGATAAACATGGCTGTTTTCTACAGATGTGCCACACTAGTGTTAAAAAAAATAAAAATGATTCATAAACAGTTGGTAAAACAATGTTGAAGATGTGCCAAAGTCAAGCATGGTCAATATCAGTCATGGTTGTCACAGTTGTCTAACAGCAGTTTTCTCTGCCCACCTGTGTGTACTTGTTGGTTAACCAACTTGTTTTATTTACGATACAAATATATCTTTTATCAAAAACATTGTCTCAATTTTTGCAGTGTAAAGGTGTAGTCAATTGTAAGGGACTGTAAATCAGTAGGCGCATGGGACCTTCCTAATCACTACTAAACCACTGTTGCGGGTGCGTCCCAATACCCATACTACCATACTAATTAGTTTGCAAAAAAATATGTGGTATGTCTCAATACATAGTATGTCAAATGCAGTATGCCAAAAATACCAGGATGGCCTACGGCATCCGGTCGTATTTTACGGTATGCATGCCAGCATGCTTTTCTGGCTGTTTTGACCAACTGTCCTTTGCGAAGCGGAAGATACATCGAATGAGCCACCCTGAGGGAGCAGACAGGTGACAGAGGATTGCAACAGATGTATTAGAAAGAAGGTCAAAGTTTAAGGGCAAGGCGTAATGTTATACTAAGCAGTGTGTCCCAATTGTATGCATTCTGCAAGCAACAGTACATACTTCGTAAGGGCAGAAGTAAGTACTAAAAGTAAAAAGGAGGCTAGTAGTATGCGATTTGGGACGTAGCGTGTGTGTGTGATTTATAAAGTCTACGAATGTAGGTGTCATGATTAGGCTTCAGTGCGCAAGTAGGCTCGATATAATTTCAAGGAACAGTTATGCTTTTTGGTTTTAGGAATCCACTGTAGGAATCAGGCCAAGAGAACGGGAACGGGGGGACCGAGGAAATCTAACATATCAAATCTTGTGGAAATTCTATGAGGCAAGGGGGGCACCAAGGGGGGCCAATCAGATTTCTGGCCACACGCACTGCCTGGTCGCTACATTTTCTCGTGGAAATGCATTTCTAGTTATGTGATTGCGTCATGCAATCACATACTGTTCCCGGTCATATTATTATTATTATTATTATTATTATTATTATGTGATTGCGTCGTAAGACGCAGTCATATACTGTTATTGTTAAGTTTTATTATGTGATGCGTCAGTGATGACGCATCACATCTTGTTATTATTATTAGCCCCATTTTTCGGCACCTACTACGGTCGCGGTTTTGAGCATTTCGCTTCCATTGCAACGCCAAAATGTCCGTTCGAATGCCACGGACTGCGCTTGTACACAGCTAATTAATCTGTCCACTAGTTATCTTTTAATTGCCTCTTTTACACACTTAATTTGCCCATAGACAATGAATGGGAAGAGAGAAAGCCTTGAGGGGAGCAAGCTGGAATGAAAGACCAAGATGATACCCTTTGTGTATGCTGCCATCAGGTGACCGCATAAAATGTATACATGTCTATGTTAACCAACATTTACTGCGGTCACTAGATGACAGTATACACAAGCAGAGCCGGGCGGGCCCTATACGCTCACTACGCAAGTTGCGTAGGGTCCCGCAAATTACGCAAGGGCCCCGCCTCCCCCTCGCGTGACGTGTCAGAGCTGGTGTCAATGTTTACAAGTTACAACTTCGATGAGAGGATGAAGCGGAACTATCCTTCTGGTCACGAAAAGAGAGAAAAAAAAAACACCATGAGAGTGAATTTCGGGAACAGCAATCAGGTAAATGTGTGTTCTCTCCTCTCCAAACTGATGTCAGCAAATAAGAGTAACGTTAAGTTGACGCGCTAGCTTGCAGTGTATCTCTCTACTCTAGTCTGTCTGTCTTGCTAACCTAGCTGGGCAGTGCATCTCTGTGTCTTGCTTGCTTGCAAGCCACTTCCAGGGCTGTGTTCTGCGACTTTTCCTGACAAAAGTGAGAGTGAAATACGTAAGGAGTAGCCTAAACCATGACGGGCTGTCCCGTTGTTGGAAAATAATGTACGACGGGGAGCAGAGGTTGTCAAGCAAAACTCTCGTTGGAAGTTCTATTTGGACCGTTGTTATGCAAAAACTGGTTGGTAGTTCTATTTGCACCGTTGTTAAGCACAGACCTCTGGTCGTTAATTCCATGAAAACAACGATTCTATCAAGAAAAATAGTTCCTTCGTGTGTTATACCATACAATTAGCACCAATTTTGGTAATTTTTGTCATTTCATTATTTAAGAAAACTGCATGAAACCACAACGCAATCAAATTAGTCTCCCTAGCTCTGTTTGCTTTTTAAAATGGTGTGCTCACGTGTAGACATAGCGTTTCTCCAAGACCTTTTGAAATCGGGTATAAATGCCAGCTAGCTTTATGATAGGTTCTCTGTCATTTGTCACCTAGCCAATATTAAAATTCAGCTGGATTTTCTATATTTCTATATTTTCTATGCAATAAATATTGTTTGTTTATACCTCATTCTGTTCTATATAGGTCTGCTTATTCTTAGACCGACAGATGGAGCAAACTGTTTTAAAGGACGGAGGATTGTAGTGGGAGCACTGGGGTGTCAGGTGTGACTGTATGGCAATGGCAAATGGTTTACATGGCTCACAGGTCAGGTAGGAAGGTAGGTAGAATTATGCTTCGGGCCCCAGGGAGGTCAGGACTGGCTCTGTGCACAAGGGTATGGAAGCCCATAAGGGACTTCATTCAAATGAAAATGTAAACTTGAAAATGCAAATGCAATTCAACAATCGCATTATCACTTTCCACGTTTGTATGTGTTATTTGAGACAAAATGTAAATGAAAATGCAATAATCCCATTTGCGTTTGCATTTTCAAATGCTTCAATGGGCATTCCGTGTCAATATTCAAAATCAAATGCAAAAGCTGTTTGACATTACATTTTCAAAGTCCTACCCCGCCATACTGCGGACAATATTCAAATGTTAATTCAAACTTGAAAATTGAAATGCTATATAAAAAATGTATCCTTATTTTCCATTTGTGCAAGCATTATTTATGTCACAATTAAAATTAAAATGCAGTTGTCAAACCATTTGAAAATGAAAAGGAAATCGCATTTGCCATTGTATTTTCAAAGACTTCATCTTCAGTACTACGCTGTGCAGTGGACAAAATTCAAATGCAATACGCGAATCAGCGCTAGGAGTCTATTGCATTTGCATTTTCAAGTCACCACGCACTCTTTGGGACAGAACATGAAAGTTCAAATGCAATCTGTCAGTCCTCTCATCAAGGCGGGTCTTTAGTTAGAATGTCACTTCCTCGTTTAGTGACTTGCTTCATTAACTTTTTACCAACTAGTTGTTGGAGCTGCTATTTCGCAAGTCCTTAGTCATATTTTTGTGCTGCAAGTTCTGTTTTTGCATTTATTAAAAGTATATTTATTAAAATCTCTCTAATTATTCACAATGACAGTGCTGAAACGAAGAGAAGCAGGACAGCCGAAAGCTTGCTGTGGGCTAATAGATTGGGCATAACTGCATTATTTTCAACTTTCACGTGCATGTTTACAAAATATGAATTATCATAATCATACTGAATAAATAAACCTATTGCACAATATGGGATATGGGTGATAATATAAATGCAGGATTGTACCACTTAAGATTGGACAAAGCTATTTAATTAGAAGGTGCATTATAAACACTGGAAATTTGTTCTGGAAAAGATTTGAATGTTTTCATAAAAGTTCACACCTCTAGTTTTAATAATGTATTATAAATATGTGGCAATAGGTAGTGTTGCGCTTGTTTTGAGCAATTTTATTAAGGTGAGGTTGCTCATTTGTCTTCCAAGAGTTAGCCCACTGAGTGTTTATCTCTGCGGCAATGGCATAGGCTTGGCTGGTGCGGGAGACACGTCCACGTCGGTGCCAGAAATGAAGTAGACCTACTCTGCAATACATACTTTCTCTGTTCTGTCGCGAACCTCTGTTAATGGTAAAATTAGTTTGCCATCAAATAGCCAAGGTGGTTATCTCCCGGCGCACCGGATGCACCGCTAGCTACAGCTAGCACTATACTAAGTGACTGAAGGAAGAAGTGAGGTCCGAACTTAAGACCCACCTTGATGAGAGGACTGACAGATTGCATTTGAATTTCCATGTTCTGTCCCAAAGAGAGCGTGGTGACTTGAAAATGCAAATGAAATAGACTCCTAGCGCTGATTTGCGTATTGCATTTGAATTTTGTCCACTGCACAGCATAGTACTGAAGATGAAGTCTTTGAAAATGCAATAGCTAATGCGATTTCCTTTTCATTTTCATATTGTTTGACAACTGCATTTAAATTTTAATTGTGACGTAAATAATGCTTGCACAAATGGAAAATGAGAATACATTTTTAATATTGCATTTTAATTTTTAAGTTTGAATTAACATTTGAATATTGTCCGCAGTATGGCGGGGTGGGACTTTGAAAATGTAATGTCAAACAGCTTTTGCGTTTGAATTTGAATATTGACCAGAATGCCCATTTGAGCCTTTGAAAATGCAAATGCGAATGGGATGATTGCATTTTCACTTACATTTTGTCTCAAATAACACATACGAATGTGGAAAGTGATAATGCGATTGTGGAATTGCATTTGCATTTTCAAGTTTACATTTTCATTTGAAAAAAGTCCCTTATGGGCTTCCATACAAGGGTATGATTCTTCTTCCTCTACAATGTGATTAGTCTCGTTATACGGCTACGGTGTGACATATGACATATAGTTCATAGTATTGCAACATTTAAAAACAAGACAATAAATTTCACCAATTTACTTTAGCTTTTTGTCTCAATGAGCATAGTATTCTGAAAATATCTAATGTTTTACAATAATTGTATAGTAATATTGATTTCTTTAGCAATATTTATCAAATAACGCTTATTGAGCTTTGTTTGTTAATGAGTAGTACAGATGCCCATCAGTCAATGTGCAGATGTTACAGATGCAGTTTGTTTGTACATTTTTATTTGGGTGAACTACCATTGGTGTATCACTTGATGTCACGGTACTTTGTTATCATGGCGTTTTTAACAGAGAAACTTTGAGAAACTTAACTATCCATCTATCCTATGTTGTCCGTACTTTTAAGCCCATATTTGGGATAGGATCACTCCAACGCACGAGGATGTGGTAGTGCTGCAGCAGCTATTTTAGTGGGCTGGCTGCTGCACTGCCTGGTCGCTCATGGCGGGAAACGCAATCACATCCGCATTTTCTCATGGAAATGCATTTCTAGTTATTATCATTAGGCCTATTTTTGGCGCCTTAACTACGCCCGCAGTTTTGACCCAATCGATTCCATTCCAGTGCCCACATGTCTTGGGTATTGCAGTCCATTGCGCTTACATAGGCTACAGCTAAGTGATTGGGTCACGTGTTATATTTTTAACTATTATTTTTAATCGGTTTTTGGCCCCTTTGAATTAAATGGGGAAATGGTTTTGACTGGGAGAGAGATTTCATGGGCATATAACACCATCTAGCGTTGATGTTATGTAATTGCAAGTTGTTATGATAGGCTATACTGACTGTCTTGGCTTGTTAACTTTTTTTTATGTAAGAAAAAAATAAAACATTGCCCATGATCTATTCATCTGTCATTCCAAACTTGCATAAATAATATGATAGTATTGATCAAAAATGCAAGTACGCTATGTCCTGTGTGTGTAATTCAAGGCCCATATCTACTTCACATTACAGGCACGCATTTTGTTTGAGCACAAGAAAGAGAGTGAGGTTATAGTGCTTTTCATTTCGGCATCTAGCTAGCTAACGAATTCAGAAGGACAACAATCAACACAAAGGATATAATGCTTTTAAAAAAAGAAAACGGACAGTGAGGCAACAAGGCGAGAGCAAGGCTAGAGGAGGTGGAAGAGGAAAAGTCAGGACGTGAGAGTGCCAGTAGAGTGTCTCATCCACAAGCTCAGTTTGGTGTAGTGGGCTCTAGTTATCTAGCTAGTCTGTGCTTTTAAAATAATAGTTAAAAATATAACACATGACCCAGCACAGCACAGTGAAGTGGTTCTCCAAAGTGTTGTGGAATTTATGCGCAATTCCAATGAGAAATAATGATTTAAAATGATTTGTCTTTGCTTCAATTCTCTATAATAAAATAATACAAAGTACAATCTAGATATATTGATAATGCTGGCCAGCAGGTCAAAGATCCTTTTCTCACCAGGTTCTTCAGACGTTTGACTAGAGAGGAAAACTAACACAGAGTTTTTATACTAATAATTGCACATTGTTCAAGCCTGGGAAAATAAGCAGGAACACATCATGAGCACATTAGTGAGATAAAGTTGTTTCTTTCTATTGAGGGAAGAACTATAGATTAGACTGGCTCCAGAAAGTTGCACTCCTCCAGAACAGCTCAAGGTTAGAACAGAGGTTGCCTAAGGTAACAAAAACGAGTTTTAGCACAGAAGATAAATTTGCCATCTCAATTCCCCCTTTGATTATTTCAAAAATCAATCACAATTTCTTACCTCTGGGGGTAAACATATCCAATCATTTACAAGTTTCTGCCCTTTTATAAGCTATACTGCTTCCCAAAGCAATTGCTGATGTTCCGCCCATACTAATGCCTCTGATCCTATTTCTACAGGGAATGCTGCCGCAGATCTTGCAGCAAAACATGCTTCCCTGTGGAAGTCCCTGTCATCCCAGGCACGTCTTTCTATCGGTAATGGATAACCTCGAGCCATATGCTGATATTCCTACGCTGCAATCAGTCTCCACCCCAGAAGAAAGGCTCTGCTGGTCTAAGGCTGGCGCCTCATTTAAAAATCGGTTTTGGGTGGGTCAAGACAATAAGCCGTGTTTGCCACGCGCTCTCTCCCATTCATATGCTAAGTTAGCACATGGTCGAGATCACGTGAGCAAAGGGGGAATGTGTCACGCAGTAAATGCAGTATGGTACACAAAAGGTTTTTAAAAATATGCTGAAGATTTTTCCAAAAGTTGCCTGATCTGTGCAAGCAACAATGCTGCAGGAGCTATCAAAATGCCCCTGCAAGGTCACTCTCCCCCAGATAAGCCATTCGATCATTTAATGATGGATTTCATTGAGTTAACTCAGTGTGAAGGTAAGAAATATTGTCTGGTCATCGTAGACATGTTCAGCAAATGGGTCGAGGTGTTTCCCTCAGCGAAACAGGATGCAGGAACAGTAGCCAAGGCACTGTTGCAGGAAATAACTCCAAGGTGGGGGTTGCCAAGAAAGCTCAGCAGTGATAATGGCCCAGGGTTCATTAACTAATCATTGAAAGAGATAACTCTCTATTTGGGATTTGACATCAGATATCACTGTTCCTATCACCCCCAGAGTGGAGGGGCAGTGGAGAGGGAAAATGGGACAATCAAAGGTAAGCTGACCAAATGTTGTGCTGAAACAGGTTTGCCTCTGGTTTTGTTTTACATGCGCATACGAATCAGGAACAAGCATGGATTAAGTCCTTTTGAGATATTATACGGGAGACCACTGCACACGGTGGTCAGTCCAGCCAATGTTAATTTAACAACTAGTAACTATGATGACAGCATGCTTGAGTACTGTGCTCAATTATCTGCTTCCCTTACCAAACTTCACAGGCAAGTGAAGGCGACACTGCCGACCCCCTCATCAGCCGCCCAACACAAACTCCAACCAGGGGACTGGGTGGTAATCAAGGACTACAGCCATTGGAAGGACCGGAGGTACGAAGATCCATACCGGGTGTTATTTACAACAGCGACGGCAGTCAAAGTGCAAGGGAAAACTCTGGATCCATGCCAGTTACTGCAAGTCGGTTCCTGAGCCAGTAGACATCCATCCAGACGTGCGAAACGGGGAGTGAAACTAAGTGTCCTCCAACAGCAACCTGCCACGGTTCCAACCAAGTCACCCCAACGTTCCAGGAAGACAACGGAGATGTAGGCTTAACACTGCCTCCTGGTGACCAACACGACGCATCACGACGCATCACGACCATAAAGACAGGACGACGACCATGGCACCCTTTCCGACAACCAGGCCTTTGTGGCCTCCGAGGCACAACATGTATTTTGTTGTTCATTGTAATTATAATAGCGATACCATTGTTGTGGGTTTTTGAGGAAAATGACAAAGGAGCTAGTCCCTACCGGGCAATACAAAAATATCTCTGAAAGAGCAGCCACACGTATGACAGGTGGTGAAGATTGGTTAACTGAAACATTGAACCCTAAACATCATTATGAAACTAATCTTTGGTACAGATATGTAGCAAGTAAAGCAAAAGAAAACAAGGTTAAAGATTGCTATGTATGCTCCCTCATGCCACATTACTCAACTACCCCCTCTTAGCTGCTCAAAATGTGTCAGATAACTTGACAATTTGTTTAATGGGCTTAGCCACACACCCAGGGTACAGTCAAATGGACTCATTAGCTGCTGATTTTTCCAAAGCACTAAACACTTCTGGAACTTCACCAGTGTATGGAAGCCTATGTTCAATAATGAAGGATTACATGGTCTTTCCCCCAACTCCGACACCATTAGTGTCCCCGGTGCGATTATCTCAAAGTGTTCTGTTTCCTAGGTGTGTAATAGCTATTGGATCACATCTAGTGGGACAGCTGTTTAACTATCAGTGCAAAATAATATTTAATTTCTGCCCATTCATCGATAAAATTGCAGCATTTAAATGTATTGCTGATAAGAACTGCCAGTTTAAAGATCAATGCAACCAGGACCGGAGTTATACAAAAAATTAAATAAATAAATAAATAAACAAACAAACAAACAAACAAATAAATAAATAAATACATATAGGTCTCTCTAGCCCTCCGTGTATATCAAAAGCGGTTTGGAGATGATGAAGGTATTGGACTGATGTTTCTGTTGGTCTCTGAATTACTTCTGTAATACTGGTCAGGTCCATTTTCAAAGGAAAATGTTCTCGAACCAGTTCCACGTGAGCTTGGACACCGTTGAAAAACAAAGCGTTGACATTGTCTCCGTGGTCTGGATCAACGATAAGTAGTCTCATTCGGTCGGCAGTAAATTAAAGTAGAAAAGTGTGCAACTTTCAGTGGGCACACTAATAATAAGTATGTGAAAGTACAAAAGTGTGCCACTTTCAGTAATAATAATAACTAGATAGAAAGACATTTCCTGAAGAAAATGTGTGTGCCCACTAAGCATGTGCTGTATGCCAGTATGATTGTGTGAACCTTACATTTAAAACTGTCTACTGAATGTATACTATTAAAAACAGTAAAACATTTGTATTCTATATGTTTAACGTAAGCTAAAGTATGTAATAGTATGTAACATTATGAAATTAGACTGGAAGTCATTGAGGCTCCATAGACCATCATGCATTTCAAAACACAAAAGTATAAATGTCATCACAATGAAACTTTGCAAGTTTAATACGTATGCTCTACTGAGTATGTACATACCTCAACCATTTCTGTACTATAAATGGTCAGTGAGCTACAATTTGAATGGAAGTCAATGAGGCTCCATTGACCATCATGCGTTTAAGAACTACAAAAGTATAAATGTTATTAAGATGAAACTTTGCAACGTTAATCAGTGTGCTCAACTGAGCATGTACATACCTCAATCATGTCTGTACTATAAACGGTCACTGAGCTACAATTTGAATGGAAGTCAATGAGGCTCCATTGACCACCATGCATTTCAGAACTACAAAGGTATAAATGTTATCACAATGAAACTTTGCAACTTTGATCAGTATGCTCACCTGAGTATGTACATACCTCAACCATGTCGGTACTGTAAACGGTCACTGAGCTACAACATGACTGTAAGTCTATGGGAGAGGCACTTAAACTGTAAAAACCTCAAAATTATGGGATGTAGCAATATGATTTTTAGTACGTTAACTAAGCTGGCCAAGCTGAGCGATATGCAGTTGGAACGATGTTTGTAACATAAAAGCAAAAAAATATGCTCCGTCAAGCATTTTCTATAGTACCTCAAACATACCATAATATTTTTCTGAAATTGTTTACATTGTATGATCCAGCATGTCAAGTATGTTAATTAAGACTAATTAAAAATCTATAAACTATAAATGAGTAATTTTGAAAAAGCATAAATCTGCGTACAAAGACGCACGCGTGGATATATGAACCGTATGTGTGGCATGTACGGTTGCTGAGCTCTGAGTGAGCAACCGAAAAAGTGTGAAAAAGTGTGGAAAAAGGCAATTTTTAGCTGTTTATTAAATATCATATTAATATCTTACATATTATGACGTCACAGTATAAAATGCACACACCTACGGATCAGGACGCACGTTTTGATGTATGAACTGTATGTGTGGCATGTACGGTTATTGAGGTACGGATGCGGGAAAAAACGTACGGAAAAAACATAATAAATATAGCTGCGATGGCAGCCATGACCTATGCTATGGCACTTTATGGCACATTGCCATGATTCACAACAGGCAACTGGGACAAGATAGCAATGTCACGACAGTGCTATCAGCAATGACATTTAGCAGTTTCATGGTATTGACAAGACATAAGCTGTTAGCAAAGCTTTTTCAATGTTGTAACTGTGTCCCATCACTATGTAACCTAATAAAAGGATAACACAATATGGAACCATTTGTGCAGACATGTTAAAATGTGAGTGTTGCTGATAAAGTATGTATTTCAAAATAGGTCATTGTAAGTATTCTGCTCTTGCTTAAATTATGTTAGCTTAGCAGATAGCTAACATGAAATTCTTGAAATAAAGACCCAGGAAACCGGAGTAAAGTGTAGGGCCATTAGTTCCTTAATTGTTTCTTTCTTTGTAAAACTGTGAAAACATGGCATTACAAACTGTCCATGTACATGTACATGTATAACCAGTGCTCGAATTGAGGGGGGATGAAGGGGATGCCATCCCCCTTGTTAATAAAAATGGACAAGACCATCCCTCTTGTTAACTTTTTGGTGGAATGCATCCCCCATGATTTTTTGTATAATTTTTTTTGCGCTTGAACCTGACGTAGCTGATCAAAAACGAAAAAATCTGAGTTTCTCGGCCTCGCACTCGCAAGTCCCCCCCTCCCCCGCTCTACTCGCACAAAATGAGCTGTGACTGGTTGTCAAGGTTACGTTGTTAGCATGCCACCTAGCTTCATGCAGCCAGTTAGCCTAATTTTGTAGACTGACAGCTAGCAACAGTTAAACCCAAAATGATTCATACCCATGCCACATTTTTTGTTTAAAGAGTTTTTACTTGACAAATAGGTTTCTTCTGGCTGGAAATTACATAAGAAGGTGACAAAAGACAGTAAGAAATTTTGTTAGAAATAGTAACGAAAAATATTACCCATTGTATGTTGTTTTTTTATTTTGACAAAAAATGCAATGTCCAAAATTACTCATACCCTTTCTCAGTAATCAATGGCAAAGCCTTTATTTGCCATCACTGCAGTCAAACGGTCCTTATAATTATTGCAAACAAGCTTCTTGCACGTCTCCACTGAGATTTTGAACAACTACTCTTTTGCAAAGATCTCCAGGTCATTGAGATGTTGGAAGGCTTCCTTGCCATCACGCTAGTCTTTTGTTCCCTCCACAGATTCTCGATGGGATTTGTTGCTGGGCCACTCCAAAATGTTGATATTGTTTTCTGTTAACTGGGTCTAGGAGAAGTGGGGTCCTCCTTGGTCGGGTTCCACGTAGGCAAGCCTTGTGCAGTGTCCGCTGGAGCGTTTGCCTTGAGATGTGGGTACCAGAATTGCTCAGATTCTTCATGGTGACCTTGGAGGTGATCTTTGAATTCTTCTTGGCCTCTCGCAATACCATTCTTGCCAGCACAGGAGTCACTTTTGGCTTACTTTGCACTGTGGCCACTGGCATATAGGCCTAACATTTTTCATTCTTTATGCGATATAATAAAAGTAAGGAGTAGGCTATACAATACTATCAAATATCAAAAGATTCTTAATCGATGTGCCGCTACCCCTGCGCTTGCTGCTGTGATAATATAACATAATGTAAACAATTTTTAAACGATGTCTATCTAAAATAGGTTTGTAGGTGTTGGGTTTAAATGAATGGATACCAGCGCATATATTCCACTGATAAAGTTCTCCACCAGATCTTACACTACAAATTGGCTTAAAAAAAATCACTCTTTGGTTCGCAACCAGCAGGCAAGAGCACTTGTAAATGAAGAAATCCCTCACCAGTATGACTCAATATCAATATGGAACATATTGTGAAATAAATCCAATAATCTTTTGTCATGCCCCACTTAAGATACCCAATGTGCATACACTATGTGTTATTTAAATAGTTCATTGGAATGAGGTATAGGAGAGTGAAGTCATTCATCTTTCTGTTGTTTTGCATTCAATTCTCAAAAATAGCAAATATTTCAGTAGTGTAACTTGTACAGATTTTTTTGTACTATGATTTTCTATGTAGATGTTTTCGAAGTTCCACTTTTTAAATCAAAAATGAAAATATTAACAGTTTAGTTTTTTGAGTGAGGGGTGGGGGTGGAATGGAATTGTTATGGAATGATTTGCTAAATTGGTCATTAAGCCATTTTACTTATATATTGTCTCAACCTGTAAAATATCTAATTTAAAGCTACCAGAATGTACCCTTTCAATGCAGTAAAAATTTACAAACATAAAAAATACACACCTGATCAGATATTTGACCATCCCCCTTGTTAGCTTTTAACAATTCGACCACTGTGAATAACTTAGAATCGCCTATTGTCATCACGTAAGTAACATAGCCTAGGCTAGTCATCATCACGAACCTGCCGTAGAGTTAGCATTGAAGCTAATTGTAACATTGACGTTAATGGATAAATGCTATTAGCGATTAGCATATATTACTAAGACTAACGTTATTCTGAAACGATGCCAAATCAGAATATACAAAGTATAAAGAATATATCGAAGAAAACATTTACTTGCTACATACAGAAACACTTACAGACTTAGACTTCCAAAGGCTAACAAAGATGAAAGGTGACATTTACTGCAGCACTTCTGTTGGCATATTTCTCAGATGTGAATAGAAAAACAAAGGACTACGGCACGAGAGAAGGGTTAACTGTAAGAACGCAAATGCAACACACCTTACAACTCTAGGTGGTTCTAAGCACAACACAAGCAATGTGGGGGCAGAACAGTAAGTATTATGGCAATAAGGTGACAGATTACATCCAACTGGTAGCACAGACAACACTAACCATAACATCCTAATCTTAAATCTTGACAGGCTTACCCTTTGTAGTGTTGTGAAGGATAATTGTCATGTTTAGCT
>JAPMUY010004787.1:0-10000 GCA_026901105.3 Galaxias olidus
CACACACACACACACACACACACACATACACACACACTGATGTGATCCTTGCACACACACACACACACACACACACACACACACACACACACACACACACACACACACACACACACACACACACACACACACACACACACACACACACACACATCACTGCTGTGATTCATGCACACACACACTGAAGTGATCCATACACACACACACACACACACACACGCACACACACACACCTACACACATCCGTTTCCTGAGGTAGACTTGAAAGGCAGTTTGATGTGACAGCAGGAAACGACAGGGCGAGAAATGTTTGAGTGAATCCCGCTTGTCAGAACCCACATTAGCCATTCAGACCAAGAGGGATCTGGTTTTTGTAGTTCTTTGTGTCTCTTCATCCTCAACACATTTAGGAGTCGTCGTTGGAAACATGAACAGAGGGCGTTTAAAGTCGTCCACATTGTCCCACCTTACAATAGCTATTGTGCCATCCCATAATATGCAATTTCCTCAAGTGGAGAAAGGGCCCGGATCAGAGTAGGGGACGGTGCTCAAATACAAAGTCTAACACTGCATCTGTCAGAGAGAGAAGAAAACACCTTGTGGTCTCTTTGGCACCACGAGCTCTGAGACAGCACACACCCACACACACCCATTCACACACACATGCACGCGTGTACACGCACAGACTCACAACCAACACATGCACACATACACATGCACACACACACACACACACACACACACACACGACACACACGACACACACATGAGATTGAAATATGTTTTGGTCACTGTCTTCATCAAGCCAAAATTATCTCTAAAACAGGGACATTTCCTCACGCAAACACGTGCACACACACACACACACACACATACACCCACACACACACACACACACACATACACACACACACACACGCGCGCGCGCACACTGACACACAAACAGGGCCAAAGTAAGACAAGCAGGGCTTCCACAGCGTTGAGCCGCACCAACAATAGATCCTGATAAAAGGTAGAGGGAGGACAGCCTGGGGACACAGCACACCTCACACACACACACACAGGAAGACAGCAAGCCCTTTGTCTGGACCACCTCAAAATGTCCGCCGCTGAAAAGGCCCGGGAGGACAGGGTGTGAATGGAGAGGGGTAGGGGGGTAGGGGGGTTAGGGGAGGGGAGGAAGGGGAGGGGGTGGAGGGCAGAAGAGGTTAGGGGAGGGGAGGGATGGGAGGGGGTGGAGGGCAGGGGGGGTTAGGGGAGGGGAGGGATAGGAGGGGGGTGGAGGGCAGGGGGGAAGGGGGGTTAGGGGAGGGAGGGGAGGGGGTGGAGGGCAGGGGGGTTAGGGGAGGGGAGGAGGGCAGGGGGTGGAGGGCAGGGGGTGGAACAATACTCCAATAACAGTGCTTTTATTTTAAACAGGGATTCAACTGTGTTTTGTATGATACAACTTAATAAACCAGGTTATTAAACCAGGTAAATCCACGAGTGCTCTTTTGCGTAGGGGGAAATGGACCAGGGCCAGTTCTATGCCAGTGCCTGGTCAGGACACTGACAGGAGGATTATCCCTAAACATGTTTTCATGGTGGTGGGAGGAAACCGGAGCACCCGGCAGAAACCCATACAAACACGCAAACTCCACACAGAAAGGCCTTGGGGTCAGGTGGGGTTCAAACCCAGGACCTTCTTGCTGTGAGGCACCAGTGCTAACCACTGAGCCACCGTGCGGCCCAACTTAGCTGCAAAACAGAAACTACTCAAGTTTTCCCGGTTAATTAATGCTGACGTGACTCATTGCAGTAATGGTTGGAGCTTTTACTTTGAAAGCAGACGTATTGTTTAAGAAACAGGAAACTGTTTGTGTGCTTTACAGGAGCAGATGGACAAAGTCCTCATCCCTTAAACAAAATAAAGATGAAATACTGCCAGCGTCCACACATGATGTCACTGACGAAACTTTTGAGCGACTTTGATCTGCACAATTCTCACATTGGACTATTTCGCAATACATCATGATGCTGTTATTTGGTTTCCTGCTTGCTGAGAAATGGCAATGATTCACTGTATCAAACCGCACATACAGTAACTTTCAAATACATAACTTTGAAACACACATTGATTGATTGTGTGTGTGCATGTGTTAGGCGGTGTGCGCTTGGCGTGTGTGCGTCTGTGTAAGGCGTTTGTTAGACGTATGAGTGTGTGTGTTAAGCCTGGTTTATACTTCTCCGTGAGCGCGTCAGCAAACGAAAACGTTCATTTGGCACTTCCGTGAGCACAGTAGTTTGCCCACATACTTCAACATAAGTTTAACGAGCCCTCTGTCGCAGTGTCGCATACAGTAATCCAGAATGTACAGAAAACCATAGAAGAAGCACAGACAGGGAAACCCTCGTTGATGTCCCGCGAAAGTATAAACAACAAGACGAAGGTTGCTCACTGCTTTTCATATTTTCTTATATCAAATCTAATCAAGTTCATTTATAGAGCACGTTTAAAACAAGCAGAGCTGACCAAAGTGCTGTACATTCACATACAGTACCTTGCAAAAGTATTCACCCCCCTTGGCTTGTTACTTATTTTGTTACATTACAACCTGTAATTTAAATGTTTTTTTAATCAGAATTTTATGTGATGGATCTGCACCAAAATAGTCTAAGTTGGTGAAGTGAAATGAAAAAAAAATATATATTAATAATTATTTTTTAAAATAAAAATCTGGAAATTGGCATGTGCATATGTATTCACCCCCTTTGCTATGAAGCCCCTCAAAAGTTCTGGTGCAACCAATTACCTTCAGAAGTAACATAATTAGTTAAATGAAGTCCACCTGTGTGTAATCTAAGTGTCACATGATCTGTCAGTATAAACACACCTTTTTCTGAAAGGTCCCAGAGGCTGCAACACCACTAAGCAAGAGGCATCACACCATGAAGACCAAGGAGCTCTCCAAACAAGTCAGGGACAAAGTTGTTGAGAAGTACTAGTCAGGGTTGGGTTATAAAAAAATATCCAAATCTTTGATGATCCCCCGGAGCACCATCAAATCCATCATCTTCGAATGGAAAGAACATGGTACCACAACAAACCTGCCAAGAGAGGGCCGCACACCAAAACTCACAGACCGGGCAAGGAGGGCATTAATCAGAGAGGCAGCACAGAGAGGTACAAAGGTAACCCTAAAGGAGCTGCAGAGTTCCACAGCAGAGACTGGTGTATCTGCGCATGGGACCACAATAGGCCGTACACTCCATAGAGCTGGGCTTTATGGAAGAGTGGCCAGAAAAAAGCCATTACTTAGTGTTAAAAATAAGATGGCACGTTTTGAGTTTGCCAAAGATGTGGGCGACTCCCCAAATGTATGGAGGAAGGTGCTCTGGTCAGATGAGACAAAAATTTAACTTTTCGGCCACCAAGGAAAACGCTATGTATGGCGCAAACCCAACACATCCCATCACCCCAAGAACACCATCCCCACAGTGAAACATGGGGGTGGCAGCATCATGCAGTGGGGATGTTTTTCAGCAGCAGGGACTGGGAAACTGATTCGAGTCGAGGGAAAGATGGATGGTGCTAAATACAGGGATATTCTTGAGCAAAACCTGTTTCAGTCTGCCTGTGATTTGAGACTGGGACGGAGGTTCACCTTCCAGCAGGACAATGACCCGAAGCATACTGCTAAAGCGACACTCGAGTGGTTTAAGGGGAAACATTTAAATGTGTTGGAATGGCTTAGTCAAAGCCCAGATCTCAATCCAATTGAGAATCTGTGGTCAGACTTGAAGATTGCTGTTCACAAGCGGAAACCATCCAACATGAAGGAGCTGGAGCAGTTTTGCCTTGAGGAATGGGCAAAAATCCCAGTGGCAAGATGTGGCAAGCTCATCCAAAGAGGCTTATCCAAAGCGACTTGCAGCTGTAATTGCCGTAAAAGGTGGCTCTACAAAGTACTGACTTTAGGGGGGTGAATAGTTATGCACGCTGAAGTTTTCTGTTATTTTGTCCTATTTGTTGTTTGTACAAAAAAAAAAATCACATCGTCAAAGTTGTGTAGGCATGTTCTGTGGATAAAATGATGCAAACCTTCAAACAATCCATTCTAATTCCAGGTTGTGAGGCAACAAAACATGAAAAATGTCAAGGGGTGAATACTTTTGCAAGGCACTGTACCTTTGGTTATCAAGAAACAATACAGATAACAGTTGTAACATATACCGCCTATACTGTAGGCTACAAGCTAAGACTTGCTAAGTGCATAGAAAACCACTAATATGATTCAAAGGCTATCAAAAATCAGCCTATACTTCCTGCAAGTGCTGCCTTCGCAATGTAAAAAGGCTGGGCATATTGTGCGTCTGTGTTAGACGTGTGTGTGTGTTTGTGTGTGTGTGTGTGTGTGTGTGTGTGTGTGTGTGTGTGTGTGTGTGTGTGTGTGTGTGTGTGTGTGTTTGCACAGGTGAGTAGTGTGGACGCTGGCAGGTGGATGAGGCCTGGGGGGATATGCTCGCCTCTATTCAGCTGCACAACAAGAGGACACTTCTCTCCTCCCTCCCTCTCTCCCCCTCTCTCCCCTCCCTCCCTCTCTCCTCCCTCCCTCTCCCCCTCTCTCCCCTCCCTCCCTCCTCTCTCTCTCTCCATCCTCGTCTGGCTCCCTCACTATCTCTCCACCTCTATTCAACAGATCAACAGGAGGACATCTCTCTCCCTCCCTATCTCTCTTTCCTCCCTCCCTCTCTCTCCCCCCTCCCTCCCCCTCCCTCCCCGTCTCTCTCTCCTCCTCCCTCCTTGTCTCTCCCCCTCGCTTTCTCTCTCTCCTCTCTCCCCCTCTCCCCTGTCTCTCTCTCCTCCCTTCTTCTCATCTCTCCCCCTCGCTATCTCTCTCTCCTCCCTCCCTCTCTCCTCCCCCCTCCCACCCTCCCTCCCTCTCCCTCCCCGTCTCTCCCTCTCTATCCCTCTCTCTCCCCCTCCCTCCTTCTCCTCCTCTCTTTCCTCTCCCCTCCTGCCTCCCCGTCTCTCTCCCTCTTTATCCCTCTCCCCTCTTGCCTCCCCGTCTCTCCCCCTTTCTATCCCTCTCTCCCTCCCTTCTCCTCCCTGTCTCTCTCTTCTCCTCCTTATCTCTGTTTGTTCATATAATCATTATGTTTCTTGTTTTTGTTGCACTCTAGTGGTGAGTATATGAAGTGCATCCTGTTGACTTTGTTATCACACCTTACTTGTCAGGTCAAGAGAAATAAACCGACTAAGAATATGAAATGAAACAAATGTAAAAATCAGTGTTTGTTGAAGAAGAGGTATGGTCTTTATGGGACATTTGAAAGTGTTTGAATGTGGAATGAAACGACTGGAAAACCATTCCAAAGTCCATCGTAGCTTTGGTAAAAGAGGAAGGACCAGTTTAACCCTTCATCGTGTTTCAGCCCCGCACTCTTCTAAATGGCCCCTTGTTTTGCTGACCTCTAGCAACGCCCCGTGTGACACAACAGCTTTCCTAACCTAATCTTTTGATACTCCCTCTGTCGCCGTTGGTAACAGGATCTATAAGTACACAAGTCCGATTCGTTTACATTGCTTCGTTGTGTTCATCACACTGTGTGTTCAAAATGTCCGTCTAAAGACGACTCAAACCACCCATTGTGTTCCTGTTTGAGGAAGCGTTAGCGTGCTGCGTCACCAAACTTGTAGCAAATCTCCTAGACAATGGTTGCATTTGGAGAGTCTTCCCCTTAAACTAACTGAGGGTTTTGACTCTCAGGGGATTACGGGACAGACGGAGGAGATCAATTCAAGTGGGATGAAGTCAAAATAACCAAAGATCTGTTGTGGAGTTCTCTCTAAGTATCTGCAAGTAGGGCCTACTGCAGTTATCTGATTCTCATTTCAATCAGACAGCAAAAAAACAGAACTGCACTGCAAATGAGTGCATCAATACAGTCACCTTTTTCACCATCACATAGAATAATTAAATACCATTAACATATGAAATATATATTTCCTGTACATGTAGTTACGTGGTTTCCCTTGTGGCAGATATCAAACAGAGGGAGGCAGGGCGACTAACAAACGCCAGGCACTCCTTAGTTTACCGTCGGCTCCAGAAACAAGAGCATTTCAAATGAACAAACAACCCTGACATTTCCCAAAGACCAAAGAAACGGCTGTTGTCTTAATGCCACTGTAGTTTACCGTTGTGTTTAACTGTAAGCCTTTTGGAAACATCAATATTGACGTCCAGGGGGGGGGGGGGGGGGGGGTGACAGGGGAGAGGTCTTCTTCTGTGGTTCCCATGGCCTGAGATGTGTGCAGAGGTGCAGGGGGATTGGAACCAGTCTGGGTAGGGTTTCAAACCCTACCCTCGTCAGAGAGCACTGCTCAGCAGACACACAAACACAGAGTTACAGAGTGGAGATTTTGGAGGCGTTGGTGCCATAAGTGTCTCCTTTCAATGTCAAATATAAAAATATTGGTTATGCTTAATACTGTTGTTTAGGGTTAGCAAAATAATGTTTGCATTTGTTTGTGTGTGAGTATTACAATTACACACAATTACACACACACACACACACACACAGAGGGACAGTTCACATCGCAGCGCTGGTAGTTACACTGTAACACAATTACACACACACACACACACACACACACACACACACACACACACACACACACACACACACACACACACACACACACACGCACGCACACACACACACACACACACACACACACACACACACACACACACACACACACACACACACACACACACACACAGGCACACACACACACACACACACACACACACACACACAGCACTAGTGTTCTCCCCTGGGGATCTTGCTGGGACGACAGGATGAAAGAAGGAATGTTGAAAGAGGAAGAGATGAAAAATATCTTCCACTATTTCTTCCCTCTGACTTTTTCTTCCTCCATTCCTCTCTCTTCCTATTACCTCTGGGGTGGAACGGAGGTATGGAGGAATAGAGAAGATGGAGGGGTGGAGGGGGATGAAAGATTGAGGGATGGATGGAGAGAGATAAAGAGGACGAGGTAAGAGGGGGTGCTATCTGTGTGACAAGGGGTGACAGTGTAACAGCATGTGTGTGTGTGTGTGTGTGTGTGTGCGTGTGTGTGTGTGTGTGTGTGTGTATGAATGTGTGGATTAACCTGCAAACAAGTCTTTTCCCGGACGATTGAGACAAAAGATATGTGTACTTAGCGCCCTCTGCTGGTTATAGTCAGTTACTACTAAAATGCTCTATGTAAAGTTAACCAGCAGTTTTTTATTTCCCAGCTAAAGAGACATAGATAAATTCAATAAGAAAATATTTGTTTTATTTGGTATTTGGGTGGTTGACATGACATGCGTTTTTTCTTGTCCGGGGTGTCATTTATAGTTAAAAAATATTACATTTTAAAAAAAACTATGTTTATATGTTTAATCAAATACAGTATATTATAATTTTATTCAGTGCTCAAACATTTCTATCCAAAAGTTTGAGTTATACAGCAAAATGGTCATTTGGTGTGACTGTCCTGGACATGTTGTCCTTTTTAAAACTTCCAATAAAATAAAGAAAACATTTGAATAATTCCCAATTTTAAAGAATACAATAAAGACACATGTTTTTTTATCATCAATATTGTTTTTAGTCTCCACGTATGATACTAGGGTCAGCTCTGGTTAAATAGATTTTGTCAGAAATGGGTATCATGTGGTGTGACACCAGATTAATAGTTTTGAGCATGCAATAATCTGGACACAAATGAAGAGATGGGGTCTTTGCTGAACCAGGAAAAACAGGCACCATCTTTAAATGTCATCTGAGATAAAAGAGGTGAGTTTACCCCAAAAGCTTTTTCAATAAATAGCACTTTGTCCAAACTCCACATGTATGGTCAAATATGTGTGTCATATAGTGTGACACTATTTACACAAAATGCAATACTTTAAAATAAAACAAGTATTTATAACAATAAAAGGATGGTTATGTTGTGTCAGAGGGTATGCTAATAGGATGCTAGCTGCTTTGAGTTGAGCTACAGATTAAGCTAACTGCATGAAACATCATATGGTGTGACAAGACGTCATACTGTGTGACACTATTTTATGTCACACCGTATGACACATCAGTCACACCATAGTATCTAGCTTGAGTAACATACAAATAACTACAAAAAGTAATTGATAATTCATTATTTTATCATATTACATTTATTATTAAGATTTTATTATCATCCTTTTTTGTATATAGTGCACCATACATTGTAGGGGAGTTATATAATGGTTAAATGTATTTCTCTAGTGACCAAACTTGTATTTATATTATCAATGAAGAAAGAGAGATGTCAAGCGCAGAGAGAACCAGACAGTATAGGGAAAGAATCAATGCAGACCCTGCAAGGAGAGAAGAAGTCCTCAGAAGAAGAAGACAAAAGTAACTTAATTAGTGCAGAACAAATATTGTCAGAGCAGTTGACTTGAAACATTGAGTATTTTAACTGTTTAGAATGATATGTAATACATTTTGATCATTCTGGTTTACTTTTCTGTTAACAGATATGAAGAAAAGAAATCAAATGGCGAAATTAAAATATTCAATATCCAGTCTCTTACTCTATCTAGAAGAGAAAAAATTAAAGACATTTGGAGAAAATCTCAAAAACAATCCAGAGAAAGAAAGCGATATGTAAAAGCCTTGTTGAATTTGACCCCGCAGTCTCTTGATGGTTTATCAAATGAACGAAGACATTCATCTTGGACCACTGCAAAGCAGTACACCAGAGCCCCCTGTACCATCAGAACTAGAAATATCTGTGTCATTGAATGCTGCACCACCGTCAACAAAATTGTATGTTCCTGGAGCAATTAAGAGCCCTAAGCCCTCCTCTCTGCCATGTTCTCAACCAGCAAATTCTTCAAAAACAAAACATGATAAGCTGAAGAAGTAGATAGAATGCTAAAAATAGAAAATCAAGTACTGAAGAATAAAATTAAAAAAGAACAGTTAAATTTTGAGAAATACAGAAAGAAATATGAACGTAAAACACTAAATACTACCAGATCTGTCAATGAGAGATTTTGTTTACCATCGCGCAAGAAATCTTCAAAGAGATCATCGAAGGAGAAGAAAAAAAAGAGTAGAGTCTTTTCTGCTTTTTGATGAAAATAGCACGCTGCTCCCAGGAAAAAAATATTTAATTGGACGAAAGGAGAAAAACAAAGAAGAATACTAACTAATTCTCTTCGGGAACTCCACAAAGTGTATAATCAAAGTAGCACATCAACACAGCGCATGTCCTACAGGCAGTTCACTCGGTACAGACCTTTCTACATCACTGAAGCAAAACCAAGTGATCGAAACACATGTGCATGTTATCAGCATGAAAATATTAGTCTTATAATAGACAATCTAGCAACCAAAGGCCTAATTTCAACCAAAAGTCTATCTACATTACTTGCAAAGATACATTGCCACCTAGAAAATGAGCAATGCAGGAGTCGAACATGCACAAAATGCTGTTTTGATGAAGTAGAAATTGGAGCACATAACCCAAACGATAAAGCAACATGGGAGCAGTGGCAAAAAGAAGATGTTGTAGTTGGTGATAAAATATATAAGAACTGGGTTAAAAGAAAAACAACTGGAACGATTGGGAAGTTGAAAGACATTTTTCAAACAGGTCTGGAGGAGATTGCTGGCCACCATTACAATTGGATTCACCAGGTGCAGCAGTTCAGACAGCTCAAAGAAAACCTGCACAGCAATGAAATAGCTCTACATGTGGACTTCAGTGAAAATTATGCATGCAAGCTAAACACTGAAATTCAAGCCTTTCACTTTGGGGGCAACAGGCAGCAAGCGACAGTACACACTGGGGTGGCCTACTCCATAAATGGATCTCAGTGCTTTGCCACAATTTCCCAATGTTTGCGGCATGATGAAAGGGCTGTGTGGGCTCATATCAAGCCAATTGTGGATGAGCTCAAGGCAGAAAGTAAGC
>JAPMUY010004787.1:17500-22500 GCA_026901105.3 Galaxias olidus
AGTTCAGTTTCCCACTACTTTGCCTGGTCACATGAGAACCAAAAAGACCAAATCAATCCAGTAACTAACGTAAAAAAAACCCGGCAAGGACGCCATCTTTACTGTAAGAAACCCAGTAAGGACGCCATCTTTACTGTAAGAAACCCAGTAAATACACCATCTTTACTGTAAGAAACCCAGTAAGGACGCCATCTTTACTGTAAGAAACCCAGTAAGGACACCATCTTTCCTGTAAGAAACCCGGTAAGGACCCCATCTTTACTGTAAGAAACCCAGTAAGGACACCATCTTTACTGTTAGAAACCCAGTAAGGACGCCATCTTCACTGTAAGAAACACAGTAAGGACGCCATCTTTACTGTAAGAAACCCAGTAAGGACGCCATCTTTACTGTAAGAAACCCGGCAAGGACGCCATCTTTACTGTATGAAACCCAGCAAGGACGCCATCTTTACTGTAAGAAACCCAGTAAGGACGCCATCTTTACTGTAAGAAACCCAGCAAGGACGCCATCTTTACTGTAATAACTGGAGCCGATTGGCTTTCACCACGTGTCACCTTAGAGAAGTTTTATTGGTCGTCGTTTTACATCAATACAGACAACACAGGATACATAGTTTTACAAATACAATGCACACCACCATCTTGTTTTCCAGGAGAGGAGTAATGGGGGGGGGGGGGGGGGCAAAATAGACACTGAGAGAGACGGTTGCCAGTTTGGCTTAGACCAAACCCCCCCTTCACCCTACCTCTCCACCACCTCCATCATAGCTGGGAACAACTTGCCCTTACGGTTGCCATGTTGGAGATTCTTTTTGCAGTATGACAAAAAATAAAATAAAACAAACATTTCCTTCAGTAGCATTTTTATGAAAATGACTTAAGAGGTGGGGGGGAGAAACCCAAATGAACAGCATGTATCTAGATATGACTCTGAAGGCAAACAGGGCAAAGCACAAATGTTATGATCGCCGCACATTGTGATCTCACAAAATGGCCGCTTGGTCGGTCCGGCATTGCGTTTCCATGACGACTCAAAGCAGTCACTGTTCCCTTTGTAAAGCAGGAGCAGTACGTTCTGTTTTTTTATTTATTTTTTTATATCCATTTCCAAACAATTACAAAACAAAGTCACTCTTATATAAGTCAGCCATACAGCCGCTTCCAGTATCCTGTATTTGAATGAAAAATGTACACCGTCTAATCCTTAAACTAGTTTTGAGTAGTTTATTATTATTATTATTTAAATTTTTATTCCTGTACAATGAAATACAACCTCAAGACATCAACATCTTTTTTAAAAAATACATAAGGCTTCCTTGTTTTTTTCTCAAGCCATTTTTTTTTCAAACATCATTCCCCAAACCCTTGCCCCCCAAAAACTCAAACTAAAAACAAGACTTTCATAATATATACTTCTGTGCATGTGTTGTAGGCGTGTGTGTCAGTGTTTGTGTGTCATAGGCGTGTGTGTGTGTGTGACGTGTGTGTGTGTGTGTGTGTGATGTGTGTCTTTTACAAACAGCACAGTAAACTGACACATACTATAATACATGTGCTTGAACTGCAACTTGGGAAATTTTGGTTGACTTTCACTAGAACACCACAGAAGAAGAAAGGAGAGGAAGCGAGGAAGAAGAAGAAGAGGGAGGAGACAGCTCTTTTTAAAATGGCTCCGAGGTTGAGTCAACAATCTTTTTCTTTCTTTATGTATTTTTTCTTTCTTGCGTTCGTTCCCTCTGTTCCTGGGTGTCTCTGCGGGGTTTTTGAACAGTCCTGTCTGTCTGACAACCAGCAACGTCTCTGGTTCAAACGAGTCTCCATCTGTCCACACAAAGCTACAGCGGGATGTTCCACGCTACGGTGGCCACGGAGGATCAAAAGTCACCAAAACCCTCCAAAAAAACAGACGGTCAGAGCTGCAATACGGTACGTCACCACTAGAGGGGCTGAGAGATCGCTGAGGTCGCTGGCAAAGCAGTGGGCGGGGCAAACGGGGGTGGTAGGGGGCGGAGCACTCGGGTGATTGGCCGGCTCGGTATACAGGCAGTTCTGGTGGACCAACGATGTGGTCCTAAGTCTGGTCTGTCCAGCCAATCACATCTGTCCGTGTCCCTTTCACCCAGAGAGTCCTAGAGACCATGTCTCTTTCTTGGGGTTGAAAGGTCATCTGGAGGTCAACCCTAGGGTCAGCCCGGGGGGGGGGAGGGGGCTCAGTTAGACGGAGGGGGAGGCGGCAACACAGCGCTGGAGGAAAGGACATCATTGGATGGAGGGAGAGATGGAGGGAGGGATGGATGGAGGGAGGGAGGGAGGAAGGGACGGATGGAGGGAGGAGGTGTTTTTCACAAGTACACCCGTCTCAGGTCACCTGGCGACGTGATGGTGTTGCACTGGGGACACAGCTTCTTGTTGCCCTGGAGACGGAGAGGCAGACAGAGGGACAGTCAGGATTGGTCGGGTCAGAAGCAGACGGCTGGCCAATGAGACAGCACTTCCTGAAAGTGTTTCCTTCATCGCTCAGAAGACATCTTTATTTATCTTATATATTCATAAGAGATGCACAAAATGAATATGAACCACATGAAACAACTTTCTCTAGCACCTCGGCCTTAACCCTCTGATCCCTCCCTTCTTCCACCTTTCTCTCGCCCTCTACCTCTCTCCCCCCTTCCCTCTCTCTCTCCTTCTTCTCTCTCTCTCTCTCCCCCCCTCTCTCTCTCTCTCTCTCTCTTTCTTCTCTCTCTCTCTCTCCCTCCTTCCTTCTCTGTCACCCCTCTGTTCCTTCCCTCGTCTCTCCCTCTCTCTCTCTCTCTCTCTCTCTCTCCTCCCTCCATCCTTACTCAGAGTGTAACTGTGGAATGTCTCAGTCCAGTATCATGAGCACAGAGCACTGAGAACTATTCTGCCTTACGACAGGTCAGGGTGTGTGTGTGTGTGTGTGTGTGTGTGTGTGAGAGAGAGAGTGTGAGAGTGTGAGTGTGTGTGCGAGAGACAGTGTGTGTGTGTGTGTGTGTGTGGGTGTGTGTGAGTGTGTGTGTGTGTGTGTGAGTGTGTGAGACAGATCGGGCTGGTTCTAACATTGACCTGACAGAATGTGAAACATACCCATCTCACATTCCTACAGCTTACGCTTCAGTTCATACGCCAGACTAAACCGTGTGTGTGTGTGTGTGTGTGTGTGTGTGTGTGTGTGTGTGTGGCGGGTGTATTTCCTCTGTCAGAGCAGCTCGAGGCCCCAATCCTTTTAGCAGGGGTGTGTGAGGGGTGATGCCCAGCCCCTCTCCCTCTGTGTGTGTGTGTGTGTGTGTGTGTGTCTGTGTGTGTGTGTGTGTGTGTGTGTGTGTGTGTGTGTGTGTGTGTGTGTGTGTGTGTGTGTGTGGGGTGAAGACCAGTAGCCTAACATCTAGGTGACACGATGTCTGAACACTGGATTTACGGGGCTGCCCTTCCTGTAGGCAACCACATAACCTCCTCTTCCTCCCTCACTCTGTGTGTGACACACACACACACACGAGCCGGCCGTCACCTGCTGACAGTGGAAGCAGAGTCTGATGATGGCTGTGTTTAGAGACACCTCTGTCTGAAATACTGAGACTAGACCAGACCACTAAATCACTCTCTCTCTCTATTCCTCTATACACCTCCCCCCTCTCTCTATCTTTCTCTTTCTCTATCCATCCCTCTTTTCTCTCTCTCCACCAACTCTCAGCTCTCTCTCTGCATTCTTGCTTCTCTCTCTCTCTGTCTCTGTCTCTATCCCTCTCTCCCTCTCTCTATCCCTCCGGTCATCCCTCTCTCCACTCTGTAATGAAGGTGAAACGTCTGCTTAGTAATGCAGGGCGATATTAAAACGGCCCTGTTAAAAAGCTAGCTGCTGTGGTTAGTAAACAGTTTGGGACTAACTGCTCCCCTGTGTGTGTGTGTGTGTGTGTGTGTGTGTGTGTGTGTGTGTGTGTGTCTTACCAGAGTCCTGAGCCAGCACTCCTCACAGTGAACGTGCCAGCATGAATGGAGGTGAGAGGTACAGGTAGGAGTCCTAGAGAGAGAGAGAGAGAGAGAGAGAGAGAGAGAGAGAGAGAGAGAGAGAGAGAGAGAGAGAGAGAGAGAGAGAGAGAGAGAGAAAGAGAGGAGAGACAGACGTTTAACCTTTAATGGGAATTGTTCACAGATTAAAAACGGATAGATTCCTTACAAACCGCACGGTATCACAAACCACAGGACACTTCCCACACATACACACACACACACACACACACACACACACACACACACACACACACACACACACACACACACACACACACACACACACACACACACACAAACACTGACCAACTGGACCGACCAACCAGAACGACCACCTGACCAACGACAACAAAGCAACCAATGAGCCATGGAGGGATTCGAACCAACAACCACGGACACACTCACACACAGGCGGGTAGGGGGAGCGTGGGGGCTAGCAGTGCAGACAGGCTGTGGGGCTGACAGATGGAGGGATGGATGGAGGGATGGAGGGGGGTGAGCCTTACCCTCCGTAAAGGTGGGAGGAGTCTCTTTATCCCACTGCTGCAGCCAATAACGTAGCCTCTATACAGACAGTACAGGCTGAGGGGGAGGGACTTAGACTGCCTCTCGGCCACCACATTGGCCGGGCCCGACCCTGGCCCCGCCCCTAGACTCTTGTCGCCAGTCCCTGATTGGATGCGCTTCCTCTGCAAGGGGGAGGAGGAGGGGCAACTCAGCACTGAGGGCAAGCCAAGCACGACCCCACAACCAACCCCCCGACACACACACACACACACACACACAAAACAAACTCCAAAACAACCCCCGACACACACACACACACACACACACACACACACACCCCCCGACACACACAGACGCACACACACACACACACACACACACACACACAAAACAAACCCCAAAACAACCCCCCGACACCCACAGACGCACACACACACACACACACACACACACACACACACACAC
>JAPMUY010004787.1:30000-32500 GCA_026901105.3 Galaxias olidus
GAGAAAGTAAGTTAAAAAGAAGTGAGAGGAAAGAGAGAAAGTAAGTAAAAAGCGCTGTGAGAGGAACAGAGGAAGAGACAGCCAGAAGGAGAGAAATAGCTTTTGCTCCTCTCCATTTAGTCGACCCAGGCCCCCGTGCGCGTGTGTGTGCGAGCATGAGTGTGTGTGTGTGTGTGTGTGTGTGTGTGTGTGTGTGTGTGTGTGTGTGCGAGTGTGTGTGTGTGTGTGCGCGTGTGTGTGTGTGTGTGTGCGCGTGTGTGTGGCCATCTCTGCCCTCCATGTCTTAATCTACAGTCCAGCCAGACTTTGTGTGTGTGTGTGTGTGTGAGCCTGTGTGTGTCTGTGTCTGTGTGTGTCTGTGTATAAATCTGTGTGTCTGTGTCTGTGTGTGTATGTGTGTGTGTGTGTGTGTGCACGCATCCATCTCCACACACACACACACACACCAGACATCGACTCTGTCCTGACAGACACACACACACACACACACACACACACACACACACACACACACACACACACACACACACACACACACACCCTCTTTCTCCGTCTGTCTCACTCGAATGGTCATGTGCGGAAAATAATATTGGCAAAGTAATGAGCAACAATAAGCAGAAATATTATGAATAATATTCCTGCTGTCCATAACTAGAGAATCCATCATCATTATGAGAGAGAATCTACAGCACTGGATACCTAAGCTTCTGTGGAATCCAGTCTACAGCCAAAAGCACCAGGAACACAGGTGTGCGCACACACACACACACACACACACACACACACTCCAAAGCACGCCTTGAGATAAAACATTTAAGTGCCAATTGATTTCTCTAGTCTCAACTATGTGTGTGAGAGTGTGTGTTCAGGGTGAGTGTGAGTGGTCTCAATGTGTGTGTAACGTGTGTGTGTGTGTGTGTGTGTGAACTCGTACATCTCTACTAGGGCCTGAATGAGATTGAGACAGAAAGAGAGGAGGAGGGCGACGGATATACGGAACGAGGGATGGAGGGAGAGAGGAGAGGAGGGGTGGGGAGTCATCACTTTTAAATTGAGGACAGATTTAATTATTTGCGGCGCTACAAGGATATCTCCGGCATTGTCTTAGGCCCAGCATGAAATTTGGCAGCAATCACATTGGCGACATTGGATAGCTCATTTATCTTGCTGCTGGGGGAATGAGAGGTTCCGTGTGTGTGTGTGTGTGTGTGTGTGTGAGCTCATTTATCTTGTGGAGAACGAGCGGGGGCTGAAGACGACCCCGCTAGCCACCAGATCATTACCCATCTGAGCTCAGAGAGATTTCACTAACACGGCTCCGAGCGCGCGCACACACACACACGCACGCACTCACGAGAGACAAACACACACATAGACGCACACACATAGATACACGCACTCACGAGAGACACACACACACACACACACACACACACACACACACACAATGTATCACTGTAACGAAAGAACAAATCTCATTTTTCATTTGGGATGGGGAGAGACAAGGAAGAGGCGTTCTGCAAATGCGTACATTTACAGCCAGCACGAGGGGGGGGGGGGTTGTTGCCATGCAATCATCCTGAGACGGGGTGGCGGGGGGGCTATCGGAGCACATGACGTCAACAAGCCTTTTCCAAAAATGAGATCACTCAGGGAAAAAACGTCTCCGCGCCAGGGAGATCACTGGTTCAAGATCAGTCCTTACGTCCTTTAACTTTAGACTTCCACTGACAAGTAAGTCCTATTTTAACATGAAGAATCTGAAGATCAGCAGGGACTGCCTCTAACAATGACTGACCCTGTCTATAATGACCTCAGCCTCTCTCTGTCTCTCTGTTCTAGCATCCCTTCATCCCTCCATCTCTCTATCTCTCTCTCTCTGTATATATTCCAGCTCATCTCCATTTCTCTCTCTGCCCTAGCATATCCCCATCCCTTCATCTTTCTCTCCCCCTCTCTGTCTCTCTTTCTCTCTATCCCAGCATCTCTCCATCTATCTCTATCCTGGCATCTCCATCTTCGTATCCCTCCATCTCTCCATTTCTCTCCTCCTCCCCCATCCATCCCCCCACCCCTCCATCCTGCAGGTAAATGGATGACATCACCCCAGCGACCGGCTGCCGGCCCCCCTCTACCAGTCTAACCCAATCACCTGCCTGGGCACCCTGAAGCGATCCAATCAGACGAGAGAGAACGCTGTGACAGACAGGCCCACTGACCAATCTTAAGGCATGGAGAGGCCTCCCTCTGTATATGAGGAGGTGTGTTCAGGTAATAACTGGAGGCTTTGTCAAAAACACTGTGTGTGCGTGTGTGTGTGTGTGTGTGTGGGTGTGTGTGTGTGTGACGGTAGGGCTGTTGCTACGCTAATTCTAAGACTGGGGATGCCTGTGTGTGTGTGTGTGTGACGGTGGGTCTCTCAGGGCTGAAGCCATGAATCAATCTGAGCTGTCAAACTGCAGCCTCTCCACTTAGCAACGCTGACCCGAGTGACACACAC
>JAPMUY010004788.1:0-34192 GCA_026901105.3 Galaxias olidus
AGCAGTTCTTCCTCTGCCTAGGATCGATTATTTTTATTTTTTCTGAGAATCTTTCAAAGGCCTTGGACTACTCAGAGTTGAAAGGCCCCGACCGACGGATTTAATTTAAGTTAGTAGCGACTTAAGTAAAGTATATAGCACGTATTTTAAATAACAAATTGTTGACTAATTGCTTATTCCACTTAAAGTCACGTCCGGACAGGGGTTTACTTCAAAATGAATGAAAGTTTGACTGTCAAAAATTATGGGAACAGGTAGGCAATTTAACTTGAAGACAAGGTGCACCGCAAAATCGGTGCCCGTTTTGTACCTAAACATAGCATTTCTAACGAGGACCCGCGGCAACCACCACGCAAGAGGCGAGTTTTGAAATGACGATATTAACAGTAGAATTATGGAAAGATTGAATTGTCAGTCTTTTAAGAATACAAGCTTAAACCAGTTTGTCAATAGTTTGATATACATTTTTTTTTTTTTTTTATTGAACTGTTAAGGATTATTTAAGAACAAAACCTACGCTATTTGGAAGCTAACTGTGAATTAGCAAGGGCTCTATAGATATCAACACTTATATGTTGTGAAACTGTTTTACTTTAAAGTGACTTAAAAGACTCAGATCAACAAAAACTTTACATTTGGGTTGATTTAAACAGTTTCAAAACGCTATGCGGTGCGATTTTCTTCACAGCTGCGTGATCGCGGTTCTACACTAACTACACTGTAGCTGTTGGGTTTGTCCTGCCTAATATTAATAGGATGTTACATAATAGTATATTCTTTATCTGCAGGTTCCATTGAAATATTCAAACACAAAACGCCTTTATTGGGGCTGCACTGGTAGCAGTAGGGAAAATAGAGTACACACCTGCCACCTGTGAGTGTAAGATAGAGGCTTACAATGGCATTTACATCAATACAAAAGATGAACACTTTTTTTATTTTAAGTACCTTAGCTTGTTTAACTTATTGTGATATCAGGACTGTGGTGGTTCTGTTGTATTTTTGTGAGTGAGCATAACCTCAACATTCATTGACTCAACCCTGAACTTGCAAAATAAAACCCAAAGGCACAGGTCTGCCTGTCTGTGTAAAATGTCTTTAATTTACTTTTTTTCCTGTCTCCCTTTACAGCTCCAATTCCCAGTTGTGTACCTGCAGTCCCAGGACGTCTGTGGTAAGTCTGTCTGTAAATGTCTATTGGAACAATTCAAACAATTGGACCAAGCTGCATAGAGAGTGGGCCCTGTCTCAAATATGCATTGTGCACGTTTCAATCTTTTTTTGTTTCAGGTTGAAGATGGCTCAGAGAGGTAAGCCTTACAGTTGATAATCTAGAAGCGTTGGGCTAGTGTGTATGACAAGGATGGTATGGAAAACTCCACACTTAACCTCCACACTGTATTTTATATCACTGATTTGTTACTGACTTGCTTTTTCTGTTTGTTGTTACTCAACAACGGAGAACAGAGATTTCTGAAGATCAGAGAGAGACTTTGAGATCATTTTTTAAGGAGGGAATATCGAGTGTGGGTTCACACTTAATACCAAGAGCTGCATCAGTTACTGGTTTGAATACCTGTGTTGTAGAAGTAAGGTTTATTTTAGTGCTGCACTAACAATCAACATGTCCAACAAATCATTCTGCTGTACTTCTGGTACAAATAACAAAATGGAACAAGTGTTTTTGTTCAAATTCAGTTTAATTGGTGTAATACCATTTAATTAATTTTGTTTTCTCTCTTTCAGAACTGGATTGGGAATTACAAAAGGTCCTTTAAAGCTTCTAAGCCCTGAACCTCAAAGGCGAAACTTAATATAAGAGAGCTGTCGCCATACAATCGTTTTTGTAGGGACATACTCGGAAACAAAGGTGAGACAATATTTAATGGATGCTTTTAATTGTTATTGTAACATAGGTTAATATAACCTTAAACAAATAAAAGGTTAAACAATTAATAAAAATAATGTTGTTAGTAGTTATTAAGTTAATTAACTATGGAAGCCCATAAGGGACTTTATTCAATTGAAAATGTAAAACAATTTCCATTTATTTTGTGCCGAATTGGTTACGCAAATAGGTTGTGTTACTGTAAATTCTAAACTTATGTACTGGTTAAATAAACTAACGAGAAAGTAGAACTAAACTCTTAAATAGGCCTAACTAAGATAAATTGAGAACTTAAAACTGAGTCAACTCAAAGAGAAACGAGAAACTAAATAACAACTTAAAGGAACCTAAGTTGAAAAATTTCTCTTGAACTCAAATAGGTTTAAATTAAACCAAAGTAAGATAAAATAGGGAGATACTTATTTTTCTGAGATTTGGGTTTTATTTTTGATGGTTTCAAGGGATTTAAATGCACAATTCCTCTGTGTGTGTGTGTGTGTGTGTGTTCTGAGTGATTGGGTACCAGTTAATGTGTATGTCTACTACTAATTGTCTACATAAATAAGCCAGCAGTTCAAACTTACCCCTTGGTCTGTGGTCTGTTATTCCTGAGTTCTAGTTATAAACTGCTCCTCTGAACCTAGACTCTGGTCCTAGCTATCTGTAAATACCTACAGTGCTACATTCTACTAACAACAGGCAGTGTTTAATTTTGACAAGCATTTTTAAGTTATTTTTAGTCTTCATCGCTTACTGAAAATTGATGTTGCGTTAGTAAAATGTTTGTCATTTTGTTTCGATTTAGTCAGTGGTAATCAGCTTCCGTTTTAGTAACATTTTCGTCAATGTTTTAGTCCTGACTCCTAAGGGGCATTAACATAAATGGCTCTGGTTTATATGCACACTCCTACACATGCAACCACTTGAACAGTAGGCTAAACGTGGCGCCCTATGCAACTATCAAGAGGGCAGTGGCTGATGTTACCCGTAACCAGCTCATGCAGTCTGGCTAAACTGAATGATGAAGTTAACACCACTTTGAGGTGTGTGTCACTGCTTCCAAAGCAAGAGCAGGCACTGTGACACTTACTGTAATTTTTTCCTAATCTTATCGAATCAATCATATAATTTATATTTACCGTTACCTTTGCATACACTGCAGGGTTTTAGCTAGATTTGGAGCTCTCTCAAGGTTACGTTAGCTTATTGAAATTATACTGTAATGGCCTGCATTGCTCAAAATTATGCGGACATACACAGACTCGGAGCAGGGAAAAAATCATCAAGTGAGAAAGATGCATGAAGGCAGGGAGAATTTGTTTTTCAATTAAACTAATGGTTAAAAAGGAAATCAACAATTGCCTTGAGACGGAAACTTTGATCTAAGTTGTCAGCCATCACAGAACCAGCTGATCCGTCTCGTCTGAATTTGTCAGGGCATAATAAACCGAGATCTCGTATTAATTTTCATTGTCATTATTTTTTCATTTACGTTGTCGTTACAATTGAGTCATGAAAAAAAAAGGTTCTCAACTAATACTTTTACTCCAAGTTCTCGTTGACAAAATTAACACTGCTAACAGGCTTCTTGTACATAGTTGTACATGTAGTTGTTTCTTGTTGTACATGGTGTCCCTGTTTACATTCGTTGTTCACAAAGGTCGTGAAACAGATTTTCAGGATAGTATTTCATGTAAGTCACACACTGAAGTTACATTCATCAATGTAAGACTGCTGTGTCTGTTACAAAGCATCAGGTAGTTTACTTTACACGTGTTTTTACAGATTGTTACAGAGAAATGTGTTTCACAACCCAAGTGCAAACCAGTGTGTTGGAGTGATTGTCTCTATGAATGTACTTTTAAATGAGATGCAGATTAGAGTGATACGTTTTCTGTGCATCCATTTTTTTCTCTCAGGCACAATGAACGACATTAAAGGCAAGTGGTCCACATTAGGAGAAGATGAGAGGCAGAAATACGTTGAAGAGTCAGCAGCACTGAGGGAACAGGGGAATGCAGAGGACCTAAGCCCTGAGATGAGGGAGCTCCGAATTAAAAAACATCTGAAACAGCTGAAGTTAGAGGTTTGGAAAGAAGCTTCATCCTAGGCATTAGTGGTATCAAAACTAGTATTAGATGTAAAGATGGTTGACAGCAATAGTGATGAGCAGAACATTGTGACAGACAATTGGAGTGTTTATATTTACATACTTTCATCATTTAAAATTAATTAATAATTTAGTCAAATAAATATTCCAGATGATTCTGTAACACTTGGTATACTAAATTAAATCATCTGGTGATTTGCATACTCAAAGCATGTAATACAAATGTATGTAATGAGCAATTATTAAACATTAGGCAATCATAAGAGCATGTTGTACTTTATCGCAACAACATCTACCATACATGAAAGAATATGCACAGTAAGACTACATGTAGTCTGTAAAGAAAGTAGTTGGGTCGAGTGTTTACAAGGAAATCGGCATCAAATTTCTCACATTGAAGAGCTTGTGAAAGTCTTGTTTTACCCGTCTATTCAATGAATGCATCAGTAGTCTGATATGGCTAGGAGTCCAACTATTAGTTGAATATTAGACTCCATGTAAACACAGCTAATGTATAGTTAAAGTTGGGGTAGGCAGTTTTATTTTGGCATCATTGGGCAAAAATTCCATATTAACCATGCAGCATATTGTAATTCAAGTTGTCTGAGAGAGACCCTATACTCTTGCCCTCCTCTTGGCTGTTTACAGGCTTCAGAAAATCTAGCCTGTGATGGTAGACTTTGGCCAATCACAGGTCATTTCAGAAAGAGGGCGTTCCTATTGGCTGTTCTACAAATGCAGATGTGCGAAAACTGCCTACCCCACCTATAATTTAATCTGCCTCAGCAATTACTTCTCACAATATTTTCACCTGTGACAACAATGTTTTCACAGATATTGCTTAGTCCTGTAATGAGTTGTTTCTTCAATATATGTTGGATTTTTAAATGTAGGTTTTGTCTATTATGTGAATAATCCGTTAGTTACTATTTTTGTGGTTGTCTTGTTTACCTCTATATTTTATGAAGGTGTCCAAGCTTGAGGCTTTGGGAGTGGAAACAACCATTTTATCATTTGACCTCCAAAAGCCCAGCTTAGAGGTCTATGAAATGAGCAGCAACAGAGCCATTGTCTTTCTCGATTCTACACAGACTGTGAACAACTTTGCACTGCATTTCAAAGGTGATATGGGTTATATTGAAATACACACATTGACCCGTAATAATGCAAAGATACATAATATTGTTTTATGAAATTAATGTTGTTGCCTGTTGGTACTTCTGCAGCAAACTCTTCTGAAACATCAAGTAGCAAAGATGCAGTCGATGTCTTGGTTAAAAAAGTGCAGGAACTATTTAACCAAAAATATAGTAAGCATATTTGTATTGTTAGATTGCTACTTAAACAAAATTACATGTTTACAGTCTGTACACTGGCTATCAACAGAAGGGGAATGTCCGAAATGTCAAACTGGATAACTGTGTAACATGTGCATGCATGTGTGTGCCCATGTCTTGTAGGGGATGCCAGAGGTACTGGAAGGCACCCCTACAAGTCCCTGGTGAATCAAATTATGACCATTAAAGTTGCTGGACTGCCCAATGGCCTTACTCTCAAGAAGCCATCCTTTTATGGAAGGAACCAATTAGAAGCCATTTAGAAAGATGCTGAGCAGATCTCATTGAAATAAGTAAGTGATATTAAGAATGCCATTTGTGTTTCTGCATGCCATTTGGCTCAATGCAAAGTGGGGAAAATATGGTAACTAAAAAACAATACAGGCCTATGTGTGAGTCCTTGTTTACAAACATAATATTATGTGTCTTTACCACTTTGTTAGGGATGTGGCACTTCCTCAGTTGGAGTTTTCATGACTAGTGGAACACATTGTCTAAGGCACCTCTCCAGAATATCCTATAAGTGTTTTATATTTAACATAATGTCTTCCAATCATCAGACACAGCAGATGGCGTCCAGACGGTGGAAGAGATTTTAGAGGCCATGTGTGAAAATGCTATTTATTTTTGTAATCATGATACATTTTGAATCCCAATCACTACAACTCTGTTTTTGGTATTGCTTAAAATTGAGCTTAAGTAAAACGTCTGTTATGAAAAGTCTGCCATTGACATTTGACACAGAAAAAGAGAAAAGTTCACTTTTTATTCTGATCGTTTTACAATTTGAATTGTCTTAAAATGTAGATGCCAATGATGCTACACTATTTGTGATCACTCAATTAATATAACCATTGACAGTGTAATGTTGTCAAATTGCATTACACATTTTTAATTAAGTTTGAAATTAAGTTTGAAATTAACATTTTTAATTAATTTGAAATTAAGTTTCAAAAGTGTATTAAGAAAGTTGTTATTGTGTTTACTTTTATGTACTTTAGGTGCACAGCAGATCAAAGAAGAGTCCTCAGAAACAGCTTATCACGATATGATTAGAAAAAATAGAACTTCAATGACAACAAAGTATAACTACAGCTATGATTATTTCTGAGACACAAATCTTTGTTAACAACACAACTTATTTCTTCGGCCTCCCTGCGCCTACCACCCCCAGGCTACATTAGAATTCTTCATTTTGTTTAGGAAGATTCCTAACTGAGTGAAATGACATGGACGTATCACAGTGGCAGCCATGATAAGTGCTGTTCGAATTCTCTAAGTGCTAAGGAATGGTGCTTCAATGCTTCCTAACTTGTGTACTGTACCATAGGATACACTGGACCATCCTTTACGAAAGGAAAGAAGCAAATGCCGCCCCACAATTTCTTGTGCCAACAATATTTAAAGAGATACCCCGTTCAGCCGTCTATCATCATGACCGACATGAATGATCCCATTGTGTTTTCCATCTGATAAGTCCCAGGTTGGTCATATTCAGGCCTCTGTTTGCAAGAAAAAATTCAGCGGAAATAAAAATCTTTCTATTTCAGTGTGTTCAAACTTCTATTACTCAATGCCAGTGTTACCTTTCAAAAGAGACTAAGACCAAGCATATACTCGAAGTGGTTCAAGAACAGCACTCATTTGACTTCGAGTATGCCTTGGATAGGTGTTTTATGCAAATTTGACAGGAATAAGAGGTCAAGCATTTTACATCTTATGTCTGCCCTAACTTGCTAATATGCTTATGTTTTCAAATGCCAACATGTTAGAAACTTAAGAATTATGATATGGAACTATCGTAGCAGATTTGTATGCCATAACATAAATGCATAACTTGCATTACATTTAATGATTTGGCTTCATACAATCCTATTAATTCGGATTCATGCATGGCGATAAATATGAGTTGAAAGGGGGATGAGGACGTGAGCAACCATTCTCAATGTGGCATAGGCTATTTCGTTTCACTTTTGTGACAGGTAGTCTATACTCCCTTTTTCTAACCTTGGTAATAAAGTAGGTTAATATATGTCTCCGCCTTGCCCACGTTTATATCTAGGCTATGAAACAACGCGGTGACAACGCACGGGCGAAGTATCTAAGATGCGCTTTTTGTAGGCTATAGTTCATCTTCAGGACATTGTAGTTTCGAACGACCCACGAAAACCCGGAAGTTAAAATCGCCATGGGTTCCCCTGACCAAAATGGCAATCGGATTTTTTATGGGAAAGTTTATGATACGTTTTGTTCATTGAGATAATTATTTACAAATGAACATTACTTTTAGGATTTGTGAAGCGTAACTGCAATCGCCAGAAGGAAAAAGCTCATGTCAGGCTATCAACGAACTACATGTTCCATGATTGCAACGTTACCACTGATGTTCTACCTTGTAATTTGTAATTTGATCTCCCGCACTTACCCACCTCAGAGCCGAGATATGAGATGAATCTCGAAATGGCTCTGACCCACCTCACCCTAACCTCTGTAGTTTTTAGACACTTGTTTGTAACAGCCTTTTTGAAGACACGTAAATCTTCCAAACTCACTAGTAATTACATTAATGTTATATTTTACAATGATTTTAACAATTTAGCTCTGATTAACATTTAACAATTTAAGATGTGTCAATGGTCATTTGTACGTTTTGTAATAAAAAATGTTTTGGTAGGCTATGTATTTCTTTGTATTAGGCTATGCCGATTACATGGCTTCTTGTACAGCCGAAGGGCACAAATAAAATACTATTCAATAAAATATAATGTGGTGTTAATGGTTAATTAATGAACACATTAATGATAAAAAAATCTAACATAATAGGGGGCGCTATAGAGCTTGTGATTGAGTTAGAGCTTTGAAATTGCACAACTTTTCTAAGAGCTGGAGGTTGTTCATACATGCAAAAATATCTAAGGTCTGAGACCAACTGGGGTAAAATTTCGAACCCTACCTAACCCTAACCCAGAAATATTACACTGGAAGACAATCTGGATGAGTTTTGAATAAAGTGTTAATCATAGCCGGTTTAACTTATTTTATGGCATACTTGGGACTCAGTAGTGTCAGACAGACCATAACTTTCCATTTAAATTCGATTTGAGGATTTACAAACCAAAGTTAACCCATTGAAGCAAGATCATAAAATATGCATAATAAATAGGGGGCACTATAGAGCTTGTGATTGAGTTAGAGCTTTGAAATTGCACAACTTTTCTAAGAGCTGGAGGTTATTCATACATGCAAAATATCTAAGGTCTGAGACCAACTGGGGTAAAATTTCAAACCCTAACCCATATATGCATCAATATTACACTGAAGAGGATCTAGATATGTTTTGAAGAAAGTAATAATCATAGCCGGTTCAACTTATGTTATGGCATACTTGAGACTCAGTAGTGTCAGACAGACCATAACTTTCCATTTAAATTCGATTTTAGGATTTACAAACCAAAGTTGACCCATTGAAGCAAGATCATAAAATATGCAGATTAAATAGCGGGCGCTATAGAGCTTGTGATTGAGTTAGAGCTTAGAAATTGCACAGCTTTTCTAAGAGCTGGAAATTGTTCATACATGCAAAATATCTAAGGTCTGAGACCAAAAGGGGTAAAATTTCAAACCCTATATACCTAAAACCTGGTTATTTCAGTTTTGCCTTATGTTGTAGTACGTCCAGTCTGCCTGGCGTTGAGTGTGAGTAGCCTCGAATACTGTTGTTTGTTGTACGAGAGCCTCCACTCGTCATTTACGTATGGTACAATTATTATTTTTATCCTCCGATTTGCTCGCGTTTGGGACCAGGGGGGTATTTCATCAAGCTAGATAAGTGAAAAGCCTGGCTTATTTAGACAAGTCTATAGTGAGAGATCCATTCCATTACTGTGGCTAATACGATTCCCCGCTCAGTTACCAAGGTAATTTATACCACTGAACTAGCCTAACTGTCAAGCTTAGTTTAGCTGTGTAACAAAGAATATCCAACAGGCGGAAACAAAATCCCAAAAGACAGTTCCGTCAAGTATCTATTCTTGCTCGCTCCACCTTGTCACTTAACTTATTTCCTTATTTGGAAACATACGTAGGTTCAGACTTTTTTCTCAGTGTGACCAAGCATGAATATAAGTGTTTATAGTTCTGCATTTCCTGTGTTCGCAATAACCTTCCCACATCAAACATTAAAAAATGCTGAAATGACAAATCAATGTCCGCAGTGGCATTCCATTTGCTAATCGTAATTGCATTATTTGTGACAGAAATCTATATAAAATACAATGTTACATTGAAAATTAAATTTCTTTGGTCACCATATCTAAAATAAATATTAACTACCTATTATACTTTAATGGAAAAACAGACAAGAGACAACTTTAAGCTGACCTCAAGCCAGGATCGAACCCAGGTCCCTGCTATTAAGACCGGTCATCTGTGACACGCCTTAGCCTGATGAGTTATCAGGGAACACTGTTCTTCTGAAAATTAAACACATCTCGCATATTATCGCGCCTTTTGATATAGCCACAATCTCTTCATAACAATTTCAATGTTCATTTATATAAAATAGTAAGCATCTAAATAACGCATTTAATCTGTCTGCAATTTTTGGCCACGCACTTTCCCTTGCCTTGAAAATTGCAGTAGTATTGCCCTTTTTGGTGATGAGACAGTCAGTGGTGAATTCCTTTGACGTGTTTTTCTCACGAGAATAGCATCGCTTTTTCTGGTTTTTGCAACACTTTATCTGCTTTTTGACAATTGATTGTTCCGGGCTGCTTCTGTTCTCCGTGCGCGCACACAATGCCAGCTTGTACAAGCCTGGCTTGAGTTAACGTTGACTGGAGATGGCCGAATTGTGTTCATGGAACGGCTTGAGGCTTAAATCAAAGTTGACGTTTGTTCAAGCCAGGCTTTTTCTAATAAGCACCGATTTCATTAGCGCGGTTGATGGAATACCCCTCTGTACTATTCTGTTCCATCCCTGTTTATTATTATCATTTGTGTTTCCCCACCCGTTCTCTGTGTTTTCTTTTGGTGTTGATCACAGGAGCACGGCTAGTTTAGACGCCCATAGGCCTACTCTTTGTATCACGTAGTTTACCCATGTCTAGCTCAGTAGTTTATGAATGTGTGCCACCCCCGGTACTTTTTAATATATTTAGTTTTGGTTAGGCAGCTATAGGCTGTTTATTTATTAATGTAATTTTGGCACTGTTCGGTTTGACCCCGTGCTAGTTAAACCTGTGTGATCTCAAATAAACCATCATTGTTACACTGTCCTTGAGCCTCCCGTGTGCTTCCACTTTCTGGGAAGGGTCGTCCCTATTCTCCTGTTCTAGAGCAGCCGTTTCCTAAAGGGTTGTAACACCATGTCATTGAAATAACTTTAGTAACCTTGGCTGTCTCCGATTGACATTGGACTCGTTTATTTTACACTGTTTCAATGATATGTTCATTCAAAAATACTTATCAGATGTTTCAGTATTGCTTTTGAGCTGCTGTTGTTGAAGAAGTAGGCCTGCATGATTTATACCTAAGGTTTTAACACTGCATGTTTCAATGGTATGTAGAGCTTTTGAGCTGCTGTTGTTGCTGAATGATTTATACTGTAAGGTTTTGAACATGATGCTTTCATTTCTGGCACTCTGTGTGAAATAATTTGTAAAAAAGAAAAGAAAGATCCATAATTTTGGTATTGGATAAACTTGTATGTAAAGAATATTTAAGCATTTTAGAAACGTCTTAATTTACTGTAGATTGCGTGAAAATAACATGGATTGTGTTAATACTATAGTCCACAAAGATGGATGTTGTGCTTATAGAGTTTTGAAAATGTGACTACAGATTGGACATAAGCATGTTAGTGATTGTAAAAAACGAATACAATGAGAGAGTACGGATATGTTTTTAGCAGTTGCTGTTTTTGGTATACAGCAACCCCTGCACTAACGACAATGTAGGCTAAGCTGAACTATATTTTACACAAGAAAATACTAAATTAAATGATGCATGTTGATAATTTGTAGCATTTTGATCATGGTGGTTATTGTGAATGCTGAATGTCCAAAAGAAGGTTCTTTGCTGTCACATAATCTTGGCCATTAAGACAAAACAGGTCTGTCCACCCTGTCTCGTTTCCACGGGCTGGAGTAAAGGAACAGTGCAACTGGGGCTGCACAATGGGAGGGTTCGATCCTCTCTGATGCTAAAATTCAGGAGGAAAAACTACACCATGTTCAATTAGACTGCATTTCATAAATTCTAAAGTTTAAATCAATGTGTCTTTGAATTGTATATTTTATTTTACATGTATCAAGAGCAATGGTCATCATAAGCAAATTGTTTGATTACTTTATGCACTTTTTATTTGAATATACAACATTCAAGTTTATTTATATCAAATGTTAAAGTGAATCCTTGGTCTGACAAGGTCTAACCATATCAAACCCAGTTAGTGATGTGGCCTCTTTACAGTTAGCATAAAATAGTAAGTTAATGTGATATAGAAATAACCCTTCAGCAAAAGTTGCCTTCTACTCCTTTTCAGCATTGGCATCCTTTCGGCCTGCCTGTTCTGCAGAAACATCTCTAGAGCATGACAGTGATCAGTCATTCATCTTTGCACTTGCTTCACATCTTTGTAGGACCTGATAGGTCTGACAGAGACGTGCGCAGTTAGATGAGGCCCGATAAAATATGACCTCAACATTAGCTAGTTAACGCCGGGCAGTTAGCTAGGATACATACGTTAGTTAGTTCACTATCCTACTGCCTAGCTAAGTTAGCTAGCTAGCTAGTCACGGTGATGCACAAACATACAGCCTAATCATGACAGTAACATCTCATCGATGCGTTCATTGCTTTGGTCTGGCTTTACTTTTCACTGATTGGTTACAGAAACTATGAACTTATTGGCTATGCAAAACAGAGAGAAGGGCTCATTACCCTACTTGAAAACGGCGTCTTTGACAGATTTTAACGCACGTAAAAAGCGGCGTTTTAGATTTCCACGCACGTTAAAAGCGGTGTTTTAATGTTCCTCACTAGAACGCCATAATAAATGGCGTTTTTATGCCCTTTTTACGCCGTAAAAAATGTCGTCCTACTTTTGAGCGGCGTAAAAAGCGCCGTTCGACACTTTGTATGCTGTAAAATAAGGCGTTTTGTCCAACAGAACACATTAGATTAGTGACAATATATGGCTCTTTTGGTTTTCCATACAAATCCTGCATCGGGTCGGGTAGCCCTTTGCCAAATTTTGAGTTATAATGAATTTTTATTTCACTAATGTTTTTTTTTTCTGGATGGAAATGCCGTAGAAAGGTGACAACAGACAGTAAAACATTCTGCTAGCGATATTAATTAAAAGTGTCAGATATATTTATTTACTTATTTTTCACATTTTAACAAAAAAAAGCCATGACCAAAATTACCCCTTTAAATTTTCAAATATTTTTTGAGGAAATGCAAGCTTCTAAACCATTGCAAACGTAGGCAATGCAAAAGCGTTTTCAGTTTTTTTAAATCAAGTGATTAAACAGTGAAATATTCAAAAATGTTGTTACTAACTAAACGTTCATTAATAAAAACTCATTTCATAAATTGTCAGGTTTTCTAAAAGGGACCATTTTAGTATCGGAAGAAGCTTTTTAAATGTGCAGAGTTGTTTCTTCCATAGCCAAATGAAGTCGTTGGAAAGCCAAAACCTCATACAGCCGACTTTGACATTACTGTAGTCTTTTAATGTGAGTGAAATAATTAATATTTAGCGATACATATATGGTAAAATGCATTATATTTACATGTTATCTAATCGTTTACCTAAATAAAGGGTACAATGTTTAAAGCGTGTACTCTGAAAACAGCAATCGCGTCAAATGACTAAAGCCTGGTTTATACTTCTGCGTGATCGCGTTAGCGAATGTAAACGTTCATTTTGGCGTTTACGTTCGCACAGTAGTTTGCCTACATACTTCAACGTAAGTTTAACAGGCCCACTAGGTGGCAGTGTCGAATTCCGTAATCCAGAATGTACAGAAAACCGTAGAAGAAGCACAGACACGGAAACTGAAACTCCCGTTCGTGTCCCGCGAAAGTATAAACAAAGAGACCAAAGGTTGCTCACTGCTTTTCATATTTTCTTATATAAAAACAAATCAAATTTATCAAAATTTTTTAAAACAAGCAGAGCTGACCAAAGTGCTATACAATATATTCATATACAGGTTATCAAACAATACAGAAAACAGTTGTAACATATAGCCTATGTACATAGGCTATACTACGTACAAGTGCATAGAAAACCACTAATATGATTCGAAGGCCATTGAAAATCAGCCTATCTGCTCCAGTTCATTGTGTCATCTACGTTTTAATTTGTTTGGATACAGCCTAAATATGACCGAATATCTACTTGCTTCTTACCCTGCTCAACCAATCGCACTAAGACACACTAAGAAGACGCTTCGCGCGCCAGGCTGTTAGGATTGGGGAGGACTCCCCGTCAACACATTGGCGGGCCTTGGTGAGCTACGGTTTTCTCAGAAACCCCTGCTCTTCGAAGCTATGCAGAGCCGTTTACGTGCTGCTTCACAGAAGTATAAACCAGGCTTTAGTTGTTTCAGGACACGGTCACCAGGGGGGTATTCCATCAACCACGCTCAAACGTCAACTTGCCTCAAGCCGTTCCATTAACACATTTCAGCCGTCTCCAGTCAACATTAACTCAAGGCAGGCTTGTACAAGCTGGCATTGTGTGCGCGCACAGAGAACATAAGCAGCCCGGAACAATCGACTGCCAAAAACAGATAAGATGTCGCAAAAACCAGAAAGAGTGGTGTTATTCTCGCGAGAGAAACACATCAATGGAATTTGCCACTGGCTATGGCTGTGTTCGGAATCGCCTACTTAAATACTATCGACTACATACTCAATGAGTACATACTATATGCTGACTACTTAAACCGAAATCTAGAATACTACTTTTTTACAAGGATTCGATTATATTGTTAGTATACTCAATTGGAACATGTGACCAAAACCCCGGCATTTTTGTGATGCTGTCAAAGCTGGGAGGAAGTTGCCGAATTGCATTTTGGGGCGTGAAGCATCGTCCAGTAACTTCTCTCGGGTACTCAACATTTCCCAAATTTGAGTATGTCATCTGGGAACTTTTTCCATACTCAAATTTCACATACTATGTACCGTTGACATACTGCATACTCATTTTCGGTCAAATGAAGTATGTTAGGTATGCATAGTAGGCGATGTCAAACACAGCAAATGTCTCATCACCAAAAAGGGAAATACTGCTGTGATCTCTTGAAGAAGAGAGACGAGGGCCAGGAGTCAATTCCCATTGGATAAAGTTTTAATAAATACTTCATGGGTCATGAAAAAGTTGTCTTTCTTTTTTCCTTTTTATGTCAGAAAGGGATGAATTGTTTGTCTTTGTAATATACTATGTAGAATTCTGGTCTACATGACAAACAAAAGTGAGTAGTACAGCAGATATTTAATCAATGGTGCATATCATTACACTGTATGTCTTGAGGGGTTATATATTTTAATTGAATGTTTATATATAAATTCTTAACTGAAACTACATGGATCACTCAATTGCACTTGGCTCCTGTGAATCAAAAAAACATGTGGATTTAACTATATGCTAAAACATTAAGGCAGCCTTTTTAATAAATAGCATAGTGCTTTTTATTACATTGTACAATCAGTGCAGCATATATATCTCATATCTTAATAAGCATACTTCATATCTCATATTTGAATTGAACGTTTATATATAAATTTAAAAAAACATTTCAATGTGAAGCTAAATATTGTTTACATTTTTTTTCTGTAGACTGTTATTAACGAAGATCAATTCGTCACAGTCTACAGAGGGTTATTAATTTATACGTATCGACTGTTGCAGCATACTTCATCTCATATCTTAATGTGATTATATTTTAATTCACTAAACAATCGCAAAGTAAAGCTAAATAACTTTTTATCTAAATATGTGTATTTTTTTATTCACTAAACAATCGCTAAGTAAAGCTAAACTTTTTAACTTTTTTCTTTTTTTTTATTGTAAAATCAATTCGTCTAATTGTACAGACGGTTATTAATGTATACGTTTACGTTTGGACCGCATATTGTTATCTGTCAGTGTCCTAAACGGCATGGGGACTGTGGCTGCCTGAGAAGACTCAGGCTGCCTGAAGCCTGATTTATACTTCTGCGAAGCAGCACGTAAACAGCTCTGCGTAGCTTCGAAGAGCAGGGGTTTCTGGGAAAACGTAGCTCACCAAGGCCCACCGACGTGTTGACGGGGAGTCCTCCCAAATCCTAACAGCCCGTCGCGCAAAGCGTCTTCTCAGTGCGTCAAACGATAGCTGATTGGTTGAGCAGGGTAGGAAGCAAGTAGATATTCGGTAATATATAGGCTGTATCCAAACAAATTAAAACGTAGATGACACAATGAACTGGAGCAGATAGGCTGATATTCAATTCGAATCATATTAGTGGTTTTCTATGCACTTAGCTTGTACATTGTATATTTATATAGTATATAGCCTATGTTACAACTGTTTTCTGCATTGTTTGATAAACTGTATATGAATATAGGCTATTGTACAGCACTTTGGTCAGCTCTGCTTGTTTTAAACGTTTTCTATAAATAAACTTGATTTGATTTGATATAAGAAAATATGAAAAGCAGTGAGCAACCTTCGGTCTCTTTGATTATACTTTCACGGGACAGGAATGGGAGTTTCCGTGTCTGTGCTTCTTCGACGGTTTTCTGTAAATTCCGGACTGAATTCGACACTGCCACCTAGTGGGCCCGTTAAACTTACGTTGAAGTATGTAGGCAAACTACTGTGCGAACGTAAGCGCCAAATGAACGTTTACATTTGCTAACGCGATCTCGCAGAAGTATAAACCAGGCTTCAGGGGACTCAAGCCTGGTTTATACTTCTGCGAAGCAGCACGTAAACAGCTCTGTGTAGCTTCGAAGAGCAGGGGTTTCTGGGAAAGCGTAGCTCACCTAGGCCCGCCGACGTGCTGACGGGGAGTCCTCCCAAATCCTAACAGCTCGTCGCACAAAGCGTCTTCTCAGTGCGTCAAACAATCGCTGATTGCTTGAGCAGGGTAGGAAGCAAGTAGATGTATTCGGTAATATTTTAGGCTGTATCCAAAACAAATGAAAACGCAGATGCCACAATGAAATGGAGCAGATGGGCTGATTTTCAATAGCCTTCGAATCATATTAGTGGTTTTCTATAGGCATTTAGCTTGTACATATAGGCTAAATGTTACAACTGTTTTAAACAGTTAAACAGTTCAAAAATCCTCATGGAAAAAACTATAAGAGAGGATGATACCCGGCCCGGAGGAAGCCCGGGGTCCCCTTCTGGAGCCAGGCCCAGTAGGAGGACCCGTCAGCGAGCGCCTGGTGGCCGGGCTTGCCACGGAGCCCGGCCGGGCATAGCCCGAAAAAGCAACGTGGACAACACCAACGTCTCGCCTTCTCTGTCCCGTGGGCTCACCACCCGCGGGAAAAACCAAGGGGGTCGGGTGCGCTGCCAGAAAGGTGGCAGTGAAGGCAGAGGTTTTCGACGGATCGGACCCGGGTGGCAGAGGCTGGCTTTGGGGACGTGGAACGTCACCTCTCTGGGAGGGAAGGAGCCGGAGCTTGTGCGGGAGGTGGAGCGCTACCAGCTGGATCTGGTGGGGCTTACCTCTACGCACAGCCTCGGCTCTGGAACCTCACTTCTGGATAGGGGTTGGACTCTATTCTTCTCTGGAGCTCCCCAGGGTGAGAGGCGCAAGGCTGGTGTGGGGATACTCACGAGTCCCCGGCTAAGTGCCTCTATGTTGGAGTTTACCCCAGTGGACGAGAGGGTCGCCTCCCTACGCCTGCGGGTCATGGGGGGAAAACTCTGACTGTTGTCTGTGCCTATGCACCGAACAGCAGTTCGGAGTATTCGGCCTTTTTGGAGACCCTGGATGGAGCCTTGTATGGGGCTCCTGAGGGGGACTCTGTAGTCTTGCTGGGGGACTTCAACGCACATGTGGGCAATGATGGAGACACCTGGAGAGGCGTGATTGGGAGGAACGGCCTCCCCGATCGGAACCCGAGTGGTGGCTTGTTATTGGACTTCTGTGCTAGTCATGGAATGGCCATAACGAACACCATGTTTGAACATAAGGATGCTCATAAGTGTACCTGGTACCAGAGCACCCTAGGCAGAAGGTCGATGATCAATTTTGTTATCGTATCATCGGACCTGAGGCCATATGTTTTGGACACTCGGGTGAAGAGGGGGGCAGAGCTGTCAACTGATCACCATCTGGTGGTGAGTTGGATCAGGTGGCCTCTGGACAGACCTGGTAAGCCCAAGCGTGTAGTGCGGGTGAACTGGGAACGTCTGGAGGAGTCCCCGATCCGGGAGGCCTTCAACTCACACCTCCGGCGGGGCTTCTCTGGCATCCCTGTGGAGGCTGGGGGCATTGAACCGGAGTGGGCGATGTTCAAAGCCTCCATTGCTAAAGCTGCGTCTGAGAGTTGTGGTCTCAAAGTCTTAGGTGCCTCAAGGGGCGGTAACCCTCGAACATCCTGGTGGACACCGGTGGTCAGGGGAGCCGTCCGATTGAAGAAGGAGGCCTTCCGGGACATGCTGTCCCGGGCGACTCCGGAGGCAGTTGCAAGGTACCGACAGGCCCGAAGGACTGCAGCCTCGGCCGTGGCAGAAGCAAAGCAGCGGGTGTGGGAGGAGTTCGGAGAAACCATGGAGAAGGACTTTCGGCTGGCGCCAAAGCGGTTCTGGAAGACCATCCGACACCTCAGGAGGGGAAAGCAGGGAACCATTCAAGCTGTATACAGTAAGGATGGGACGTTGTTGACCTCAACTGACAAGGTGATTGGGAGGTGGAAGGAGCACTTTGAGGAACTCCTGAACCCGACAAACTCACCCTACATAGTAGAGACAGGGCTGGAGGATGATGGGGGATCAGCATCAATCTCCCTGGCGGAGGTCACTGAGGTAGTCAAACAACTCCACAGTGGCAAAGCCCCAGGGGTTGATGAGATCCACCCAGAAATGCTGAAGGCTCTGGGTGTTGAGGGACTGTCATGGATGACACGTCTTATCAACATTGCGTGGAAGTCGGGGACAGTACCTAAGGAGTGGCAGACCGGGGTGGTGGTTCCCCTGTTCAAAAAGGGGGACCGGAGAGTGTGTGCCAACTACAGAGGCATCACATTACTCAGCCTCCCCGGGAAAGTATACTCCAGGGTGCTGGAAAGGAGGGTTCGACCGATGGTCGAACCTCGGATTGAGGAGGAACAATGCGGTTTCCGGCCTGGCCGTGGAACAACAGACCAGCTTTTTACCCTCGCGAGGATCTTTGAGGGGGCCTGGGAGTATGCCAATCCGGTCTACACGTGTTTTGTGGATTTGGAGAAGGCGTATGATCGGGTTCCCCGGGAGATACTGTGGGAGGTGCTGCGAGAGTATGGGGTGAGGGGGTCTCTACTCAGAGCCATCCAATCTCTGTACTCCCAAAGCAAGAGCTGTGTCCAGGTCTGCGGCAGAAAGTCGGACTCGTTTCCGGTGAGGGTTGGCCTCCTCCAAGGCTGCGCTTTGTCACCTATCCTGTTTGTGGTATTCATGGACAGGATCTCACGGCGTAGCCGCGGGGAGGGGGCTGCGGGTTGGTGGGCAGAGGATTGCATCACTGCTTTTTGCAGATGATGTGGTCCTGATGGCATCATCAGTCTGCGACCTGCAGCACTCATTGGATCGGTTCGCAGCCGAGTGTGAAGCGGCTGGGATGAGGATCAGCACCTCCAAATCTGAGGCCATGGTTCTCAGCAGGAAACCGACGGATTGTCCACTCCAGGTAGGGAATGAGTCTTTACCCCAAGTGAAGGAGTTCAAGTATCTTGGGGTCTTGTTCTCGAGTGAGGGTAAAATGGAACGAGAGATGGGCCGGAGAATTGGAGCAGCGGGTGCGGTGTTGCAGTCGCTCTATCGCACCGTTGTGACGAAGAGAGAGCTGAGCCAGAAGGCAAAGCTCTCAATCTACCGGTCTATCTTCGTTCCTACTCTCTCCTATGGTCATGAAGGGTGGGTCATGACCGAAAGAACGAGATCGCGGATACAAGCGGCGGAAATGAGTTTCCTCCGGAGGGTGGCTGGCATCTCCCTTAGGGATAGGGTGAGAAGTTCAGCCATTCGTGAGGGACTCGGAGTAGAGCCGCTGCTTCTTTGCGTAGAAAGGAGCCAGTTGAGGTGGTTCGGGCATCTAGTAAGGATGCCACCTGGCCGCCTCCCTAGGGGAGGTGTTCCAGGCACGTCCAGCTGGGCGGAGGCCGCGGGGCAGACCTAGGACCAGGTGGAGAGATTATATCTCCACACTGGCCTGGGAACGCCTTGGAATCCCCCAGTCAGAGCTGGTTAATGTGGCCCGGGAAAGGGAAGTTTGGGATGCCCTGCTTGAACTGCTACCTCCGCGACCCGACCCCGGACAAAGCGGATGACGATGATGATGATGATGAAGATCCTAACTGGGTGAAATGACCCGGAAGTATCAGCCATGATAAGCCAAGTTGCAGCCATGATAATACTGGTCGAATTCTCTTAAGTGCTAAGGAAAAGTGCTTCAATGCTTCCTAACTTGTGTACTTTAGCATAGGATACACTGGACCATCCTTTACGAAAGGAAAGAAGCAAATGCCGTCCCACAATTCCTTGTGGCAGCAATATTTAAAGTGACACCATTCAACCGTTGATCGACATGACTGACAAGGGATGCAGATCGTATAGCCTAGTTGTTTATTAAACATTTTCCATCTTATGTTATGCCCTATCTTGCTAATATGCTCAAATGTTTTCAAATGTCCCATGTTAACAAACTTAAGAATCATAATATGTAACTATGGTAGCAGATTTGTATGCCTAACATAAATGCATAACTTGCATACATTTGACGATTAGGCTTCATACAGTCATATTATGCATGGCGATCAATATGAGTTGACAGGGGGACGAGGACGTGAGCAACCATTCTCAATGTGACATATTTCGTTTCACTCTTGTGACAGGTAGCCTATCTTCCTTTTTTAAATTTAAATTCCAACCTTGTAATGAAGTAGGCTAGTATATTTAGGCCTATCTGGCTTGCCCGCACGTTTATATAGGCTATGAAACAACATGGTGACAACGCATCGGCGAAGTAGTTAAAATGCGCTTTTTGTAGTCTACAATAATCTACGGGACAGTGTAGTTTCTACACGAACAACCCACAAAAAACGCCGTCGCATGATCACGTAGCCAAGTGTAAGTGCAGTCACATTCCTTTAGCAACACGATTGTCTTTTCCTAAATCCTTATGAGTTATCCTTCATGTCTTTTCTTAACCCCATGACGTTTTCCCTCGGGTTAAGGATAAGTACATAGTGAAAGTCAGTAGGACGTACTTTATTGAAGAATTCGGATACAGCCAAAGCTTCCCTCAACTCTGTTCTGAGGGTAGCTCCACCCTGAGGGTATACGCCCACCTGCTTTGCATACCAACAATTGATTCGTCCGCTGAGATAAGGCTGCAGTCTAAGCTGATTGGTTGGGGCCAACTTTGAATTTGCCAGCGAACAGTTCTCGTTGCTAGTTAGACAGTACCCCTTCGTGCTCTGAGTCTGCAACAGCCTGGTAAGTAAGCAATCTTGCATTTGTAAATACATATTTTGCAAGCTGACATTTGGAGGATTGTATTTTTTTTTTTTTTTTTTACATTAACCCATATAGTTGGATAACTTTAAATTACTTTGAATTAGGTGTTTAAAATCCTTCTTGTCAGGTGAACATCCAGCTAGTTAGCTAGTCAGCAGCTAACTACATTTTATTTAACTGTCTAGCTCCACCAGTTAACAACTAACAGTAAACTGGTGTTTAACTGATCATTAGACTCACAGAAGAGCAGAATATAGTAGAATCACTCTACTCCCAGAGTGAGCAGCATCCCATTTAATGTATCAGTAGATATGCTAGAGACACCCTACCCTCAAAGCAGCACTAGAAGTGAAACACTACCCTCAGAGCAGTATTTTATATACTAGAGACACTCCACTACCCTTAGAACAGCATACTAGTGACATCAGACTACCCTTAGAGCAGCATAAGATATACTGCAGAAAATACACCACCCTCAGAGTAGCATTACATATACTAGAGACACCCTGCTCTCAAAGCAGCATTAGATATACTAGACACGCTACCCCCAGAGCAGCATTTGATATACTAGAGACACCTCCCTCAGAGCAGCAATACATATATTAGATACACCCTACCACCAGAGCAGCATAACATACACTATATGGACAAAAGTATTGGGACACTCCTCTTAATCATTGAATTCAGGTGTTTCATTCAGTCCCATTGCCATAGGTGTATAAAATCAAGCACCTAGCCATGCAGTCTGCCTTTACAAACATTTGTGAAAGAATGGGTCGTTCTAAAGAGCACGTAAAGTTACAGAGCGGGGTCGCCGAGTGCTGAGGCACATAGTGCGTAAAAGTCGCCAGAGCTCTGCTGACTAAATAACTGCAGAGTTCCAAACCAGCTCTGGCATTAATATCAGCACCAAAACTGTGCGCCAGGAGCTTCATGGCATGGGTTTCCATGGCCGAGCAGCTGCATTCAAGCCTTACATCACCAAGCACAATGCCAAGCGTCGGATGGAGTGGTGTAAAGCACTCTATGCTTCCAATTTTGTGGGAACAGTTTGAGGAAGGCCCTTTTCTGTTCCAGCATGACTGTGCCCCAGGGCACAAAGCAAGGTCCATAAAGGTATGGTTGGATAAGTTCGGTGTGGAAGAACTTGACTAGCCTACACATAGCCCTGACCTCAACCCCAATGAACACCGTTAGGATGAACTAGAACGGAGATTGCAAGCCAGGCCCTCTCGTCCAACATCAGTATCTGACCTCACAAATGCCCTTCTGGATCAATGGTCAAAAATTCACACACACACACGCTCCAAAAACTTGTAGAAAGCCTTCTCAGAAGAGTGGAAGCTGTTATAGCTGCAAAGGGGGGACCAACTTCATATTAATGCCTATGAATTTGGAATGGGATGTCATAAAAGCTCCTGTAGGTGTAATGTGTAGGTGTTCCCATACTTTTGTCCATATAGTGTATATCAGGCACCCTGCTGCTCTCAGAGCAGCATTAGAAATACAAGTGAAGAGACACCCTACCCCCAGAGCAGCATTAGATATACTAGAGATACCCTGCTCTCAGAGCAGCATTAGATAAACTAGAGACACCACCCTCAGAGCAACATAAGATTTACTAGGGACACTACATTACTCTTAGAGCAGCATTATATTTACTAGAGACACTTGACCCCCTTAGAGCAGCAATAGATACACTAGAGACAATCTGCTCTCAGAGCAGCATCAGATATATAGTGGATACACACTACCCCCAGAGCAGCATTATATATAATAGAGACGCCCTGCACTCAGAGCAGCATTAGATATATTAGATACACACTACCCCAAGAGTAGCATTAGATATAATAGACACTCTGCTCTCAGAGCTCAGCTTCATTGACTTGTGGGATAATCTGTATGCAAGTCTGACAGGATAGAATATCATACACATACTTTGTGTGACTGTTAACATGTTTTTTGTTTTTTTACAAGGTGAGACAAACCCTTCCACAGGTTGCATCCATCTAGTTCTGGGTGATGGTAGCTTTCCCTGTTTGGACTCACCAATCTGTCTAATCACACTTTACAAAACAGCCCATTAATGGACACATCCAGGGTGCTTCAATCATTATCCTTAACATAAGAATCAGTTATTCATGCTCACAAACAATCTGACAAAGAAAATATTGCACTTTATTAGTCTACATTGGCATCAGTCAGCTTCATTTTCACTGTTACACTCTAATCACATAACAACATTGTCATGTCGATTCAGGTGTAAAGGTATTGTGCGGTTCATGTGAATGTACCAAAATGTCATAAAAACAAAGTATACAAATAGAATGTGCTTCTGAAGATACTGGCATCTGAATAGTGCAATCACAACGTAAACAAATCAGCCATAACACAAACAGAAACTTGTGTGATGCAAGGGTAAAAAAATGCACATAACAAAAACCACCCAACATGAAATTAAGTGCTTGGCATTTGATCAACTGGTAGCTCAAACCGGCCTAAGAACAGCTCTGTTCACGCCTCACTCTCCTCATGGTGCTTCTGCTCTTTAGCACTTTCCTGTGTTAGAAATCCACCACAAAATGTGTTTTCCTCCTCTTATTCTTTTTCGGTGTAGGGGTTGGGGGGCTTTGGGTAGAAGTGGGAGAGGCTGCCATGAAGAAGATATGCCCAAAGTGGAGGGTTCGGGCTCTGGTGTCAGCACTCATTCTGAGCTATACAATATCGTGAGAGAAAACAAAACATGAGAATTAATTATATGCCAGAACTGGATGATATGGCCATGTGTTACGTATAACTATGTTAACATTATTTCTGCAAAACAAGGATGTGTCCATTCTCATATCAAAAGATCGATAATCCCCCAAAAAATGCCATGCTGTTTGTTCAGATTGATCAGATTCAAAACAAACCAATGCTATTGCTTTTATAACTAAACTATAAGGGTGACAAGCCCAGGTTATCAAAATAACAGGTATGTTAATTTTATTGCATGGAGGACAGATGAATCATACTGAAAATAGCATGTGTTCAGGTGGGGTTTTTCTAACTTTTACCTCCCTTCTATTGCATTAATGGTATTATCACAATGACATTTGCCATTTATCTGATGGAAATAGAAAAGTATGAAAGCTCACGATTCGTTCAAAACACGTTTCACGCAATCAATCGATCAAACAAGTCATCAAATAAAGGCCACTTCATCATGATACAAAAGCAATGATGCTCTGTGCAGGCTAGCAATCGGTCCTACCCTGCCAGTCTGCCCTGACGTTAGAGGAGCAGAAACTGTTCTATATTTTCAAAATACCATAAAAGAAGTGCAGCAACTTAGGGGAGGACGGGGAGTCCTCCCAAAACCAACGTGCTTTTCAATACATTCACGTAGTTTAAAACATCATTATCATCATCATCATCGTCATCCGCTTTGTCCGGGGTCGGGTCGTCCAAAGCACGTGACCGCTATAGAGCTTATAGAGGCCACATATTGATCACTATGGATGGGGAAATGCCATAATAGTCAGCAATTGGCATAGCCAGAGACTTGAAACTTTGCAGGCTGGTTGGTACCGGTACCGGAATCTCCCAAACCAAAAATTTGCCAAGTTGACCTCTTGGTGGTGCCATTATAGGTGATTCAATTTGCACACTCTGAAAGGCCACATCTTCAATATAATTTTGTCTAGAGTCACCAAACTCAGTTCCTAATTCCATCTCCCTATGATGAACAAAAATGCCTCAGAACCACCAATGTCGGCTATAATGGATTTTGTGCCTTTTTGAATATCTGTTTGGCCAATCTGCTCCACACAGGGTATGTAGCAGCAATGTACAATTACATGTGAATGTTGTATAAGAAAATATATTGTTGTATAAGTAAATATATATATACAGTACTGTGCATAAGGTTTAGGCAGGGGATGCTGTTTTAAAGGCAAAGGGTGGTCACACCAAATGTTGATTTGATACAGCTTTTCCCTCACTTTGTATTTTATGAATTGATAAAAAAATAAACAATTAACATTTATCCTTTTACGTAGTTTTTTTTCTAACTTTAAAGACATCACACCTGCCTAAAACTTGTGCACAGTACTGTATATATATGTATAGAGAGAGAGAGAGAGAGAGAGAGAGAGAGAGAGAGAGAGAGATTTGCATAATCTGGGCCAAATTAAATTCCTGCAACTTTCTTGTTTAAATTTTATGTAGCACGGTAGTAGTAGAATAAAAGGGGAAAAGGGAAAGGTAATTGTCCCCAACGTAGTTAAACAAAACTATTATATTAACATTTTAAGATTTATTTTTTTTAAACGGAACCGGAAATGGTTTCCCCCATGTTATTGGAATTTCCACCTGCCCTCCGTTTTGACTTGTCAGCGAACGGTAAGACATAGGCTATATATTGCTACAGCGCTGCCCTTGTATATTTGCTTAATCTAAGACATAGTTGGCTGGGATTTACAAACTTTCGGACTTCAAATTTCATTGGCTTATAGCGGTCACATGCTTTGGCCGTAAGATCTGCCTTTTACACCATTTACATATCATGGTCCATTGACCCTACATACCAGGTTTAGTGATGATTGGACAATCAGATCAAAAGTTCTATAAATTTAAGTGTTTTTCAAACAATTCGAAATAGCGGAAAATTCATTATCGCTGACATCTGTGGTCCAGAGGCTTTTTTGTTCATCATATGGAGATGGACCTAGGAACTAAATTTGGGGACTCTAGGTCATATTGTGTTGGAGAAGTGGCCTGTCAAAGTGTGCCGATTGGCTCGCCTATTATGGCGCCACCATGAGGTCAACTGGGGTCATATTCGGTTTGGGTGTAGTGTGTACTGCTGCCCACCAGCAGGCAAAGTTTCAAGTCTTTTGCTATGTCAATTGCTGACTATTTTGTCCATTTTCCCATGAACAAAGATCAATATGTGGCCTCTATAGCGCCCCCTAAAGGCAGATGTGAAAATGGATTTGCGGACATGACCAGATAAGCCTCAAGAAGCAGTGTGAGGATTTTCATGTGGATTGGACCGAGTTTGACTGAGTTAGAGGCATTTATGTGATAAGCCACGCCCACGAGGCCAACCATTGGTCCAATCACAATCATCTTTTAGTTGTTGAGGTAGACTCTACCCAATACCTTATGTATTAAGTTTCATGCTATTTGGTCATTCCCATCAAGAGATATCAATATATGGCATGTATAGCGCCCCCTAAAGGCAGATGTGAGAATGGCTTGGTCAATATGATCCATGAGGCCTCTAGAAACAGTGTACAATGTTTCATGAGGATTGGACTGAGTTTGACTGATTTCTGACCATTTTTGTGGGAAGCCACGCCTCCTTCTAAATTCATTGGCTTATAAAAGTCACATGCTTTGGCTGGTAGGTCTGTTTTGTACAACATTTGCATATCTTGGTCCAATGATGCTACATACCAAGTTTGGTGCAGATTGGACAAACGGATCAAAAGTTCTATTCATTTAAGTGTTTTTCACAAAATTCAAAATGGCGGAAAATCTATCCTGACGGACTTTAGGGGTCCAAGAGGCTTTTTTGTTTATCATGTGGAGATGGACCTATGACCCAAATTTGGTGAGTCTAAGTCATATGGCGTAGGAGATATGGCCTTTCAAAGTTTAAAAAGTTTGATCACTTGTTATAGCGCCACCATGGGGTCAGGTGGGGTCATCTTGGGTTTGGGAGGAGCGGTTACCGGTTCCAACCAGTCTGCAAAGTTTGAAGTCTCTGACATGCAGCAGCTCACGGGAAATTGAGCGACGGCAGGAGAACATTAATAATAATAATAATAGAGAAGTATAATAATAATAATAATAATAATAATTAAAGCTGCAAGCAGCCTTTGACGGTTCCTAGCTGTCAGCAATAACATGGAGCTGGTCAAGGGGTTGTCTGTGAAAAACTGGAAGTGAGTAAGGAAGAGAGATTGACAGAAGTGCCATGTTAGATGCCTCTTTAGTTTTGGACTGAGTTTGACAGAGTTATGAAGAATTTCGTTATAAGTCACGCCTTCTTCAAATTTCATTGGCTTATAGCGGTCACATGCTTTGGCCGTAAGATCTGCCTTTTACACCATTTACATATCATGGTCCATTGACCCGACATACCAAGTTTAGTGATGATTGGACAATCAGATCAAAAGTTCTATAAATTTAAGTGTTTTCCCAAAATTCAAAATGGCCAAAAATCTGTTATTGATAACATCTGTGGTTCTGAGGCTTTGTTGTTCATCAAATGGAGATGGACCTAGGAACTAAATTTGGTGACTCTAGGTCATATTGTGTTGGAGAAGTGGCCTGTCAAAGTGTGCCGATTGGCTCGCCTATTATGGCGCCACCATGAGGTCAACAGGGGTCATATTCGGTTTGGGTGTAGTGTGTACTGCTGCCCACCAGCAGGCAAAGTTTCAAGTCTTTTGCTATGTCAATTGCTGACTATTTTGTCCATTTTCCCATGAACAAAGATCAATATGTGGCCTCTATAGCGCCCCCTAAAGGCAGATGTGAAAATGGATTTGCGGACATGACCAGATAAGCCTCAAGAAGCAGTGTGAGGATTTTCATGTGGATTGGACCGAGTTTGACTGAGTTAGAGGCATTTATGTGATAAGCCACGCCCACGAGGCCAACCATTGGTCCAATCACAATCATCTTTTAGTTGTTGAGGTAGACTCTACCCAATACCTTATGTATTAAGTTTCATGCTATTTGGTCATTCCCATCAAGAGATATCAATATGTGGCATGTATAGCGCCCCCTAAAGGCAGATGTGAGAATGGCTTGGTCAATATGATCCATGAGGCCTCTAGAAACAGTGTACAATGTTTCATGAGGATTGGACTGAGTTTGACTGATTTCTGACCATTTTTGTGGGAAGCCACGCCTCCATCTAAATTCATTGGCTTATAAAAGTCACATGCTTTGGGTGGTAGGTCTGGTTTATACAACATTTGCATATCTTGGTCCAATGATGCTACATACCAAGTTTGGTGCAGATTGGACAAACGGATCAAAAGTTCTATTCATTTAAGTGTTTTTCACAAAATTCAAAATGGCGGAAAATCTATCCTGACGGACTTTAGGGGTCCAAGAGGCTTTTTTGTTTATCATGTGGAGATGGACCTATGACCCAAATTTGGTGAGTCTAAGTCATATGGCGTAGGAGATATGGCCTTTCAAAGTTTAAAAAGTTTGATCACTTGTTATAGCGCCACCATGGGGTCAGGTGGGGTCATCTTGGGTTTGGGAGGAGCGGTTACCGGTTCCAACCAGTCTGCAAAGTTTGAAGTCTCTGACATGCAGCAGCTCACGGGAAATTGAGCGACGGCAGGAAAACATAATAATAATAATAATAATAATAATTAAAGCTGCAAGCAGCCTTTGACGGTTCCTAGCTGTCAGCAATGTCTTGAGATTGTAAAAACATGGAGCTGGTCAAGGGGTTGTCTGTGAAAAACTGGAAGTGAGTAAGGAAGAGAGATTGACAGAAGTGCCATGTTAGATGCCTCTTTAGTTTTGGACTGAGTTTGACAGAGTTATGAAGAATTTCGTTATAAGTCACGCCTTCTTCAAATTTCATTGGCTTATAGCGGTCACATGCTTTGGCCGTAAGATCTGCCTTTTACACCATTTACATATCATGGTCCATTGACCCGACATACCAAGTTTAGTGATGATTGGACAATCAGATCAAAAGTTCTATAAATTTAAGTGTTTTTCCAAAATTCAAAATGGCCAAAAATCTGTTATTGATAACATCGGTGGTTCTGAGGCTTTGTTGTTCATCAAATGGAGATGGACCTAGGAACTAAATTTGGTGACTCTAGGTCATATTGTGTTGGAGAAGTGGCCTGTCAAAGTGTGCCGATTGGCTCGCCTATTATGGCGCCACCATGAGGTCAACAGGGGTCATATTCGGTTTGGGTGTAGTGTGTACTGCTGCCCACCAGCAGGCAAAGTTTCAAGTCTTTTGCTATGTCAATTGCTGACTATTTTGTCCATTTTCCCATGAACAAAGATCAATATGTGGCCTCTATAGCGCCCCCTAAAGGCAGATGTGAAAATGGATTTGCGGACATGACCAGATAAGCCTCAAGAAGCAGTGTGAGGATTTTCATGTGGATTGGACCGAGTTTGACTGAGTTAGAGGCATTTATGTGATAAGCCACGCCCACGAGGCCAACCATTGGTCCAATCACAATCATCTTTTAGTTGTTGAGGTAGACTCTACCCAATACCTTATGTATTAAGTTTCATGCTATTTGGTCATTCCCATCAAGAGATATCAATATGTGGCATGTATAGCGCCCCCTAAAGGCAGATGTGAGAATGGCTTGGTCAATATGATCCATGAGGCCTCTAGAAACAGTGTACAATGTTTCATGAGGATTGGACTGAGTTTGACTGATTTCTGACCATTTTTGTGGGAAGCCACGCCTCCATCTAAATTCATTGGCTTATAAAAGTCACATGCTTTGGGTGGTAGGTCTGGTTTATACAACATTTGCATATCTTGGTCCAATGATGCTACATACCAAGTTTGGTGCAGATTGGACAAACGGATCAAAAGTTCTATTCATTTAAGTGTTTTTCACAAAATTCAAAATGGCGGAAAATCTATCCTGACGGACTTTAGGGGTCCAAGAGGCTTTTTTGTTTATCATGTGGAGATGGACCTATGACCCAAATTTGGTGAGTCTAAGTCATATGGCGTAGGAGATATGGCCTTTCAAAGTTTAAAAAGTTTGATCACTTGTTATAGCGCCACCATGGGGTCAGGTGGGGTCATCTTGGGTTTGGGAGGAGCGGTTACCGGTTCCAACCAGTCTGCAAAGTTTGAAGTCTCTGACATGCAGCAGCTCACGGGAAATTGAGCGACGGCAGGAAAACATTAATAATAATAATAATAATAATAGAGAAGTATAATAAAGCGGTACAAACACTATAAGGTTCTAGCCAAAGGCTAGGAACTATAAGGTTCTAGCCAAAGGCTAGGAACCTTAATAATAATAGAGAAGTATAATAAAGCGGTACAAACACTATAAGGTTCTAGCCAAAGGCTAGGAACCTTAATAATAGAGAAGTATAATAAAGCGGTACAAACACTATAAGGTTCTAGCCAAAGGCTAGGAACCTTAATAATAATAATAAAGAAGTAAAATAAAGCGGTACAAACACTATAAGGTTCTAGCCAAAGGCTAGGAACCTTAATAATAATAATAATAATAGAGAAGTATAATAAAGCGTTACAAACACTATAAGGTTCTAGCCAAAGGCTAGGAACCTTAATAATAATAATAATAATAGAGAAGTATAATAAAGCGGTACAAACACTATAAGGTTCTAGCCTTTCAGGCTAGGAATAATAATAATAGAGAAGTACAATAACTATAAGGTTCTACGCCTTTCAGGCTAGGAACCTTAATAATAATAGAGAAGTATAATAAAGCGGTACAAACACTATAAGGTTCTACGCCTTTCAGGCTAGGAACCTTAATAATAGAGAAGTATAATAAAGCGGTACAAACACTATAAGGTTCTAGCCAAAGGCTAGGAACCTTAATAATAGAGAAGTATAATAAAGCGGTACAAACACTATAAGGTTCTACGCCTTTCAGGCTAGGAACCTTAATAATAGAGAAGTACAATAAACCGGTACAATACACTATAAGGTTCTACGCCAAAGGCTAGGAACCTTAATAATAGGAAGTATAATAAACCAATACAAAACAATAAGGTTCTAGCCAAAGGTAGGAACCTTAATAATAATAGAAAAGTATAATAAAAGTATTTACAACATCCATTTAGGCCACAAGGCTAGGAACCTTAAAATAATAGTATTTTCTTAATATTGCGGTACATGTTACACTATAAGTTCTAGCCAGGGTGCAACTACTATTAATAATAAGAAGTTATAATCAGCGGCTACTGTAATCTCAGTCCAACTGCCAACGGATTTGATTAATCAGAATTATAATAGATAACAATAGGTTCTAGCCAAAGGCTAGTAACCTTAATAATAGTCAGAATACAATAAAGTCTGTACAATTCACTATAAGGTTCTAGTATCCAGGCTAGGAACCTTAATAATAATAGAGACAGTTTAATAAACCGGTCCAGTCACTATAAGGTTCTACGCCTTTCAGGCTAGGAAGTTAATGAAGATACAGAGAGAATAGAGAAGATACAATAAAGTCGGTACTGCACTATAAGGCTCTACACCTTTCAGGCTAGGAACCTATAATAATAATAATAATAATAATAATAAAGTATAATAATAATAATTCTAGCCTTTCAGGCTAGGCCTTAATAATAACGAATGAAGTTAACTATTTACGTTAATGTGTTTTGCCTTCAGGCTAGGAACCTTAATAATAATAATACATAATGATAATGCCTCACACTATAAGGATCCGATAGCCTTTCAGGCTAGGAACCTTAATAATATATGGCCCGAAGGCCGGAAAACACACTATGGTCTACGCCCTTAGGGCTAGGACCCTTAATAATAATAATAATAATAATAATAATAATAATAATAATTGAGAAGTACAATAAACCGGTACAATTTCTATAAGGTTCTATGCCTTTCAGGCTAGGAACCTTAATAGTAGAGAAGTACAATAAACCGGTACAATAACTATTAAGGTTCTACGCCTTTCAGGCTAGGAACCTTAATAATAGAGAAGTACAATAAACCGGTACAATAACTATAATGTTCTACGCCTTTCAGGCTAGGACCCTTAATAATAATAATAATAATAACAGGGAACAATAAACCAATACAATAACTATAAGGGTCTACGCCCTTCGGGCTAGGACCCTTAATAATAATAGAGAAGTACAATAAACCGGTACAATAACTATAAGGTTCTACGCCTTTCAGGCTAGGAACCTTAAAGATAGAGAAGTACAATAAACCGGTACAATAACTATAAGGTTCTACGCCTTTCAGGCTAGGAACCTTAATAATAATAGAGAAGTACAATAAACCGGTACAATAACTATAAGGTTCTACGCCTTTCAGGCTAGGAACCTTAATAATTGGGAAGAATAAACCAATACAATAACTATAAGGGTCTACGCCCTTCGGGCTAGGACCCTCAATAATAATAATAATAATAATAATAATAATAATAATAATAATATTAATAATAATAATAATAATAATAGGAAAAAATAAACCAATACAATAACAATGAGGGTCTACGCCCTTAGGGCTAGGACCCTTAATAATAATAATAATAATAATAATAATAATAATAATAATAATAATAATAATAATAATAATAATAATAATAATAGGGAAGAATAAACCGGTACAATAACTATAAGGGTCTACGCCCTTCAAGCTAGGACCCTTTATAATAATAAATATAATAATAGAGAAGTACAATAAACCGGTACAATAACTATAAGGTTCTACGCCTTTCAGGCTAGGAACCTCAATAATAATAATAATAATAACAATAACAATAATAGGGAAGAATAAACCGGTACAATAACTATAAGGGTCTACGCCCTTCGGGCTAGGACCCTTAATAATAATAATAATAATAATAATAATAATAATAATAATAATAATAATAGAGAAGTACAATAAACAGGCACAATCACCATAAGGTTCTATGCCTTTCAGGCTAGGGGCCTTAATAATAATAATAATAATAATAATAATAATAATAGGGAAAAATAAACCAATACAATGACAATAAGGGTCTACGCCCTTAGGGCTAGGACCCTTAATAATAATAATAGGGATGAATAAACCAGTACAATAACTATAAGGGTCTACGCCCTTCGGGCTAGGACCCTTAATAATAGGGAAGAATAAACCGGTACAATAACTATAAGGGTCTACGCCCTTCGGGCTAGGACCCTTAATAATAATAGAGAAGTACAATAAACCGGTACAATCACTATAAGGTTCTACGCCTTTCAGGCTACGAACCTTAATAATAGGGAAGAATAAACCGGTACAATAACTATAAGGGTCTACGCCCTTCAAGCTATGACCCTTTATAATAATAATTATAATAATAATAATAATAGGGAAGAATAAACCGGTACAATAACTATAAGGGTCTACGCCCTTCGGGCTAGGACCCTTAATAATAATAATGATAATAATAATAATAATAATAATAATAGAGAAGTACAATAAACAGGCACAATCACTTTAAGGTTCTATGCCTTTCAGGCTAGGAGCCTTAATAATAATAATAATAATAATAATAATAATAATAATAATAATAGGGAAAAAATAAACCAATACAATAACAATAAGGGTCTACGCCCTTAGGGCTAGGACCCCTAACAATAATAATAGGGATGAATAAACCAATGCAATAACTATAAGGGTCTATGCCCTTCGGGCTAGGACCCTTAATAATAGGGAAGAATAAACCGGTACAATAACTATAATGTTCTACGCCTTTCAGGCTAGGACCCTTAATAATAATAATAATAATAATAGGGAAGAATAAACCGGTACAATAACTATAAGGGTCTACGCCCCTCGGGCCAGGACCCTTAATAATAGGGAAGAATAAACCGGTACAATAACTATAAGGGTCTACGCCCCTCGGGCTAGGACCCTAATAATAATAATAATAATAATAATAATAATAATAATAATAATAATAATAATAATAATAATGATAATAATAATAATAATAGAGAAGTACAATAAACAGGCACAATCACTATAAGGTTCTATGCCTATCAGGCTAAGAGCCTTAATAATAATAATAATAATAATAATAATAATAATAATAATAATAATAATAATAATAATAATAATAATAATAGGGAAAAAATAAACCTATACAATAACAATAAGGGTCTACGCCCTTAGGGCTAGGACCCTTAACAATAATAATAGGGATGAATAAACCAATACAATAACTTGTTAAGATTTAACCATTTAGCTACATGTATTACATGCTGTGTATTAGACCACTTAATTACATATATTATGTGCTGTGTATTAAAAGGACAATCCTACACGTTATAATCTGTTCAAGGTCTGTCAATGGTCATTGTTACGATCTCTGTAGACTTTTCCCCTCTCTTAAAGCGCACGCCTGTATTCGATATGACT
>JAPMUY010004790.1:0-250000 GCA_026901105.3 Galaxias olidus
AAATGTTTTACTTTAACTACGGTAAAAATTGTACAGATTTCTTCAAATTAAAACAGGGAATAAAAAGAGAAAGCCTCTACAACAATGGAGCTACATGGCATGGTAATAGCTGGGCGGGCTGGCATTGGCATCAGGCAAGTTCTGCAGTCATCCAGAGGAGGCAGAGGAGCCGTTGAGAGATGCCTTCTGTGGTTTGTTGCCAAAGGAGTAAGGCCGGCTGTGTGCTGGTGCCGATGTGGAGGCTCCATTGACCACGTTCGAGATGTGGGGGAAATGGGAATGTGGGGACTGTACTGGGGTACTGGGGCTAGGAAGTGAAGATGATGTGGAGGGGACGCCAACAGGGCTGCATGCTTTGTCGCTGGTCGAATCGCTCTCCTGACCAGATCTGTTTGAATCTGCCTGTGTGTGGCTCACTTTCATCTTTTTACAGTTGGGTCTGACACGATACTTCAGGGGCAATGGCCCATTCTAAGGAAATATAAAAAAATACAAATTTTTGAATTTTAAAATGTACCATTTGTAAGAGAGGCAGCATCTTTCTTTCAGATCTCTTTTCAGTCACAATGATATAAAAACTGTCAGTTAGTCTGTCTTGTCATCGTTTGCAAAATTGTACAATAGTACAAAAAGTTTACTTTAGTTTTACAGCCTTATCCTATTCAATATATAGCTTTGGACCCAAATCCTGACAAAAACCCTTTCAAAGATAGGACTAAGACAAAGCCTGCAGCCATTACATTTTGTTTACAATTTAACAAATTATTGACCCTAATTGTAAAATTATGTAATCCTTTGCCGGATGTGACAAAAACATTTAAGCTGCAGCTTAAATGCAGAAAAGAAATTTCATGCACAACTTAAATAGCTTATCAAAGAAACATAGAAGTATGACCAGGACCAAAAACAAGCAGCAATTCTTTAGTACGGATATTCTTAGATCGAGTTGCCTTACCCTTCTCCAAGTGTATATGTACGCTATATCCATTAATGTGTAGTAATCTTTCAAAGGCTCATCCTCATACATGACTTCCACCTAGATTCACAAAAAAAAAAGGTTTGCATTGTTAACTGAACTGTAGATATGACTTGTAAGTGTGCCCATCATATAGTAAAGCACATTCAAAGTTCAGTGAAACCAGGGAACATTTTAGTTAGAAAATCAATAACATGTTTAATAACAATGTTTTCTCTACAAGTCATATTTCTCCAATAATAATGATGATGAAATGTCAGTCCATACTTGATAAGTACAGGGGATGTCCATTTTACTGCGCAGGAACTTTCTCAGATGCATGACTGACATGGCTGCCGGACACTGAAGGTACCTCTTGCTATTCCCCTGGTGAGGTGAACATTACATGTTTTACCCAAACGAAAAGGAAACACCAATACGGAGACTATTTAAAAATAACTAAACATGCGCACAAGATTATTTTACTTGGCTATACCTGTTCTTTTGACGGCTTCTCCTCCGATCCGACAGACGGTTTAAACCTAAAGGAAAAGAGCACATGACCGTCAATGTAGCCGTAACGTTAAAGCCAACGAAAAGCCAAAAAGTACACCCCTGGGCATGAGAATAGTTACACCTCTCTAAAATATTATGTCTTCCCAATTTGTTACCTCTAAAGATAATTTGGATATTTTTGCAAGGGCATAGCATTATTTGAACAAGTAGAATGTTAGTCAGGTTAAGTTTGTTCGCTTTGGTTGAAACTGTTGGATTTGTGGTAGCTTTTGCTTTGAAAATATTTATATATATATACACGTGTGTGTGTGTGTGTGTGTGTGTATGTATATATATATATATATATATATATATATATATATATATATATATATAAAGATTAAACTATATATATATAGTTTATATTTATATTTACACAATAAATAAATAAATAAATAAATAAATAAATAAATAAATATTTTCACAGCAAAGGCTACCACAAATGTTTAACAATAACATTAGAATAACATTTAGGCCAAGTGAGAGCATAAATTTGAATGCAAACTTAAATGTTTTGTGTCACATTAAACACTTCTGTTATTCTTTATGTGCACTTCCTGATCAGCGAAACAAAACACTGAATGGAAGGTTTTTATGCTTTCAGGTCAGAAAACGACAGAATGATTACAACGAATATGTACTAAAGTATTTCCTTTTTTAACAGATGTAAATACTTGTGTAATTTTGATCTTGAACTGTTGCTAATTATCTTCTTCACTTAGTAACAAACTGCATGGCAACATGGTATTGCAGGTAATTAATAATTGATTAGAGAATGTCAAATTATCATGTCAATATAATATTTTTTTTCTGTTAGTCTCAAAATTACCCCAAAATTGTTTATACAAGTATGCAATATCAAAACAAAGTTTATATTACCACAGAGTGAAACATCTGTCATTTGAATAAACATTTAAAGAAGATTGATAGATAAATATTAACATACTTGTTCTGATCAAAGAATTCAATAGAGAGGCTGATTATTTCATCATCTGTGATAATTCTTTTGTCTTCGTCAGCCACTTCCCCACGATCCTCATTAGATCCATTAGTTGCTAGAAAAAGAAAACCTTCAATCAACATGTGGCTCGCCAAAACATCAAAGTTCAAAAGTACTTCCTTCAACTCATAGGTGATGAATTTAAAGTCAATAGTCTGTCTGCATCGATGATTTAATCTAACCCCATACCCCAGCCTGATAGACGTACCTTCTACAGATGGGTGCTCTGCGTAGAAATCTCTTCTTCTCTTCATTTCACCTAAAATTACATAAGCATGGGGAAACAAGTGACATCAAAAGTCTTTTTTGTTGGAGACTGTTTGGGGGGACATGATGAAATTAGAAGTTTACATACTTTTGAAGAGACCAGGGACCAGCTTGTATACAATATCTTGTAGGGTTTTGTCAGACCTTGAAAAGACAGATTCAAAGTAATTTGTGATTCCACATATTTTGCACTGCTTCCATACAAAATGTGCTGGGTTAAAGCTATTGGTAAACAAATAATAATAATAATAAAAAAAAACTGTTTATATTTGTGGTCGTCTTAGCTGACTCTAGGCTGGGATTTCTGCGCAAAATGTTGCAAATGATGTGTCAGTTGCTTTTTTAAATGCAAATGTATGTTTTTAATTAATCTAAAAACTCAGCTTTTCCCAACCGGTGCGCTGTGGGAAGTCCCATTTGGGAAATAAAAACAAATGTTTTGTATTCAGTTCAAAACAATGTTTATGCAAGTGCACCGTGGGTTGGAATAGGTTGAGAAAATAATATTCAGTGTCACCCATTCTTATATTCAGATATATGAGATACTGTGCCCTCTCACTTAAATTCAAGGGGTATGTAAATTAATGGAAAAAAAGCCCTTCGGTAAATGAAACTCTGCAAGCCTACATGTAAGCATAGAGCTCACATCTGTGGTTCTCACCTTATGTTCAGAAGAGGTTTGGTTTTGTGCACTTGTACATCACATATAGGGCAGTATTTGCTCGTCTCCAGGTATCGCACTATGCACATCTTGCAGACTAAACCCATCAGGAAAAAAATACAGGTTTCTAAATGTAGGTATCATGTATACCAAACTAATAAGTGTATTTATAAGTGAAAATGGGTAACTTTCTTTACAACATTAAGATCAATACAACATATAGACGAGCCAATGAAAAGCCAACATTTGTTCTAATTAAACAGTAGGCTACTATTTTGTGGGTTATGTAAATATTTTCTTGCTCACATGAATGTAGACATTCTATAATGGTTGTTGCATCGATGAAGTATCCCCCACACAAGACACACATGAGGTGAGGGTTCAGCTCTGTTATCTTGATCCTGGTTGTTCGATGCATGATCATGGAAGGGATAGTCCTGTCAGTGCTAGAAAAGGTGAAAAGAAAAAGAAAGTCAATCTTTGATTTAACAAATAAGAGTGTAATAACCAGCATTAAACTTAAACCTCAAGGAAACCTGTATTGGCTACACTGGTATTCCCAACAAACATTTAGCCAATAGTATGCAACTCATCCCCAAAACCAACAACAACGCTAAATGGCAGACAAGGTGTCAGTGTTTTTTTACAGGCAGCTTTAAACTAAGAATAAATTGTTTTAGATCTTTCAAACCATTTGGAACGATGTTTATTTTTTTAAGTTAAAGAAACATAGGCTACATTTAATAAGCCCTGTCACTGCGAGCTTTGGATTGTACCGGTTTTCTTGTAGATGACCTATTCCTTATGCCACTATATGCATCCATTCCATTGAAAACCAAAGTGTGCGCGACATCAGTTTGGGCATATCCTTCTAAATTAAATGTATTTTATACTGTATTTCGTATTATATAGAAAGACGGCTGAAAAAAACCTAAAACTTAAAACTATAGCATAGGCATACAGATCTACATTTAAGACTAATTTAGAGATTAATTTATTTTGTAAATTGCACGGTTACGCATGTCTAATTGGCAATGGAATGTGACTGAGATAAATCTGATGATACGGCTTGATAACCTTTTATTTAATTGCACCACCAATTAAAGCACAGAAGTCGTTCTTCGCCCATGATACTGTCAGTATAGCTAACATTAAAGCTCAGGGCCAATTTAATTACATCAACGGATTTGAATAACCCCTAACATGCTATACCTGTATGTCACGACTAATGGGAAAAAATTTGGCCCAACCACCGGTGGCAAAATTGCTTTTTTCTGACATGCTGCACATCCAGAAGGTAACCCATCCACGTGGTGCAACCACAGACTAAACGGACCAGGTTCTTTATTCAGACGGGTGACAAAGACGGATGTAATACTATTAAGTAGCCTTTAGCGAAAATATAGAGCACAAAAAAATATCTATATGACAGCCAGTGCACGCACTTCAAAGAGTATCTGTGTGTAAACAGATGCAGTGAAGCCAACGTCAAGGATTTTACACTAGAATACCCTGTCAGAAAGCAGAACCCTTTATTGGGAACTCACAAGCTATGGGAACCTATTAAGATACAAAACTACAGCTTAATAGCTTGAGCACAATTAAGATGTTAAGGCAGCATGGAATAACGCGTGGGCTCTGCATCAATCGGACCACTTGAACATTGGAACATATTTTCTATAGCCAACATACTAAATCCCATGCCTTTACACACAAAGTATTGTATTAAGGTTAACAATATCTAGTTGGTTAACAAGTAACCTAATTTTAAGTTTTTAGTTGACTCATGATTATCTCTACAAGCAGACCTGCAGCTGAAATGTCGAAATTAAAACGAAAAAGTCCACTCACTGAATTGCTGTATAGTCTGAACAACAAAAAGACAAATATGTATTTATATCAAAAGTAGCATATCATAGCTGTTATTTTCGGATGTTTTAACCTGTGAGCTCTGATAATACAGCTATCCAACCTGCCGATCATGCGTAATAACAAACACAGGTCTAAATCCAGTCGAACTTTGTGTTTTTCAGTCGCCTAAACCTGCTTGTGAAATTAAATAGAGAAACTGCTAAAGCCTTACAACCTTGTTGCTAGGTTAAGTCTGCAGAGTAAAGGAAAAGCACACAATAAATACTTTAATATACCTACGACGCCTTAGCCTACACATGCTTTTGAAAGATCCTTATCCAGAAATACATTTTGTTTAAGGTCTTTTTATCAAGATCAGCGTAAACACACATCGTCAAAGTGTTTAAGTACAAGTGTTTAAGCAGCCCCAATAGACTATTACTAAATAGGCAAACTATACATAATTCCAAATGCTTACACAGAATATAGCCCAAGACCAATTTACCAGTGGCAAACTTAAGTTAATAAAACCAATATTTGAATGCGCATGCTTGAAACAAGCGCGACACCTGATCCCGAACATCAGAGAGACACCATTTCTATAATATTAGGGAATTACAATGAGCTTTATCAAAGATTTGAAGCATTAAAGCAATTGCAGTGGTGTACATCTCACCCTTCGCAGTCCAGATCAATTGACATTCCCGACTTTGAATAAATCTGTTGCCACACAACAGTGTTTCTTCATAAAGAATACCTTAATTACCACAAAAATAGACCAAAATGCAATATCATTGTCGGTGAAAGACTATCTACATACATATAATAAACAGCGTGCAATTCAACGGCAGTAGCATAAGCTCGAGCCACCGTCAAAGCTCTGCATCTACCACTGAAACGGTCCTCATTAAAACCTTCAAAAAAACTCAATCAAACGCTCTCAACCTGTGCGTAAATGAAACTCATATATAAAAGCATATCGAATAATACGTACCACGAGAGTCGACGGATAAACTGCGGGAATGGGGCCAGATAGACAATGAAAGTTAGGAAGCGATCAGCAGAAAATGAATACGAGCCGAGCCGCCATCTTGAAACAAGCTGCAGACGCTGTCAAATGCGGAGAGCGCACGGCCAACCGGAGCTCATTTTATATGCGTAAAAGTCGTATTTTCCGCTTAGATTCCAGTGTGTGCGCTTGGTCGGTTTTCACTATCCAATGAATCCAGATAGATGGCTGTGCGTTCGGAACAATTTGACAACGGCACCAATAAGTTTGACTCCAGAAGCACCCGTTGGAAATGCAGCAGTGTGTGCTCTCTGGAAACTGACACCGTCCCCAAAATGGCTAGTAGTTCGACCGCCCCGCTCTAGTCACGTGGTCTCATTCCTTAAGGGAGGTCTGAAATTAAGTGTCGGTGTATATGTTTCGAGCTCATGGATGCACTTTTCTGTGGCATCGGTCTGTTTTAACAAAAATACGTGCAAACGTGTAAGCTTTTCACACGGATCGTTTCTTTTATGTTGTTACATTCACAAGCAACGGACTGTTGTTCTGCATATCTACATTTCAGTCGATAGCAAGGACTGCTCTCATCTAAACGCAATGGAGCTACTGCAGAATGCGTCTTTGTGACAAATAGTCTAGGTATAGGCATGCAAGGTATTTTGGTTGCCTGCGTTATACAGATGAAGCAAAGTGAAGTGTTACGTTCCATTAGGACATTATGCACTCTCAATGGCATGGCATATTATATGACATAAATAAAGGGAATATGCATTATATTAATTTCCTCTTCTTCGGGGAACATCATGGATCGCCTGTTCAAATGCACCAGTTTCCGATTGCGCCAGAGAAACCTAACAAAGTGGCATGGCGACAGAAGAGCTTTCTTATTGAAATTCTTAGGCTATTTAAAAGAGGTTTTGTGACAAAATAAACTTCCCAAAAGTGAAAAGCTGCACATTTATGAGACAAGACACAAAAAGCAAATAACAAAGCACATTTAACTTAGTTAACTCTCGTTTTATTGTAATAGACGTGTCTCATACAGGTTAATTTCAATAGAGTATAAAATGTGTGTGGGGGGGGGGGGGGGGTCGCTTGAAGTTCAGTGCTTGCAGTAGAGGTTCGAGGTGAAGAGTCCACTTCAAACCAGAATTCCACCACTCATTTGAGGCTCTTGAGTGCTCACATCTGCGTGGCTTTTTCTAGCCCCTTGGCCGCGTCTTTCATTTTCCCAACCAAATCCTGAAAAGAGTATCATCAGTCCAGGGAATCTTTCAGTCATTGTGTATATTGATGCAACAATAACGGCAAATCTCTTAATATTAAGATGTTGCAAAAACACCTTTTGAACAGATTATAGATATTATGATATTGCTGAGGTTACAATCTACTTTTTATTAAAGCTATAGATGATCCGACAAAATATTGATTTCTCTGTTCACTATAGCCCAATATGGTAAGAGGGTCAATGCTACAGTTAGCAATGGTTTTAAAAATATTTAATTTCATGTTATGGTTTTCCAAAATCGGTTCAAGTCAAGCAGAAGTCTGGCTTTCCAACATGTACCAAAAGCATGGACTAACTCAGTCGTCTGTACATAATCTATAAAATGTAACAGATCATGCAATCGATTAAACAAAACTTCACTGAACTTCCATTCTTGTTTGTTGTTTTTTTTCACATGTAGGCCTATTAAATAATCAATAATTATTTTCTTTACAAGCTGTAGTTGAGCATGCATTTAGAGACCCAATATAACGGCCGACTCAACACGCAATTGTTGTTTATGAATGTTGTTCCATAAAGTATAGAACAATTATTGATACCTTTTATTGTTGTCATACAAAACTCAGGTCTTCGCAATTGAACGGATCGATGTAGATTCTCCTTTAATTTAAGTGGTTTTAAACTCAACTCGTTGCAACTTTTCGCAACCATATGAGCTGGGGGAAAAAGCCATGCATGTCCGAGGGTTTGGATGTAGGATTTATTGACAGATATAGCCTATGCTCTAACGTTACCTGTAATTGTTCCATTGAGCAGTTAAAGTGGATGTTCTCCGGAAACATACCCAATCCAGCATTCTGAAAAAGTGGAAGATTCTGACAAAAACACTCAAATTGCATAGCCTGTAATCAATTTCTTGTGTAGAATATACGTACCTCAACATTTAAAGAAATAAGGTAAGATGGCTCATTGACTTTATGGACATGACCATTCTGCATGGAAAAAAAAAGTTTTAATAATATTAGGCTATATTGTTTGAATTAATCTATAACAATTAAACACCCATACCTTTATATTGTACTCAAGACGCCATGACACATCATTGATATGAGGAGGGCATCTCCGCAAGCTAAACCAAAAAGAGAAATTAGTTACCGATTATTTAGGTAACTATCAACGTAACTGCAATAATAACACATTATTTACCGTGGCCATTAATAACAAGTTTAGTTTTCCGTATAGTGCTACAATGATTTCGGTAAAAGCATGAATCCTAAAGCATGCAGCTTGGTCCAATTGCCTAAATGTGCACGTTGCCTTACTGGTCAGATTATTTTATCCTCCTCATTCAGTAGTTTCCAACATAGGCATTTTTATCGATTGTAAAAACCCTCCTTGCTGACAAACGCATATAATTCATAATGTGTTGTGAAAGTGAAAACTTTTTTTTACGAACAGCAATCTATACAACGTTGACCAGTTGGTTCAATAAATTCGACATCAGATAAAGTAGTCAATTTGGCACACGCGCGCGCGCGCGCACACACACACACACACACATGTATTTTCTCACAATAAAACCGACTGACTTTCATAGCCTACATGGCAACACAAACGAACTTATTTTCAGGCAAAAAAAAGTAAAGTAGCCTATATATTTATGCAATTAACATATGGAATTGACACAATTTCCGTAAAAGTCTTTACAAAAGATGTAGGTGGTAAATGACTTACATATTGCTAAAATGTTGAACCTAATCCACTTAGAAAGATAAACTGAAATGATGTCTTTCAAAAGTAAAAAATGTGCTTCAAGACGATATATTAGTCACGCAACTTGATTAAGAGTTCATAATTTTTATTATCCAGGGACACAAAGACAGCTTTGTGAAAGAAAATCTCGTTGAACAGAACATGCGTGCCAAGCCTTTAGTCAATACAGATCGTCCGGGGTTATAAGTCCAACCCTATACCATGCAGTGTCAAATTGGCCACACAAAAAAAGGTGGGCTATGTTCAACACAGCAGTTATAGATTGTGTAATTACCTTGACAATACAGTTTCCAGGTTGCCTTTGTTTTTCTGTGAGACAAGTTACCAATAGTTAGTGGAGGGGGGGGGGGGGGGGGTCATTGTAGACAGCTTGAACAATTTAGACATTAATGGTAAACGAAATGTCTGTGAAAATATATAATTAATATTGTAATTACCAGGTAAAATGTGTAGAAGATTTCTATTTTCTCCACATCAAATTTAACATCGTCGAGGCATGAGCTTTTCCAAACACAAACACATACATAAGGCTTGCATAACATACAACCTTGAATTACTACACCTAAAAGCAAAACATTAACATGAATAGAGGTATTGCTCCCATATTCATGCAAGATAAGATTTAGCTTACCTGAATGAAGATTTGTCAACATTTTGTTTGACTCCTTCAAGTATGCATGTGGTCACTGCAGCATGACATTGTTTCAAGAGCACCTGATCGATAGACTTGAACTCAGGACCTTCTAAACGATTAGAGCACAAAAGCAAGTTAGAACTGTATATGATAAGAGGTTTGCTGAGCTTGTGCTCGAAGACCAAGGTGAGAGCCTGCATATATAACCCCCCAATTAATAGCACATGCATACCTATATCTGCAAAGCCCAATGTTTAACACAAACTTACACTTTTGTCTATAGGACAGATTTGCTTAATTACATGTTTAAGTTCAGTTCCTTACAGGCACGCCGTCAAAACCATTCCAGTCTTTACTCAATTTAACCTATAAAACGCTACCAAAGGCTGAAGCGTCTTAAAGTAAATTGCTGACTGCATGCATGCATGATGCATGGCATCATTGGCATGAATATGTTAAGTGGGCTAGACAGTGGGTTTTGAAATTAAAGAGGACAAAAACATAGCCTAGCTTTATGCTACAAACGTGATCAGTCTGATAACCAGAATCTATTCAAATTGCGCGTTTCCTAACATAACCTATAGGCTATATAAAATACATTTGGACATGCTATTCCTAATTAGCGTTTGCATATCAAAGGTCCATTTAGCCAACTCCATCTGCTGATCTATGACGTAGTCCTACCCTTAGCTTACGTTGACAAATGATCTATTCACTGTCAAAATGCCGTCCTGTTATGCAGTTCTCCAAAAAAAAAAGTCCCTGGGCTTGGCCAAATATAGTTAGGCTAAATAGGCTATTGTAAGATTGAAATGACCGGACAGACATTCGCTTCTCGCCTGACGTGTGCTACTTTGCTACAATCTCTCAATGCCATGGTCTGAAAGTGCTAACTTTCTCATTTACATATCTATGGTGGCGCGTAGGCTACGTGGTTTTATTGTGTTAAGACCAACTGTCAGACGAGGATGTCGGTATACAAAACAACAGTCTATCAAACAAAACTATCAATGCAAATATACCCACTAAACATTGTAGACCACAGCAACCAAAGCGAGGCAATTTCAGCATCAGTCATATCAATTGATAAATTGTGCAATTTCTCTAATCAAAGAGATTCATAGCATGTTGCATGCGTTTAAGTGAAACGTTACACCCGTGTCATAACTGCCAATATACAGCTAGTAATATTATCATTATTTACAGAATAGCTAATTTACTAGCTAGCCTAGACTAGAGAAAGACACCGTAAGCTGTGGCAGACAACACAATGGGCTTCGGGAGTTGTCTCAACCGCTTACCTAAAATACTGTTGTCGGAATGGGCACACAGCAAGCTGCTAAAGGCAATCTCTATCATTGCCGTAAAGGTTTTCAGATCAAATAGCGAAGGATCTGCAAGGCTTTGCAGTCCGTTTAGTGTGGATTCCGACAACTCCATTTTGCAAAGAGGATTCACAGTGGGAAATCACGTGACGGATCAGCTGACGCTGGACCTTTTAGATGGCACGAGTGCATTATTTTGTTAAATGAAAGGCAATCTTTTGAATAACTGAGTTTTTTTTATATATATATATCTTCTCATCAAGTCCACGGATGTTCTTCAAAGCCGGCCAGCCGGCCGTACGGACGCATTCAAGCCACGATTTGAGATTGGGCAATAGCGCCATCCCTTGTGGGGTATACCTGCAGTCATGACGTCAATAACTCAACTCAAACATAGGCTATTATTAGATTATTCATTTGATCAGAAGGATCTGGGAGTAGTGTTTTAATTTACAAAGGCATAATATGTGCATTTAAGTGAAAATCTAGTAGGCTATAGCAAAACAAGTCAGCGAAACAAATTTGGTTTGAAAGTTCGGCCAGGCATGCCTAGAGTCTCTGGAGCTCCTAAACTCCTGCAAGATGTGCGCCCATTGCATTGGCTAATGAGGACTTGGCCTATAGTGCATCTAGCACATTCCATAGCATGTTTATTCAATATAGCCAACAGTGTTCACAAAAAAACATTGTATGAAACAGCAAGTCCTCATACCACGTTTCCAGTACGGATCATCTAGGCCTAGCCTAGCCTATAGCCTGTATAGCCAGAGACTGTAAAAAGAATAGCAAAAACACAATATTAATATACCTGTAATGTAATGTTTAATTTGGAAAAAATCCTATTCAATCAAATTAGGTACAACAGCCGATACGCCTCTGTCTTGACATGATCTATTATAGGCCTAATACAATGGGTGCGAATTACGGGGGAGCCCACGGGAGCTCGGCTCCCCTGAATGAGACAAGGGCTCCCCCATATAGGCATAAAAAGTCAAATTTAGGGGGGGTTCTGTAAAAATGTACTACAGAAAAGTGTTTAACTTTTTTTAAATGTATGTATAGGCCTATCTATACACACTGCAACTAGAAGTTTTTTTTTTTACCTCCTGCTGAATTACAAATAATTTTCTAAATCTCCGCGTACCACCCCCCTTGAAATGTTATGATGCGTTAATGGTTGAGCCCAGAATAGTTTTGGATTGGTAGGGCGGCATGTAACAAGCGTATGACAACTCTTGCACGTAGCAAGAGAGTTATTAGTGTCAGTGCCCACAGTTCGCTCCAAAGCAACCTGTTACCCACGAAATATGTTAATGCTTTTTATGGTTGTCTCGACCTAAGACCGTACAAAAGTTTTATTTTCAGGCAGAATTCCATTCTTCAATGTCGGCTGGAGACCAGGGTTAATTTACGTAGCCTAATTTAGTGTTCGTTAAAAAAAAAAAAAAAACTGGGCCATGACTAATAATAGGCTATATTACTCGGTGTATTGCAATGCAAGTGTTTTCCTTTACCAACTCGTTAATTAGGCTACTGCAAAAACAGCAGACATTGTTAAAGAAATGCCAGTCGACGTCAGTGGCTTATTTAAAAAAGGTTTAATCTTTTTGTGTGGTGGCTTCTTGTAATACCAATGTCTTCTCCAAAGCAGAAATAAGCCTGTCTGTACGGCTTCCATAAACAATGTAGCCTATACCAAAAGCAGACATAGGTAACTAACTTTCGAGACAAGGTTTTCATAAAAGGAGAAGAGATGAAATGTATAAGAATCCGATAGTTGATATGTGTGTTGAAATGTTTGCTGTGTATAGGCGTTATATTTTCCTTTTTTTTAAGTTGACCCTATGTGTATAATGTAGGATTGCCATGCAACATGATTCTTATTGTTATTAAGGTTAGGGTTAGTTAATAATAATAATCATCATCATCATCATCATACAAAATATTACGGACCGTCAATTATTCATTCCACATCATTTGATTTACACTTATATTTAGTAAAGCGATTTATTTAAAGAGATTTCGATTTTCAATTGCCAAAATAAACTGTTGCACGTTGTATAAAGTGTTTTAATATAAGGTTTTAATAGTTCTTATTTTGATTTTATTGTCAGTGTCTTAGGCTATGCCATATTTTATTATTTTTAGTTACTATAGCTACATCATATGTTTGCTTGTCATTTAATAAAATGACATTGAAAAGTTGACATTCTCTCACTATATCAGCTTGTAAGCAATTTGAATAAGTGGGTCTATATCAAATCTGCAAAGAGGAATAGCACCGCACAATGCATGACTTCTGAAAAAAAGGAAACATTCAGTCTCCCCTCAGCCCTCCAGATATTCGATTAATGAAGTAATTGTACTAATCTGTCAAAGTCATAAGAAGAGTAACTTAAATCTTTTCAGATATATTGTAGAATATAGGCTTACTAAAGTAAGGTACACAGTATATCCTGTATAAATGGTTTCAATAAAAAGTAAAAGAAAGAAAAGTCCCGTTATGGCATAACCCTTACCGACGCTAAGACAGATAAATTGTACATCAGTACAGCACTGGTAAAGCACAAATGGCATGTAATGTTCTCATCGAACTTGTATGTGGCCAAAGTTATAGGGGTAACACAAATTATTTAGAACACATTTTTTAGCAGAATTAAATAAAACATTGCTTATTTATGGGGCAGAAAGGAAATTCAGCTTCCTTTACCGGTGTGCGGGGGGTCGACCATTATTCTTAAGGCATTTTACGGGGTTAAAAGTCAAGTTAACGCGCATGCGTCCAGTGAGTCCAGTAATTTTGCATGCTATGTTGTTCCCTCATCAAGTGACAAATTGGATTTTCACTTTTTTAATTACATTAAGCACACTTACTCAGAATACGGGTGAGTGCCTGAAGGAAGGTATATATATATATATAAATCCATTGCAATTGCAGAGATGCGCGCCGGTGTGTTGTATGATTGTGAGCAGTGCATTTGCAAAACATCAATGTTTGACTCAAGTGTTCATGGTTTTATTAGCTTGGGAATTGTGTCCTAATAACCAAATGTTCCCATTTGCACGTCACAAAATGACCCTGGTGAGAAAACATTAATTTAAATTCACATCCAAGCATATATGGAATGTTGGCTCTCTACAACACACATCCAGTTCTCAAATACTGCCTTGATGTGCATGCTCTTGTAAAATAAAATAAAGGATTAACAGAAAGGGTAATTCCGCCCTCTGCTGGTCAGGAGAAGCCGACTTCATGCCCTTCCCCCCTTAAATCTTACCACCAATAGGTTCACATGCAAGTTTCTTTCACAACGAAACGTTTGGCCCATCTCTCACTCCCTTAAATCGGCATAGGCCTGCACCGTACGACAACATAATGTATGTGCCACAGACATCGTCCTCTACACGATTACATCTCTTGTTTTGAGGATTGAACGCGAATAGGCCGACACTAGTGCTCACACTGCGCGGCCATCGGCTTGCATGCTTTTAGCCGATCTGACGTCCTCATTCTCCTCGTGATCAGGGGTTTGTAGTCAAAAGGTTGATCACACCGCTTTGAATTTTTTTATATTTATAGACGTTTGTCGAACTTCTTGGAAAATGCAGCTTATCGAATTTAATGGTTGGCCTATATCATTATCGTACTTTCTTTCAACAATTATTTACGTGAGACCTATTAAGTCTGATTAGTAGGCCTATCACTGAATGAGTGCATCGAAACAGAGCTGTATCAAACAATATGACTCAGGTTCAACTGCGACATTTAAACAGTTTATTAAGCAGTGCACCACAAGCAGGTTTATTAATGATTTACAAATAAAGGTGAAAAGCATGTATCCTTCCTGCATACTAACAGCCTATGTAGCCTAACATAATTATGGCCGAAACAATTGTTGTGTCATAGGGGCTTCTGGAAAACTAAAGTTTATAAAAGCCTACACACTTACATTCAAGTTAAAGTATGCATGTCCTATATGATAATTAGCTAACATATCCTGGTTAAGGAACCAACCAAATTAGTAGGCTGCATGGCAAAACCGGCCAAATTTGCTTTGTGATAAAGGCCAGGCTATAGTTTGTGGATGAGTTTTTTTTCCTCCCTTTGTTCTTGGACACAAGTCAAGTCAATGCAAACAATGGGATAGATGAACCAGCATTTCATAAATGCACCATTTCGATACACTTTAATTTAAAAAGACTTGACTTATTATAGCTTATCGAGCAAACAAAGAACACACACGTGCACACATTGGAGGCTAAACCGCTGGGTGGCAGTGCAATGATTTGAGATTGCCAGAAGAGCCTTCAGGCTAGTTTCCCCTCTGCGTTGCAGGCCATTTTAATTGCAAACCAAGTGAGGGAACGAAGCACGAAAGAAAAAATCTATAGCGAAGGCACCTTCAGATATTTGAGTGATTATGCATAAAATGGACTATATTTCCAACTCCGTATTTATGCATGGACTTTTGGATCAGATCAACGACTGCTGGCGACTCATTACACAAGGCATCAGGCCTACCTCTGATGCCTGACATAGGCTATGTCCTATGAGTACATGCAATATTAGCATACTACTAGTAATCTACTGCATGGCTTTAGCCTGTAGCGTAGTTGTGTGAATAATTCCATTGTTCAACGTTGCGAGTGCATCTTTCTGTCCACCCTTCCATATGAATACACGTAGCCTATGTGCAAACGAGTTTTATGTAAAGCAGCATTTCAAGATTAAATAGATGTTGTTGGATGAAATTGTTGAATCAGAATATGTGACATATGTAACTCCACTCTCAAATGTGTATAATTGCGTGAATTTAAACAAACAAAATGCCCAAACTTGGCAGTCGCACATAGGCCCTTTTCATTCAGCAATGGGGATCGTTATGGACAAGCAGCCTTTTCAAATCCTGTCTTGCATTCAAGTCCCTTCAATTAGAATTATGTAACACTGGTTGAGAGTCACACAGTAAGAGAGTCGCTAGGTTTCCCATGTGAGTTTATAGTTTTGAGGGGATTATGATTTACAGCTATGTTTTTTTTATTTCTCCAAATGGCCTCTTTGAAAACTCACCATGCAGTGCCGTGTTGAACCAACCAAAACTTTTTAGTTAAATTCATTCATTAAGTTTCACCAACTTAAACAATTCCAAGTTGGTTGGGGCATTAAACAACATACAGTATTTTACCGATGATTAACCTGCAACTCGTTTTTCTTGGTGTATAAGACAGCAGCCTAACTAGTAAGACAAAACAGTTCCTCGTTATGCAAGGAAATGCCTATAGCAAATATAGGAAGCTATGTATTTCCAGCTCGACTTTTAAATCCTTTATGCCTTTCTAACATTTTCCAACATCAAAAAATACCCCTGGATTTTAGTCCTACCCTGTAGCCGTGGCCCAAAAAATTATTTTCCTTCTACAGGTTAACCTATTTAATTAGGAATAATCAACAGGGTATTTGAAAAGGTATTCATACAATTTAGATTTTTTTGCAGAATTTTAAAACGTTAGTGTCTATAGAATGAATTTCACAAGGCCTATATGGCTGAGGCTCGAATGCATAATAAATAGGTTTTTACGTAACATACATTTAGTTAATTGTGTTATTTTAATTGCAATTACAGAGTCCATTGTTGGTTTATTTGGGAATACAATCCCGGTTTTCGCTTCACTGAGAAATTGATTTCTCTTTAAAACTGCTGGCGAAAAGCAGCTAAATTCCGGCTGCCAGGACACAGGGGGCTGCCCCCGCGTGCAGGGTATCTTATTCTGCGCCACCAAATAGCCTGCAGAAACGGCTACATTGACAACTGATTTTTTGCCAATAAAACAGATTTGACTTTAGAACTATGCACGCTGGTGATGGTCCTTTAATCTATGATTTTTTATATTCGCTGTGAAGCACGTTGCACTGCACGTGCCTAGAATGGCACGTGTTGTTTAGTTTGTTGTTTTCCATTGACATAAACCTGCCTTTTTCATTGTCTGGTCCCCCTAGAATACATGACCGGATTTATGAATTAGCCGTGATGTATGTTTGTGCAATGATTAATAGCCTACTGTGTTGAAACTGTTTTCTTCGGTTTTAAACTAAATGGGTTTAAGCCTGTTTTACTTGTTGGTGTTTATATGTAATTGTGTGGGCATCGCATATCGGAATTAAGTTAAATGGACTAACATACAGTTGTGTGTGGGCTATCTCATATATTACATTATTGAATGTTTCATTACAAAAAAAATAAAAAAAATACTACTAACTAGCCCTCCCCTCCGTCCTCTTTTTTAACCTCCTCCTCATCCTTATTCCTTACTCCTTTACCCACTTGGCCGCTGGTTGTGGTTAGAAAGGAGGTGTTTGGGGTAGTGATGAAGTCTGCTTTCCCATTGCATGCAAGCGCTCAACACAACCCAAATTAAAATCCTTTTACAATCAGGCAGGGCGAAAGACGGTCCCAAGGTCTCTCATGTTGCTCGTACAGGGGGTCTTAACGGGGATCAACTTTCATGCATGTGCTCAGAAGCAAGAATGTTTCTTTGTTCTCCTCTCTGTCTGTGCTCCCTCTTTGCACGTTTTCATATTAGGTTCTCCTCATGTAGGTAGTGTGCTCAAACTAATATTCTTCATAAAATTGTTGGAATATGTATGTATTTATTTTTTTGTAACGCGAAATGCAATTAACATAATTAATTAATTAGAAAGAGGCCCTAAAAACCTTAAGCCTCTCCTCTCACTGTATGCTCTCGGAAATATTTTTAGGTGGAAACATTTAATTTAGCCTAGCTTACACTGTTTGCTTCTGTTAATTTGCAATGACAAAAAGAGTGACAAAAGCTCTTTTTATTTTTGAATGTTGATTATTGATGCAGTTTGGCACCCATCAAGTTGCCCTCGTCTCAGCACGATCTCACAATTACCGGTCACAATTGTCCGAAATTCACCCGAAGCTATGTTAGATCTTACAATTGTTTCAAGTATTGCATATAGTGCTTCATGCTGCCAATCAGATGGGAATATTTCTCAGTAAACCAAGGTTTCTTTCTGGCTGTCAGTAACAAATTCGTGGATTTGGTTCATACCATTTCTTCACGTACATTTTGGCTAAAATTATTTTTTAATCGCTTGCACATCAAACCTATGCGTCCTTTATCTCTCACTCTTTCCACCCATCTCTCTTGCCGTTTTCTTTTGTCTGTGTCATTCTGATCTCCAGCCCATCCCCTTTCTCTTTTTGTGTGTGTCTGAAATCCAGGGTCCCCGTGGCAACAGGCAGTGCGTGTCTGTGTGTGTGTGTGTGTGTGTGTGTGTGTGTGTGTGTGTGTGTGTGTGTGTGTGTGTGTGTGTGTGTGTGTGTGTGTGTGTGTGTGTGTGTGTGTGTGTGTGTGTGTGTGTGTGTGTGTGTGTGTGTGTCTGTCTGTCTGTGTGTATCTGTCTGTCTGTCTGTGTGTTTGGGGTCACGCATATGTGTTTGTGGGACAGGCAGTCTGATCCATACTAATGTTCTATGATAGGAAAATCAATGCTGCATTGATTCAAGTCTTGGGCCTTAGATGACAGAGAATGAGAGAGGAAGACAGGATGTAGATTTGGAGGGGGTTAGGGAACTGATGAAAGGCAGAGAAAGTGTACAAGAACAAGTGTAGAGTAAATGACAGAGGAAGGAAGGAAGGATTAAGTAAGAAAGAAGTGCAAGAGTTGAAAAAGCTGAGGATGGATAATTGGGCCAGTATCAGGTAACACAGATGACAGTCCTAGAAGAACTGTTGGGGGCAGGGGTGCATGCACCAACTTGATCACCTCTACATCAATATATCAGCTCTGTTTCTCTCTTGCTCTTTCTGTTCCCTCTCTCACTCTCTCTCTCTCTCTCTCTCTCTCTCTCTCTCTCTCTCTCTCTGACACACACTCACACACAAATGCACATTTATACTCCCATTCTCACTATGTGTTACTCCCTATACCTCAGCTGCTCTCCAGAGTGGATGAACTGCCTCAAAATGGAACCTGAGAAGGAAAAGAGAAGACAGGGAAAGAGGAGGGGAGAGAGAAAATCAATTTTCCCAGACGGATGCAGGGCAGCCTAATGGAGGTCTAGAAGAGAAGGTAGGGGAGATGGAGAACATTTTTCCTTTGATTGCCTCCTGTCACCCACAATAGCGTAACCCACAGAGGAAGAATTACTAGAAAAGATAACCCCATTGATTTGCTTCCTGTATACTGCATTCTATTCACTCAAATTCTATATTCCCAAGTAGCAGAACTTTTGTGACCTGCTGCAGCAGTAAAAAATGATGGGAATTAAATACAAGTTTTAATGCAGCTAATATGATCCATTTATGGAGAGAGGGAACATAATAATCTTCAGGGTCTGTTGAAAAAGATGGAGATTCTGGCCAGTGTGGGTCCTTCTAATCCAATAAACCTTGTCGTCATTGGTCATACTTGCTGTGTTTCAATTCAGGTTAAGGATGTCACATTAATACAATTACAAAGCTAAATGGAACATCAATGTTAGGCGATGTAAAAGCTGGTGTATCCTTTAAAAAGAAAAACACAACTGATGACGATACTTGCCATACAGCATTCTTGGTGCATGAACTTTGTCTATCAACTTTTACCCTGTTGTTCCTAGAGTGTTTGTTTCAAAAGCTTGACATTATCAAATTTTTTCACCTGGTTTTCTTACTCTAATTTCCTTAGCCTAATTCTCTCTTTGTGTACGTTTCCTACCCCCCCCCCCCTTTTTTTTTTTCTCTCTCTCTCTCCCTCCCTCTCTATGGGTGAAAGTGGGAAGTGGGTTCCATGGAAACGGCACACTCTGTTTATGTGCTGATGTCTCACTTCATCACAAGCTGTTGATAGCTTTGATTTGTGTGTATGTGTGTGTGTGTGTGTGTGTGTGTGTGTGTGTGTGTGTGTGTGTGTGTGTGTGTGTGTGTGTGTGTGTGTGTGTGTGTGTGTGTGTGTGTGTGTGTGTGCGCGCGCGCACGCGTGTTTGTGTTCCGGATGGGGGGTGCAGTTTAACAATTTTAGCTTTTTCGTAACTAAAACACTCATATGCATGCATGCACGAAGCACACTCTCTCTCTCTTTCACACACACACACACACACACACACACACACACACAATTACAAATATCTTACTTTTCATAATCTAAGTATATCAGGTTTTTTCTTCAGTGAGAGATTTGTTAGAGAGCTGGCAGCAAATTTTTTGATCTTTGTAGTTGTAACTAGTTGTATTGAATCAACATCTAGTGGAATAAATTGAATGTATCTAATATATAAAAAATATGAATGGCATTTTTACCAAACCCCTTACATGCATTTTTAGTGTCCTGGACACAAAAGTCTAGTCTAAAAAGTAAACACTTTTTTTACTGTAACTTAAATCATCCAAGTTTTCTTATCCATGTACTGACCCCGTAGATAAATTAGCAGAAGAAACAAGCATTTCCATTTCTTTTCACCAACGCTGGTTGGTCCAATTAGTTGAGTGGAGAGGGAATGGAGAGAAAGAGGGAGAAAGAGAGAGGGAGGGGCCAAGAGAGGGCTAGCTAGCTGGATCCCCTGCTGAGAAGAATGAAGGAAAAATGGATTCCGTACCAGGAAATCCATTAGGGCTGGGAACACCACAGGGTTGTCAATCCAGACGGCTGCCATGTTTTTTAAAAATTCTTCATTAGGTGTAATTTCTAAATTACAATCAGCATGGCCAGAATGACAAGGAGAGGATCAGAGGGGCTGATGATAATGTCAGGGTAATGACAGGATTTGAGTGTGCGTTGGGACAGAGACAGAGAGAGAGAGAGAGAGAGAGAGAGAGAGAGAGAGAGAGAGAGAGAGAGAGACAGAGACAGAGAGAGAGAGAGAGAGAGAGAGACAGAGAGAGAGAGAGAGAGAGAGAGAGAGAGACAGAGACAGAGACAGAGAGAGAGAGAGAGAGAGAGAGACAGAGAAACGACGGAGAGTAAGGTAATTCAAGCCCCTGAGAAAGAGTATTGACCCCCCCCCCCCCCAAAAAAAAGAAGGTAAAAAAAAAAAAAAAAGATTTGAAATACATTCTCTAACCTTTTTGATTGGCCTACCAGTTCAGAATGTAAAGTACAAATGAATGTCCACAGCAGAGTAATGCAAGTCATTCAACAGTAAAGCAGTCTTTTGTCATTCTCAGAGCTAAGAATGATGCTAAAGAGTTTAGGGGGTGGAAAATGGAATGAAAGGACAGATTTGAGCATGAAAGAAAATAAATACGAGTTTCAGGCTATGGTTTGTGGGTAAAAGTGTCTCAAAAAGGGAGGGAAGAGAGACAGGGGGAGGGCGGGTTATGGAACCGAGGGAGGAGAGGTTAATTTGCACATATTAGAGAGGGCAGGATTTTTCATTAAAAAGAGATTGAAGTTGATATATGCCTGTGTGCTCCTGACACACTGTACACTCTGATTGTGTTAAGTCCTTGACAGAACAAAGGACCAGCAAGTCCCCCCCCCCCTTTCCCTCACACGAAACACACATACTCACCTCCAACTGCAAGTGAAGAGTACTGTGGTTCTTCCAGTTCTTAAAAGATAACCTAAATTGTTCTTGTGCATGCGTGTGAGTGTGTGTGTGTGTGTGTGTGTGTGTGTGTGTGTGTGCGTGCGTGCGTGCATGCGTGCGTGCGTGCGTGTGTTTTGTTGTTGTTAAAACCTACATGGTGTCTTCCCTGTGTGGAGCAGAAACAGGGACCATAAAAGATGGATGTAGAGTCCACTAATATCTATTCCTATTCACCATGATCTGAAAAGGTATTCACTTAGAAAAGTGATTTCGATCAATACCTTTGGCTGATTAGGATGTAACATTGTTGCATATTTAGCCTGTGGCATTTTAATCCGGTCTTGATAGGGAACTTGGCATGATGAGACAGTCTTTATACTGTAGGCTCCTCAATTCTGTTCACCAAAACATTCTAGACATTGACCTTTTGTCAGTTTGGCTTTATCACGCTATTGTTTACCGTTATTTATTTTTAGGGATTTAGTGTGGGCCCATATCTTTGTCTGAGGCTATTTTTACCTGCTGTTAGTTGGAAGCATTGATTCCCAGAAATACAGATAAACCTTTTTCTGGCTGTGCAACATGCACATGCTATACATTTGTATATTGCTATACATCTGTCTTTCATCTTTTCACCTATACCGTCACATCTATCATTGCATGCTGGAGGACTATACCTGATATTTGACCTTATTTAGCCCAGCCCTTGAGACATGAGACAGGTCACATTCGTCCGTGCGTGAACACGTGCACACACACAAGAATATTGATTGGTCATAGACATAGCCGGTCTGATAAGAAGACCATGTTTGATGTTTGCTCTGGAAACGAAAGAGAGATTATATCACACTTTGAAGGCTGCTCTGTCCTTGGCTTTGTCCCGATCAGATTCTACACTTTGGGGCCTAGCAGTAGGACTGGGAAGAAAGGCCATTAGAACCAAAGTTAACTGACGTGACAACCAGATGTATGTTCTCCTCCAACATAATGTCCCTTCACACATCTAGTTCAGCTATTTCCGTTATCCAATTAACTTTCATCATTGAAATGTTGTGACAGTCTTGGTTCATGGTGTCTTTCAAAAGTTGTTCTTATGTAAGCTTCTTTTTCTTTGCAATTCTCCATACTCTTCTCTCCTTTCTTAGTCTTGACTTGTGCTGCGTCCGTGAAAACATTGTACAAACAATTTTTGTTTTCAATGAAAGTATAACATCCAATTAACACATGGAATGTAAAGATCACCATCTATCCTATCAAATTATTTAAATAATTTTGAGTGAGATAGGTCTAGTCCTTAATGATTGGCTACAAAAGATCAGTATAGGACACTGTTTCAGAAAAGCAAATACATATGCTTGGTTTTATGTTCCCATTTCACCTACTACATGCACCCTTCCACTTGTAAAATTGTTACTGCTCCTATGAAACGCATCCGCTCAAAACAAACATAATTTGTTTCCTCTTACTTCCATATACTTTGTCTCTGTAAAACATTTAATTGAGGATGGATATGTATTTTGTTTCTAATGATAAGAATAAGTCGTCTTTAAGGGTGGTTATTTGTAAACAATATAAATGGCCCAAGTTGAGGAAAAGATTGATTCAAGTTTCTGGGTTTATATGAAGGAGGGCCTATTTGTTTGTGAGTGTCTGTATGGTCTCAAGGGCTTGGAGATTACGCCAACAAAAGGTGCACCTGGTGCCTTTAGACTGAGTTTCTCCCCTCCTCATGCATTTTTCTCCGTCTCAGAGTTGCCTTGGGATTCAAGATTAGACCAAAGCTTTTAATTATGGCATTTTGAAACTGATGTTTAAAGCTAATGTTAATCAAAAGTTTACTGTCATGAACCTCCCCCAAAAATATATATATCTATAATATAATAATAATATGATAACATAATAACAAAGATAAAAACTCAAAAGGAATAAAAAATGTATAATAATATAAGAAAAGTATCTGTCAATAAGGGGTCAACAGTAGCTATTCAAAAAAAGCAACCCAAAAATTACTCTCTAAATTGGCACTTTTTACAGCCTTCATTATTATTTATTTTTTATTTACTTTTTGTAAAGAAATTAAACGTATGATATTTTTGTTATGCTCTGCTGTTTTTTGTAACTAAATCTTACACACTTACACACACACACACACACACACACACACACACACACACACACACACACACACACACACACACACACACACACACAATGTTTGTGTCTATTTATTAGATTTTTTTATAGCATCACACTGTCTTCTACTAATTCTCAAGGTGTGTGATTCTTTGCTCCATGTCTATCAGAAATAACAGCAAATTAATCAGCTGGTTTTAGTTTAGGTTTTCCCTCCGTGGGAATTAATGTGGGGGACAGAAAAAGAGAGACAGCCATTCCAGTCTCAGAGGCAGACAGAGTGTGTCCCGCAGTCAGGTTTCCAAACAGTGCTGGTTCCAGAACCTTTTAACTGGGGTGATCAGGCTAGGGCCAGTTGCTCTGGGTGGGTGGGTGGGGACTGTGGAGATTAAAACTATATGTTTAAAGCTGTTAAACAAAAATAAAATGTTTATTTGCATGGATTTGCTGAATGCAAATGTTAGATTTAATAGGCGTTAGTTTTGTCTGATTTATATTTGCCATTCATTAAGAAAACACATTTTTATTGATTCTGTATTTTTATGGATGGGGGGTGGTCTAAGCTTGTTGTAACAGGGTCAATGGCCCCCCATGGTTCCTCACTGGAATTGTTCCTTGTTTCTGGACCAAAGGCATATTAAGCCTTAGCCGTTCCTGGCTCTTTGGGCTGAATAATGATTTTGGCCTGCTAATAGGTGGACTGGAAAGGGGGTTGATGGTTCCAAGTAAAGACTGGAGAATGCGTTCATGAACTGCAATGAGCTGGTCCTTCAGCTCAGTGATTTTTTGTGAGTTGTGGAGATATATATCACTCTCCAGAGTACTGTGAACATATTATTCACTAGATATGCTGACAAAATGTCTCTCAGTGTCTCTCATACCACGCACGCACACACACACACACACACACACACACACACACACACACACACACACACACACACACACACACACACACACACACACACACACACACACACACACAGTTGATTCAAATGTATCTGTGGACCAGATAGCCCTGTCCTGCAAGATGTGAATGTGAAGACCTAAACCAATGGATCAAAATTCACAGCTCTTTGTGTCTAATTGGACCCACGAATCTGACATCCGTCACTAACTGGAATTATTTAATATGGACTCTATAATAGTCTATAGACTATGAAGCAGCCAGCTCTAACCGATTCTATTATTATTAATTATGAGTCCAAGACCTAATGACTTATCTATTTTTACCTGACGACAACGTGATATTATCTATATCCTGTCACATTTATCATAATCCTGCTGGATTAAATTAATATCTGCCACCATCTTTCTTAAAATGATATTTTATTCTTCCTTATATTTCACTAAAACACAAAATAGCATATGGCATCATCAATGAGAACAGGAATGGCAGAACTACCTACACCTTTATACTGGCCTTTTACAATCTTCTTATATGTCTTATGTTTCTTAGTTTAAATGAAACCATAGGTTATTTAACAACTAAGTGAAATACTCGCTGAAACCCGCAGGCTTAATTTCAGGTTGTAAATTTAACAGACTAAACTGTTTACCTTGCATGATCAGTTTGTTGAATAAATTACCAAAGTTCTTGTTTAAATACACAAGCGAACCTGCTAACAACAGACTCAAACAACTTAGAAGAGTTGGCTTTAAACTAGACAAATTGCAAAATTATTGCACAAAATGGTATTTAGCAAAGACATTTCAACCATAGCGTTCGTGGTCGTAGATTGTTATAACTACTTAAATTACTCAGGCTATATCAATAGTTGGACTAAAAGCCTGTCATTGGTTTGGACTTTAAGGTTGAGTCTCGCTTGAATTTAGTTAATTGGTCTAAAACAGCGGCCACATTCACAGCAACGGCGAAAGCAAAGTGTGTGTGAGGAAGAGATGGCGGCTTGAATGTGTGTGATGGTCCTGCAATTCCCCGCTTCAAGGGGAAAAGCAGCGTGAAAAGAAAATGGTTGCGCGAATTTATATTCCAGCATGTTAAATAAAAAGGCTCATCCACGGGGCAATGACCAACAGCTAATATAGCCTACTGTTTAGTTTTGTCTTTGTTTTATTATCTTCAATTTCCAGTGCTTTTAGTACACGGGAAAACACACTGGCCGTGGCCAGCAGCTTGCATTGTACACACAGGCAACGTGACACTGGAATAGCAGTTACACGCATTGCTTGCGAATTATTCTGCCTCGGTGTTATAGCTACGGGAATCGGGGCGGATTTTGTTAAATAAATAGCCTTAACCTGGCCTTAAAAATAAACAAATATGTATGTAAAAATAAATATTTAATTTGATTATAGATCAAACGAGAATATTGTGTTCAGGTCAAATCTAACTTGTAGCCATGGTCATAAAGCTCGCATTCAATAAGCCTTAATATTTAACCATTTGACATATGCCTACTTCTGTAAATTTGGCCATCAATCTGTTGAAATGTAATTTTATATATATATATATATATATATATATATATATATATATATATATATATATAATTCTTTTTTTAAATAAAAATTGTATACCAGTTTTTCTTCCTCTGTAGGCTACCAGTACCACAATTCATTACGTGATCGGTTGTAAAATATTTCGGTCTTTCCTATTCACTTTTGTATCCAGCATTAATGGTAGAAGCCATGAAGACTCAACTCAATAGTTTACAGAAAATCTATGAAAACTGTAAATACAAAAGATGTTTATAAATAGGCGGATATACATAATAGCCAGCAAGTAAAGACAGTGTACAATACAAACTACATTGGAAGAGCCGGAGGGGTCATTTGTTTGTGTCTGTGTGAAAGAAAGGAGAGAGAAAGAGATGGCAGTGTGGGGTTGGATGGAGGAGTGTCACTCTGTCAGTGTCTAAAGAGGGATGAGGCTGATTCCTGCTGCTTCTTCTTACCACTATTATCCTACAGGAGAGACCTGTTGATGGGAACACAGGTTTCTTGGGAACCTCCTCGACCACTCACTCGATCAACACAAAAACAAATCTTCCTCTCTCTCTTCTCTTGTGCTAGTCTTCCCTATAGACCCAAACACCTCTGTGTGGTATATAGTGGCATTCTCAACCGGAATCTGGGTCTCCAACAGCTGCTTGCAGGTTTCCTTCGGATTAACCCCTTACAGCTCCCATTCCATAATGATTTACTCCACATCATGGTGCAGCCAACTGGCTCGGTCATTGTAGACAATTGACCAATTTCAGCATTTTTACATATTATGCATTTAATTTATTTGCACTCCAAAAATAATTAATCTCAATTTGGTTTCAGTATGAAAATCTAGTCCCACTTTTGCTCTGGTTCAATATTATCCTTAAATAAAATGACTATATAATATGTTATGATGATTTTACAGCAAGCCTAGTTATTGCCTTAAACAGTTTTATGGTCGTTTTTTCAGTTTTTTTTTAATTACAAAGTGTGATTTGTCTGCCACATTCCACTTAGTGTTTATCAGACTCATAGAGTTTTCATCCCTCTCTATGTGTTGGCCTATATGTTGTGTCATCCAGAGCTTAACCCCTTGTCCAGGCTTACTTGATATGCTTCTGTGTACAAATATCTGTGGGTATGTTTTTTCTGTATTTCTCAGCTTGCACCCTGAACTCCTGTATATCTAGGCCAATGTTTGGTGTTTGGCTTTTAAGCGGGCACATCGTCAGGCAGCACAGGGGTCTTTCATCAGCTGATAAGCCCCCCCTGGGAGAAGCATTGGCTTTCTGGGAGGTGATCGATGATGGACACACCAGATCTGGCCCAACTCCAGGAGAAGGGTGTGTTTGCTTGTGTGTGTGTGTCTTGTGCTTGGGGGGTTGTAAGTAAGAGCGAGGGAGAGAGAGAGAAAGAGAGAGAGGTGGGGGGCTTGGGCAGGTTTTTTAAAAGAGAGGGGTCCAGGAGGCTGGGGTGGGAGGTGTTTAAACAGCCTTGCTTTGATTGACAGGACTGATAGTGGGGTAGGGTATGGGTAGGGGCAGATATGGTAAGAGAGGTTTGCATTGTGTGGGGTGGGGGCTAAATGTGGGGTATATAGTGAGTGCGTGAACATTGTTAATGGTGGGTGAGGTGGGGGTGGGGGTTGTTAAGAGTCCTAGGGGGCTAAGATGCAAGAGGAAAGTGAGCTTTTAATTACACGAGCAGAAGCAGATGTAGCAGAATAGTGCCCTCACCTCTCAACACAAACACAAATACACGCACACACACACACACACACACTCACACTCAGAGCAACGCAGCTGGAAGTCATCAGGAGCACGATGAGCCTGTTTGCAGGGACCCAGGATGGCCCAATTCTTTGTGTATTGCAATACATTTAGTCACTAGTCACTACATTTTGTCAATTCAGTATATTGCATCTGTCACGGCATAAATTTGTTTCATAAAACATTTACGATGTAAAATACACTTAAAAGCTGTTACTTCTAACTAATTATAATAATGAAAGAAAATGGCTTTACTCTTGCAAGTTAATTTCAGTTCTATTTTCTCATACTTCGCAGATTGCACTATAGACCTACAGGACATAGTAAAAATGAGAGAAATATAATATTCTTAAGACATATTATGTAATATATATTTAATAAATCAAAAATATTCTTCTAAATTATATTAATTTCATTGATTTTTTAATTTCTAGATTGTTCTTGATACAGAAAATTGCATAAATAGAATACATTGAACTACAAAGATTAGGAGAAGTAGTGGAATCAGTAATTACAAAAAAACACTTCCGCAGTAAAATTAGATGGCGGGTTAGAGGTCACTCTTTCCAGATAAAATGCTTTTTCAAATGTATTGCATTCCTTCTTCTTCGTAAACCATAGTTTACATTTTGATTGTGTTATAGGAATAAACTTGTACCAATTATATGAGCAACTAGGAAGATAGTGTTTTTATTAAAAGACATATCCACAACTTGAACGGAAATGGGATTACAAATAATTTAGTTTTTGGGTGTACTTTGGCTAGTCTGGAAAAATAAAACAACACTGTCTTTGCAACTGTAAATTGGATTTCTTTGAGAGTCCTTTTTCATTTTCCTTTAATTTCTTTATTTGTGTTTTGAATATAACATCAGTTTTGTCCAAGTTGTACAAAATTTACTTAAAAGAAATATTCACAGATGAAAAATGGTGCCCAGAATACAAAATTACTTATCAGAAAAGGGTGCAAAATCTGAAAACAAAAACAAATCAATGTCCCTGCACATATAAAAATAAATAAATAATTTGTGTATCCAGTCACTGTCAACCTATTGTCTGGTCCTATGATTTATACTCACAAACTAATGTCTGAGCCAAATGCAACCACTTATATTCACCAAAAGCAGAGGGAAAACATGTACACACGAGGTAAAAACTGTGCCACTGAACAACCCCGAAAACCCCCACCCTGCCCCCACCCCCAACAAACAGCTTTGTACAACCCCACTACCCAATCTTCTCTTAAGTAGTTCTTAACCTCAAAACACAGGACATCATCCTAAGCCATCCCCAGCAAGATTTGACTGGAAGGACAGCAAACTTCATACAGTAGTAGTATAAAACGATTTCTGCATCACAACTGGGCTTTGAAAATATAAATCTAGTGCCCATTACACAAAGTCCAAATAAATAAAACAACAATTGACGGTTGATTTCAATATTACAATATTCAGCAGAATATTTAGTAGTTTCAAGATATTAATGGTATGTCTGCCTGCTTATGTGGGCAAAGCTCAATTACCATTATGGAGTGAGAATGGGTGACTGACAGGGATGAAGGTAACAATTAAACAATCCCACTGCCTATGTCGCAGGCACTTAGTTTTGGACCCTGATTAATCTGTCCAGATTTGAGATTCTGGGGGCCATTGAGGTCGGGCCCCCTCCCCCCCAGAGTCCTGATGGTGTGGTCTTGCATGAGAGGTAGGTGCAGCAAGGGGTCACTTAGGAAGATGCAATGTTGCTTTGCACATTCAAGAAACGATTCTCCGTCGTGTACAGTATCGAGTCACCACACACAAATCAGTGAATCATTGCACTCCCTTCAAAGATCACAGGGAGTCCAGCCTAGAGAAAACAGTCAGAGCAAGACTTATATTGTGGCCAGCGAATAGTTACTGACATAGTTTTCCACAAACAAAGTAGAGGTAATAGAAGTGACTTGTTGGGTGCATTTCAGAAGCTCTTTTCATCCGAGACCGAAATACTGTTTGTAATACGGTGCAGCAAAATTAAAGCCCCGCAATTGCTGGCATGCCGAACTCAACAGAAATAACGTCTTGTTGGTCGATCACGGGTGTAATCAGGTTTTAGTGTTCACTAAGTGGTTCAGTCATTGCAGGTGTTGTAGTTGTATTTCTTAGTGCTAGCTTGTGTGCTAAGCGCACAGCTCTGGTATCAGAAGCCCCTGAGAGAGTTAGTAGCAGAGAAAGACTTAGGCAGAAAGCGTGGAGAAAGAGACCAGATTCTTGTCAGGTCTTCTCTTGTCCCGCGGCTCCTGCAACCTTCTCCCCGAGTCGCGCTTTTTGCCCCGTGCTGTGTGTGTCTGGGTTGGAGTGTGTGTGCAGCGCCAGGAAGGGGTTGGCTGTGATGGTGCCCTGGCCGTGCGCGGACGGCAGCAGGCTGTTGGTGGGCAGCTGAGAGGAGAGGGGTACGGAGGGGAGCTGGGACTGGAGGTGGTGGAGGTCCTGCTGCTGCTGCATCAGCTGGTACAGCAGCACGTTCTGCTGCTCCTGGAGGAGGAGAGAGCCAGGTTGAGTACGAGAAACAAGACATTGGGACCCGATAGAAACGTCAAATTGTTGGGTGTAGATGTGTGCTTGCACGCCTTACCGCAGAGGGCTGAGAAGAAAGAAGCTGATGTAACTGGTGCTGCTGCAGAAAGAGTCTCTGTTGCTCCGAGAGCCCTCCGAGACGAGATGCACTGAGGAGAGCACGACACCAACATAAACACTCCGCCATGCGGTCTACAGAACAACGCTCTAATGCACAGAGCAATCAAGATACATATCTAGAGCTGTTGGTGCACACCATAACTTTATAAGTAAGGCCCACTGTGAAATGTACTTTGTAAAGCCCCAAGATATAAAGGAGGTGAAGGAGGAAGCTGTCCATTTCCTACCTGCTTTTAGCAGTTGCTGAGCTGCTAAAATCCAACAGGCAAGCAGTGTGAAAGACACAAAGTGGAAGAAAGCAGCTTATACTTCAAACACCTCAAGACGCGTAAAAAAAACAAAAAAACAAACAGCAAACAGAAAGTAAACCAACCCCAGCTGCAGCCCACACGGGTGAGAAAACGGAGACTCGTACCTGTGGTTGACAGGCAGAGCCATGCTGGTGCCCGCTGCCGAGGGGTGTGCCAGAGGGCTCGACGTGCCCTGAGGGTTTTGGATGACGCCGTTTAGAGCCCCCACGATGCCCGTCATGCCCAGGGGCACACCAGCGCCGAGCGCACCCATCAGGCCCGGGACCCCCAGAGTGCCCGAGGCGGCCACGCCGTTGAGCTGAGGTGGGCTTTGGGAGAGGGACGGCGGGGTGGACAGGGAGGAAGTGGAGCCACTGCTGCTACGGCCGCACGACGTGTTGTCCTGAGAGACAGAGACACCCCACCCCCACGTTGGCAAAATGTCTACCGGAGCTTCAAACTTGTCGCACTTGGGAGACCAAATTTAAGCGTCTTCAATATTTATGGGTTGTGATTAAAAATTGGGAGATATTTGGATGATCTTACTTGAGCTGGCATGGGCAAGGAAGAGTCACCTGCTCCTAAAAAGGCTCCTTTAACATCTGAAACAACAAACGTAAACATCGTTCAGACTTTGCGTGTGTAGGATCTAGGTGGCATGTCACCAAGTTGGTGGCACTGTTCCAGGTTTAGAGAGAGAGAGAGAGAGAGGGAGAGGGAGAGAGAGAGAGAGAGAGAAAGAGAGGGAGAGGGAGAGTTTTTGTGCTAGAAAGAGAGAGGGAGCGTTTCTGTGTGCGTGGAGAAAAAAAGAACATGACTGAATCTAGGAGCCAGCACCTAGAGCAGTGGTGGTGGGGGTGAAAGGCACAGACAACTGGGCACTCAGCAGCTGCAGTCTCTCCTTCTTCATGGTCAGGGTCCTAATCTGCTCCTCCAACCTCTTGTTCTGCACCTGTAGCTGGTGAAGCGACTTCAGCATCCCCAACACTGAGGCGGAGACAAAAAGAGGACAAAACGGAGCACATGATGCAGGTGGAGAGAAGGGTCTGCGGTAGAAATTACGTAAATATATAAAAATGGTGCAACAATCAGCTTACTTTTCTTCTTCTTTTTTTTTTGGCCCACAAATTATTTTTTCGTTGTGGATTAATGCTCTGTAGGGGACTTGTAAGTGTGTCTACTTACCGTCCCCCTGTGCTCCTTGCTCCAGCAGGAAGTTCTGGCCCTCGCTCCACTGGCGCTCCAGCAGCTGCTCTATACTGGTGGCCACCGGGGGAAGACTCTCCGCGGCTGCTCCCGAGCCCACCAGCCACGGCACCGGCCCCGGCCCCAAGGGGTCATAGCGGATCTGCAGCCCACCAATAGGAGACCTGCACCCAAGACGAGGGCAAGCCGGGAGATTAACAACCAAACATAAACGTCAAACAAACAGATACTGTTGGCCATAAAACCCACATCAATTTGTTGTTAGTGTGTGCTAATGAGAAGTGGCCAGCCTCTGTGAGCAATAGAGAGAGAGAAACAGAGGGAGAAAAAAAAGAGAGAAACAGAGAGAAACAGAGGGAGAGAAGGGTGAGCACCCCTTACATAATAAATGTGTGTGTGCTCACTGCTCAATCTTTTGAGTGTGCCAACACACAAACAGGGGAAGGAGAGACAAGCAGACCAAGAGCTTAGCTCAGTACAAAAAAAACTCAGACTAAAGACCCCTTTGAACTTAACAGACATACACATGGTACTGCTATATTTTACAATTGTACTTGAGTTCGTTAATTGCCTGATGTAGTCGTAAATTACTATTTTATTTAAGGTAAATTGTGTGTGTGTGTGTGTGTGTATGTCTGTGTGTGTGTGTAAATGCATTTTGCACACACACTTGTATGTATGTGCGCGCACACACACACACACACACACACACACACACACACACGACTAATTATTTAATTATTCTCCAGCACATACTCAATTTCATGTTGCGGTTTTTTGGTACATACTAATCACAGCTAAGACATTTTTTTTACATTGTAGAAACTGACCAACCTTAACAGATATGACACTATCCATCCCACAAAGTAGTAGATTTAAAAACCAAAAATTACACCTCGTGTCATTATTTCCTTTACAGAAAAACCCAGTCGGGGAGGAAAAAACGCAAACCATCGTCCCAAAAAAAGATAAACAGGGAAATGTAAAGAGCAGAGTTGAAGGACGTTTCCCACCTTCAAACACACAACAAGCTGAGGTAGAATGGCCTAAAGGGGTGAGAGGGAGTGTAGATGTAGGGGTGGGCGAGTGGTAGAAGGGAAAGAGAGACGGACAAGGGGCCAGCAGAGGGAAAGAGGGGCGAGGGGGATGGGCGGAGAGAGAGAGGGGGTTGTGTGTGTGGAATGTAAATAGGGGCTCACTCGGGAGAGCGCCAGAGAGAGCAGAGCGGAAAGCATCTGTGTGTTGTGCGTGCACAAAGTACTCACCGCGGGGTGGTCTTAGGAGAGGCTCGTATGGGGAAGCCCTGAGCGCCTAGGCTGCTGCTGCCGCCACCATCTCCCAAGTCCTGATCTAAACACACACACACACACACACACACACACACACACACACACACACACACACAGAGAGAGACACACACAATCAATTAAAATCTGGGACCAACTCACTCCCTCTTCATTTTACACACTATGTCACGCACGCACGCACGCACGCGCACACACACACACACACACACACACACACACACACACACACACACACACACACACACACACACACACACACACACACACACACACACACACACACACACACACACACACACACACACACACACACACACACACACACACACACACACACACACACACACACACACACACACACACACACTCTCTCTCTCTCTCTCTCTCTTCCCTCCGGGGGCCCCTGGCCAGACGTTCCTTTTCATTTTCCTCAGCGAGAGTAATGAATCACACATGTAATGAACACACACACACACACACACACACACACAAACACACACGCACCTTGTCGATTCGACAGTCAGTCCCCGTATTTACCACCCATTCACCTCTTTCTCTGCCCCTTCCATTTCCTAGCCTAGTTTCCGTGGCACCCTTTCCCTCCCGGCACAAACCTGAGACACACAAGTCAAAACTTTCTGACAGGCAAGTATCAAAACACCGTTGACTTTGCAAACACAGGCCATCCTTGTGCATGCACTACGATTTGCTGGGCATGCACACAAAGCCCTTGTGACCCCCTTGTCAGTCAGTATGATTCCAGAGCTGACCCTAGAGGTCAGGGTGGATCAGGGTCTAATGGCTACAGGCCTTTACTGGCCCCTCACCAGGAAGAACAGCCCCCCTCCCACTTCCTCTACTTCTCTGCCCCGGCAACCGCCATCTGCTCTCAGTATTACTCTTCATGAACCAGTAATTACTCTAACTAAAACAAGCCTGTTGACTTAGTCAAATAAAATGGCCTCCATACAGTTGTCTTTCTATAGTGGGTGTCAAAGTGTGTGTCAACAAATAGTATGCAAGTTTGTTTGTGAGCCAATTCTTCAGTTGACTGTGTTAGTGAGGAAGAGAGAGAGAGAGAGAGAGAGGAAGAGAGAGGAAAGGTTGTAACAAGAGCCGTGGGAGGAGCCTGAAAATGTCAACGCAGTGACCGCTGACCTCTCTGTGGGACGAGAGGCGCGACCCCTTTATTATTTCCAACACGCACGCACGCACGCACGCACGCACGCACGCACGCACGCACACATACCTGCTGGAGACGCCTCTGTCTGGGCCATGAGTGCCGCCATAGCAGAGTTGGGATTGAGTCGGTTACCGAACATGTGAGGCGGGGCAAGATTGAAGATGGATCCTGGTAAGGCACTCGCCTACAGACACAGAACCACATGTTATGATTAAAACATTTTAAACTGAACAAAGTCGTTACAAGACAACAGTCCACTTTGACGGGCACACACATGAAATCTCCCTGGAGCTCAGAGCACACTGACACGCCAACAACAAAACGCTTCTGATGCACAGACTTTAAGACTTTAACCCAATTAAGGTATTTCCAAATGAAGGACACATGAGAAAGAGAAGGCCATGTGAGGGAGACATGGGGTTGCTGAGGGAGATTAGGGGAGTGGAATACATGCCTACTACATACATGGCTGCTTCTTGTGGCTTGTCTGAGGATGGCAGTATGAAAAAATGTATCTAGATTTATCCTCGTCATGTGAGCAAGGTGTTTTACGTCCATTTCTGTTCCTATTTATCAGAGCGGGTCATCTGTTAACTTTCTTAGAGGGGGTTGAGCTCGGGCTACCATTTCTACCCAAACCACCTTTCGTTTTCTCTCAGCAAAACTATGAACGCATCCACATGACCCTGGCATAGATACATTTTATCGCTCTTTTTTTATTTTATTTTTTTATTTACTTTGACCAGGGAGCGCTGCTAGCTAACAGCAGGCATTCAGTCTGGTGGAGGCCTTGGAAGATAAAAAACACTCACTCACACGGAGGGAAGCCTCTTGGCTTCCTTCCCTCGTTCCGTTCAGAGGGCTTAAGAGAGCAAGCTTGGTATATCCCTCTTCTATACATGCTGTAAACAAGCGTGATATCCTGTGCTTCCCTGGGCCTCTCGTCTATAATATGTGTGGAACAGTGGTGGGGGGGGGGGGGTATGGGGGTTAACACGGTGAATTCAAGGGACTGGAATGTGAACGCCAGTCACTCCCCCTCCGTCTAAAGTCCCACTGTGTGGCTTGTCAGATCGGATCACATCACCAGAGAGCAAAGAGACTGTTGGATGATATGACGCTGAATGGGGGATTTAAAAATTGGAAGTTGGCTTTCAAAAAAAATAATAAAATAAGCAGGCCTGCAAATTGTTGGGCGAGGGAGGGGGTGAGAGAGGGTCACAAGTTGGTGTCCTGGGAGGCACAAGGCCACAAGAACGACGGTGATCACAACAGGATCAACGGACCAAATGAACGATGAAAGGGAACGGACACAGATACTGGCCAGAGCTAAATTAACACAGACATTAGGGGACTGATCAAACCTATGAGTTTTTACGCTCTTTTGTTGCCAGTGTTTAAATGCAAATACGTGTTTTGTTTTGGTTTTGAAGGCTTTAGCACCTCATTGACTCGGAGTTTAATTTGGGGATGTACGAGGCCATGAATGGAATACTTACGTCAGTGGACACGGTGCTGGGCAGAGGGGCTGTGGCAGTGAAAGGGGTTGGAGGGGCTAAGGACGGTGTGGGCTGCTGCTGACATAACTCAGAGTGGCTCCCAGTCTTAGCCCCAAGTCCTGTTCCAGATGACGCATCACTGCTGGAGAAGACCCCTGCAGAGGACACCATTATCAGTCAAAACAACGATCGTTGCATTCCTTCAGGATCACGTGTTAAACCGCAACTACAACAAAATGGCCTTCAATGGGTTATAGTACCAACGGGAAAAGTGCTGGTCAGAACACAATTAAAAACAGAATTGGTGGCCCGCCCGGCCTTGCCGTTGACCCAGAACAACAGGCCAAATTCTGATGACTCACACGTTCTCCCATCCTAACACAGAAAAGGGGGTGGGGTGGGGCTGGGAGGCTCTATACATATTGATGTGACTCCCCCATCACATGCTTTCTGCTTGTGTTTGTTGTTGCTGTTTTATTGATTTTCCCCCCTGCTCACTTCTTGCCCAACCACCTTCCCCTGACACCCATCCCCCCCCCAAAAACGGAGGATAAACCCTGGCCCTTACTGACCCTGGGAGAAGAGAGGGGGGAAAGATGGAAACTCCCCCACTCAGTACAAAAGGCTGAATGGCTCGAGGCAGCCCACATTCACTGAGAAAACAAGAGTGCTTTGTGCCGGAGAGAGGGGAAGAGACCGAGAGCGATGCAAATACAGGGAGGAGAGGGAAAATGCAGATTCCAATAATGTCTCGTAGAAATTTGCTGGACATTTTTACATGTCTAAAAATAATACTCTTTAGGAACTAATAAAAGAAGGTTGATTTTTGGACTGACATACCTTATAAAAATACATACGAAATTGTACATGCCAAATCAGAATGTTCTTTGTTAAAAAGAAAACAATCACATCATTGGCAAATAATTAGCACAGGTTGAGTCTAAACCAATGCAATAACAAACAACAATAATAATAATAATAAAGCCTAAAACCTCGATTTATTTTTATTGAATTTATTTTCCGTCACCAGAAAAGCTAGCAGATGATGTGTCTATCGCTTGTTACGGTTTTGTAATCCATCTATTCTGGCCTTTTCCCACGTCTCACAACACTCTCCGCAAACTCCTCCCTTCAGAAAACAAAAAACGGTTCTATAAGACTACTTGGTTCATAGTGATTCATAATACAAATCATACAGCCTGTTTTATCATTTTAAGGATACTTATTCAGACAGTAGACTGAGGTTTAACCATTTATCCAGGAATACCTAGCCTGTTATGTACCAGTCCATTATATCATCCCTGGACAGCAAACAGGTTCAGAGCACAAGATCTAACATAGATTGTTCTATGCAACCAATGACCACCTTCCATTTAATCTGACTGACTTGCAGCCCTAAAATCAGCCCAACAACAATCACCATTACTTAATGGACTAGCTCAGACTATCATTTGTTCACACAGGAAAAAAAGCCCCTTTGAATTATCGCACCGTCTACCTTTCCTCTCTCTTACTTACTAGCCAACGCGCCATCCATAAACAAACGCACCCCATTTCCAACCCATCCTATCAAACATTAACCTAGCCCAAACCTAACCTCAATCAATCAGTCAGCAGGGAAGATGGGAGACAACATGCAATGACAAGATGAATGACAGGAACCTCCCCATTACTGCCCTGCATTAACCTCAAGCTAAATATTTACAGTACAGAATACACACACATGCATCTAAAGGTAAGGATTTGGGGGGGGGGGACTCTAGAGATTCAGGGAAAAGACAATTCTGTGAGAATGTACCATAAAAACTGTAAGAGTGTGTGTGTGTGTGTGTGTGTGTGTCCGCAGAAGGGGGGTGTTATGGGTTAGGGTGTTGGACTGACGCTGCTGAGAAATTTCCCATTAAAGAGGGAAACTCCAAAGCATAAAGACAGTTGCCAAGCAACAGGACACAGATGAAAAGGGACAGAGACCACTTCAGTCAGTAGTGTAGTGTTTGAGGAAAGGGGAAAAAAACGAAATTAATTCATCAAATCCTTGCTGTTTCGGTGTGTGTCTGTGTGAGAGTGAGTGGTGGTGGGGGTCCCTATATTTTACACACAATGCGCCACCTTTCCATAGCCTGAAGAAGGTTGGGGGATGGGGGGCAGTTCTAGTGGAATAGGCCTGCTGGGCATTCACCACATCTGTACCTATTGGATCCCCGTTATTCAGTGGTTGTAGGATGATGGTGTGCATTCTAGATTACATCATAGGCCAGGCACACTTTTTTTTTAAACATCTAGAGGCCAAATAACACCTAGCAAAGCCCAGAAGTAGAATGCAGACTACAGCTAATTTTCAGTTTCACTCTCTTCCTTCTCAAAAGCCACCTGTCTTCATAGACGATGTCAGACTCTACTGTAATCACCTAGCTACTTTTTCATAAACATGGCAGCTACACAAGCTTAAATAGTAGAGCCTATTCACATGAATTGCATGTCATTTCAGAAAAGATATAAACTAAATGTCAATGATTTATAAACATTTCTCATGTCACTATCAACTCCTCTGGAGTAAATAATTAATCATCTCACCATTACAGCCAACAAAAGTGCACCCATGTCATGAATGGTGGTTTTGTACCAATTGTAAATTAGGCATGTCAGCCATCTAACAGCAGAGTACACATGAGAAGATTTTGGGATAATGCCAGGGTTTTAATCAATTGCGAAATAAGAGAACAAGATTATGGAAATAACTAGATTTGTTTTATTGTGGGTTAATTGTATGTTCTAAAACACATTTTAAATACTCTAATATTAATTTTTGGGGCGAAAGAAATATAAGAATCACTAAAAGTTCATCAGCAATTATCCACAGGATTAGATATAAAACTAGGTGTAGGATGTTTTACACAGGGCTATAAATATGGTGGGGAAACTTGATTTGCTGTTTTAATTTATTAGGCTATATTCTACTGGATACCGTTTTACCCTGAAGATCTACAACAAACACATTTAAAATTAAAAACTGTCTATGAAAAACATCTCAAACTAATTTTACAAGTAGTCAAACACTTATCGGCATTTTTGTATCAATTATTTAGTTTGAGTCCTGGCTCTCTGGTTTAGGAACACCGGTCGTTTTGTTTGTGCTCCTTTGTCCTAAACTAATTCACTTGTTTTATGTTGTGCTTTTAGTCTTTGCTAAAAAAGCACATTCCTGTGTATTTCTGAAGGAAAATTTTAATGCTCTTGCGTTACGACCCTTCCCATTTGACCAAAAAAGAGAAATCGGCAGTAGCTGGCATGCAACTGGGAATAACAAAAGCACCGAACACTTCATTGGCCACAGTGCTAACAACCACCGAAGCTCAGCAACCAGTTTAACATGTAAATGAATACGTGCAAGGGTTCCAGAAAGCTCCTGATGCATATCAAACCAAACCAGCCTGAACTAAAAAAAAAAAGTCATGAGTCGGTCCATTTCTAACTCAGTGAATTATCAATCCCATCTCTGCTCTTTTTGGAAAAGCAGTGAGTTGGTTGTTCCCCTACCTGGCCCTGAAGGGGTTACGCTGACTCCATGGCTCTGGAGACCCCCGTTCTTGAGGAGCGAGGGGGACTTCTGAGTGCCGCCACTAACACCAATGACTCCCAACCCTCTCTCCGCACCTCCTCCACTGGTGGAAACAGCAGCAGGTTTTCCTGAGAGAGTGGACGTTGAGGAAGAGGAGGAGGAGGAGGCGCTGCCTAATGGCAGTGTTAAAGAAGGTGGTTGGTGGTGTTCTGCTCCATCTGAACCTTTGACCTCCGGGGCGCTGAAGCAGGGCCCGTATCGGTTCTTCCAGTTGCCCCTCTTCTTCTTCTTCGCTCCGTCTTCTCCCCCTCCCATTCCTGGTCCAGAGGAGGAAGACTTTGAGGAAGAGTTTGAGGAGGGTTGAGGTCGTTTGTACCCAGTGGTACCAGTCATGCCTGGTGTCTCCACGGACGGGAAGCTATGAGAGTTCAGTTTCCCACCAACCACGCCGACCCCCGTAGCTGAGCTTGTTGGAAGAGACATTAGAGAGCTGAACAGCATGGCTCCCTCTGAGGTACCGGTCTCTGAGCCTGGCTTTACCAGACAACGTCCAAACGAGGGCGGGGACGAGAAGGTGTCAGTGACACTGGCGCGCAGTGAAGAGTCGGAGAAGCCCATGAAGTCTGAGGTGGAGGAAGGCCCTGTGGATGTCTTATTGCTGCTGGTCAACAAAAGGCCTGAAATAATAATAATACAAAAAGAATAACTGAAATGAACATTGTAAAATGTAAAATCTAACAACACTTTTGAGACCAAGAGAGAGACACAACCAGTATAATTATTATTATTATTATTATTACCAAGAATAATTATTACAGCATAAGGTTTGCCACAGCAGTAATCGCTTAAACAAATGTATGTAACTTACATTAATGTCTTTCATACAAGGACGGAATTTCACAGGGGCAAAGGGCAAAGGGCAAAAATACCCCTGGAATTACTGGGCCAGGGGCAAACGACATTTACTCGCTAATGACTTACGCAAAATTAATTACACGGAAATTACGGATTCTTTTGCATATCTGTGCAGCGACTTTGCAGTGCATTCTTTGAAATCATGCAAGCACTTGATTGGCATCTGTGTTCAAACCGCTGACTTTGCACCCACCTCGTGCCTGACACTAGAGGTGAATTAGCATTGAAAGAAGGTGGATTGCTTTGTGTTTAGGCCAAATTCCATGTCCTTTATGATGATAACATTTGATAAACACTAACGGAATTAGTTTGTTAAATACATTAGTGCGCAGGAACTAGGAGTTGTGGCAGGTGCTGCAGCAGCCCCAGGTTGGCATGGGCACGAGGGTACAGCATGCGCTGCAGCAGCCCCAGGTTGGCACGGGCACGAGGGTACAGCATGCGCTGCAGCAGCCCCAGGTTGGCACGGGCACGAGGGTACAGCAAGAGCTGCAGCACCTCCAGGTTGGCATGGGCACGAGGGTACAGCATGCGCTGCAGCAGCCCCAGGTTGGCATGGGCGCGAGGGTACAGCATGCGCTGCAGCAGCCCCAAGTTGGCACGGGCACGAGGGTACAGCAAGAGCTGCAGCACCCCCAGGTTGGCATGGGCACGAGGGTACAGCAAGAGCTGCAGCAGCCCCAGGTTGGCATGGGCACGAGGGTACAGCAAGAGCTGCAGCAGCCCCAGGTTGGCATGGGCACGAGGGTACAGCAAGAGGGCACGAGGGTACAGCATGCGCTGCAGCAGCCCCAGGTTGGCATGGGCACGAGGGTACAGCATGCGCTGCAGCAGCGCCAGGTTGGCATGGGCACGAGGGTACAGCATGCGCTGCAGCAGCCCCAGGTTGGCACGGGCATGAGGGTACAGCATGCGCTGCAGCAGCCCCAGGTTGGCACGGGCACGAGGGTACAGCAAGAGCTGCAGCACCCCCAGGTTGGCATGGGCACGAGGGTACAGCATGCGCTGCAGCAGCCCCAGGTTGGCATGGGCGCGAGGGTACAGCAAGAGCTGCAGCACCTCCAGGTTGGCACGGGCACGAGGGTACAGCATGCGCTGCAGCAGCCCCAGGTTGGCATGGGCACGAGGGTACAGCATGCGCTGCAGCAGCCCCAGGTTGGCATGGGCGCGAGGGTACAGCATGCGCTGCAGCACCCCCAGGTTGGCATGGGCACGAGGGTACAGCAAGAGCTGCAGCAGCCCCAGGTTGGCATGGGCACGAGGGTACAGCAAGAGCTGCAGCAGCCCCAGGTTGGCATGGGCACGAGGGTACAGCAAGAGCTGCAGCAGCTCCAGGTTGGCATGGGCACGAGGGTACAGCATGCGCTGCAGCAGCCCCAGGTTGGCATGGGCACGAGGGTACAGCAAGAGCTGCAGCAGCCCCAGGTTGGCATGGGCACGAGGGTACAGCAAGAGCTGCAGCAGCCCCAGGTTGGCATGGGCACGAGGGTACAGCAAGAGCTGCAGCAGCTCCAGGTTGGCATGGGCACGAGGGTACAGCATGCGCTGCAGCAGCCCCAGGTTGGCATGGGCACGAGGGTACAGCATGCGCTGCAGCAGCCCCAGGTTGGCATGGGAGCGAGGGTACAGCATGCGCTGCAGCAGCCCCAGGTTGGCATGGGCACGAGGGTACAGCAAGTGCTGCAGCACCCCCAGGTTGAAAAGTTGGCTGGTGCTGTCAGAGCAAAGACGTTTGCATTATGATAGTTCCTTCTGTTTTCACGAGTGTGAAGGATCACTTAGGTACTACTTAAATTTTTGTGCTCTAAGTATACGATACATTTTTGTGTTCAATTGATGTAGTGTGCCTCCGGAAAGTATTCATACCCCTTCACTTTTTCCACATTTTATTATGTTACAGCCAAATTCCAAAATGGATTAAATAAAAACAAATTCTAAACATTCTACATACAATACCGCATAATGACAAAGTGAAAAAAGTTTTTTTAATTTTTTGCAAATGTATTAAAAATCAAAAAATAAAATATCACATGTACATAAGTATTCACACCCTTTGCTGTGACACTCAAAATTGAGCTCAGGCGCATCCCGTTTCCACTGATCATCCTTGAGATGTTTCTACAACTTGATTGGAGTCCACCTGTGGTAAATTCAATTGATTGGACATGATTTGGAAAGGCACACACCTGTTTATATAAGGTCCCACAGTTGTCAGTGCATGTCAGAGCACAAACCAAGTTATGAAGTCCAAGGAATTGTCTGTAGACCTCCGAGACAGGATTGTATCGAGACACAGATCTGGGGAAGGGTAAAAAAAAATTCTGCAGCATTGAAGGTCCCAACGAGCACAGTGGTCTCCATCATTCGCAAATGGAAACAGTTTGGAACCACCAGGACTCTTCCTAGAGCTGGCCGCCCAGCCAAACTGAGCAATCGGGGGAGAAGGGCCTTGGTCAGGGAGGTGACCAAGAACCCGATGGTCACTCTGACAGGGCTCCAGTGTTCCTCTGTGGAGATGGGAGAACCTTCCAGAAGGACAACCATCTCTGTAGCACTCCACCAATCAGGCCTTTATGGTAGAGTGGCCAGACGGAAGCCACTCCTCAGTAAAAGGCACATGACAGCCCACATGGAGTTTGCCAAAAGGCACCTAAAGGACTCTCAGACCATGAGAAACAAAATTCTCCGGTCTGATGAAACCAAGATTGAACTCTTTGGCCTGAATGCCAAGCGTCATGTCTGGAGGAAACCAGGCACTGCTCATCACCTGGCCAATACCATCCCTACAATGAAGCATGGTGGTGGCAGCATCATGCTGTGGGGGTGTTTTTCAGCAGCAGGAACTGGGAGACTAGTCAGGATCAAGGGAAAGATGAATGCAGCAATGTACAGAGAGATCCTTGATGAAAACCTGCTCCAGAGCGCTCTGGACCTCAGACTGGGGCGAAGGTTCACCTTCCAACAGGACAACGACCCTAAGCACACAGCAAAGATAACAACGGAGTGGCTTCGGGACAAGTCTGTGAATGTCCTTGAGTGGCCCAGCCAGAGCCCATTCTTGAACCCGATTGAACATCTTTGGAGAGATCTGAAAATCGCTGTGCACCGACGCTCCCCATCCAACCTGATGGAGCTTGAGACGATCTGCAAAGAAGAATGGGAGAAACTGCCCCAAAATAGGTGTGCCAAGCTTGTAGTATCATACTCAAGAAGACTTGAGGCTGTAATTGCTGCCAAAGGTGCTTCAACAAAGTATTGAGTAAAGGGTGTGAATACTCATGTACATGTGGTATTTAATTTTTTTATTTGTAATACATTTGCAAAAAATTCTAAAAAACTTTTTTCACTTTGTCATTATGCGGTATTGTGTGTAGAATGTTGAGAAAAATTTGTATTTAATCCATTTTGGAAATAGGCTGTAACATAATAAAATGTGGAAAAAGTGAAGGGGTATGAATACTTTCCGGATGCACTGTAAGTGCGTTAAGGTAATGCAACTTAACAGTTATTGTAAACTAAACACATTTTTCCCATCACTTGCAGAGCTTCAGTCCCAATTTACGTTTTTTTTCATAGTCAGAGAAATCGAAAAAAAGTATGATTATTGAATTTGGAACAATATAATAGGCTGTAGGCCACTATTTGTCACTGACCAACTGACATAAATTTTACCTTGATGAAATGGTCCGATAGACGAGGAGGACGCTACGGAAGAGCTTCCCAAGCTGACCACAGCAGAAGGCAGGGGTTTCCCCAGTGGGAGGGACTTGCGTCCCCTTTGGCCAACCATATGGCTGCTACTCTTCTTTGTTTTGATGTCTGACATAGACTTCCCTTCTAAAGACGTGCCGTCTTTAGAGCTCGCTGAGTTGGCTGGCACTTCCTGAAAGTTAGCAGTAGTGAAACGGGCTGCACTGTCATCCAATCGCTTCTGAGTTGAAGCTGATATAGAAGACGCTCCACCAGAACTGCTGTTATAGCTCTGAAAACAAAAATAATTTAAAGAAGAACTATAGATGATGGAGTTAAGACAAAGGTTCAGTTGATATTGATCAAATACTCACCCATGCAAGTTAATAATTACCCACATCTATAAAATAAAGGAATAAGAAAAAGCTTAAGTGGTGCACTCACCTTGTCTGGAACCATGAGGTTTGGAACAAGGGATTGGGAAAGGTCTATTGTCTTCTTGTGCTTGGGTTTGTGTCTGTCCCTCTCTTTGTGTTTCTGAAGACAAAGAAATGATTGGTGTTAATGAAGCAGGAACACCGAGGGGATAATATGTAGAGAGAGAAATTTTTTGTTAAGATGGCTTGATGAAAACTGTATTCCTGTTTTTTGGGAGACAATGATTAAAAAAAGAAAACAATGGAAAGGAGAACTAGGAAATGACTCCAGTTTATTGGGCATTCATTTTAATCTAAATCATAGCAGTTAAAAAGGGTAGGAATACAGTATGCCTGTTTGTTGCACACCAAAAGCACCTTAGGTAAAAGTGCCATGTCTCACCCAATCATATCTTAGTTCTTGGACCATCGCAGCTCAATTTACACTCTCACTTACACACGGCACCAGCCTATTCTCTCACCCTGAAGGGAGACAGGGTGCCAACAAATTTACACCTCACATACTGGCACACTCCTTTTCCAACACCTTCAAACACACTCACACATGCACAAACACACCGGGTGAGACTGTGAAAATATGCAGTAACTGAGAGAAGACATGAGCCTCAACAAGCTCCTACAACATTAGGTGCCGTTAAATCTTATCGCTCTTCTACTCTGTCCTGCTCTTTCCCTTTCCACTCGGGGTTCCACTGGACGAACGATTTGATGACTGCGGTTGACAGTTTAGACTTTCTGTGCTGCGTTAAAAAAAACATTGCCGGCCTAATCAAGGGAAGGCCACTCATTCGTTCGTGTTTCCTTTTGATACTGCTCAAGGGAAATCTGAAGAAGCTTTGTGCTTGCATGTTGACATGTGTCAACGTAAATAACTGGGAATTCCCTCGTTGGTTCTCATTAGGGCCTGTTTGAATAGATTTTGATGGACAGAGCCTGGTTTAAGAGGGTTGAGTAACTATGACCCACAACTTTATTCTAATTAAACCGATTAATGCCAGACCCAGAGCATGGGCGTGGGAAGCACAACACACACACAATGTAACCCTGACACAACTTATCAATCAGGCAAATAAATTATTTACAAAATAACAAAGCCTTACTCAAACTCTCCTGACCAAATGTTGCCTATCCATTTGACAAGCTCTTTCAGCTTTTAGAGAAAGCTCCAAAACAAAATGATCCCACTCTGGGGTGACATGACATCTGTCCTTGTCCAAGGCATCTATGGTCTAAGTGTTGGTCATTCAGACAGTGGCAGGTTGGCATCATATTATATTATTGTGTCTGATAAGTTGCAAATATCCCAGTGACTGGACTCATCACCCAGTCTGACCAAACAGGGGAAGAGAAATACTGAAAGAAAATAATGAGTTGGAGACAGGAAAGAAGAGAGATAAAAAGGAAAGGTAAAAATTGTGGAAAAAAAATAAAGAATCCACCCTGGCCAATCAGGAATCTTTATTTATCCTCTTAATAAAAAAATATCCAGATTAGTTTACGGGAAATTGGAAAGACCTGCCCTGCCAGCACAAATGCACACACTTACACACTCACAATCAAATGTCAATTTAAAAAGACTGTATATCGTGGACATGAGGCAAACCAAAGACAGATTCAGAATTATGGAAACTGTGTCCAAAAGGGCTATAGTGGGGCAGACTAAGACATCATTGTGAAGAGAGAGCATTTGCATACCCAGCTACTGTGAAGGAGACGTCACAAAACATCAGATTGTCAAGGGATGAAAATCTTGACTACCAAGTCTTTTTGTGTATTGAACAATCCCGTCTACAGCACTGAGATGCAGGGGAACATAACTGTAATATGTTTCATGAGATTGAATAGATTAATTTGATTGCAGTCAGACGGACAACTAGGTTGATATGAGATTACCACGATAACTCGTAATTTTTAATCAACATATTCCATGATTACACATTGTACACATATTTGACAAATGCATAAAGCATTCATTACTTTCAGTGTTCAACTTTGCAACCATCAAGAGGCAGGCTAAAGCCATTCTGTTGGTTTTAACAGATGAGACATGTACCTTCGTTACATTGCAGATTTTGATCATTAAATTAGAAAAATTGACATACACAGGCCCAGATAATTAACTACATTAGCAGTAGTTTTTAGTATCTTAGTATGAATGAGCATGAATTAGCTGAACATTACAGCCCCATGCAGCCTTTCAAAAGCAAAACCATCCTGACATTTGATTTAGTTAAAAACAGAAATTACACTAGATCCCCTTCGTACTTTTGGCATTCATCTACACACTTCTTTTTTTTGTCACAAAATGTCAAAAAGATTAGAGGTGGAACTGTTTTTATAAACGTCAGTATATATTTGACTCCATTTCATTAAAAAACACAAAGTTCAAGATCCAAATTCAGTGTTACTGTAATTTTTTTAACAAAGGAGTTAGGAGTACACATTTTTTTTTTTTCTTCTTGTCAGGCAATGCAAAAACAGCAGCTGGTGTGAACTCATAGGCTAAGACATACACAACTAAAGTAACCCTAGTCGTTTTGTTAATTTAATTGCACATACCACCAACTTTACTCTCAAGGGGTGGTTGTAAATCCTTTAAAACTCAGCTGTGGATGAGTAAAACTCAAACCATAACTGAACACATTTTAGTGGGTCTGTTATCTGTTTACCCCGTTAAGTGTGTGTGAGGTGAGCAAAATCACATCTCCTGTAGTCAAAGTGGCGTAGAGAAGGTATATCTGAGGGCTGCCTTACCTTCTTGTCCTTGTCTGTGGGTCTATCCATACACTGAGAAGAAGAGTCACTTAAGCTTTGAGACCTACTACCACGGGCCCTGCTTCTCTGCTAAAAGGCAAAGAGGAACTCTGAGTTACTAAATAGAGCCCAAAGGAAGATCTTAAGATTTCAACTAAAAACTAAAAAGTAACTTATGGAAAAGACAATAAAACAAAAAAAAAAGGTTGTCATTAACTATGTCATACAATGACGGTTTATAAATACAGCACAGTGGTCTCACAAACAACAACTTTAAACAATGACAAAACATTGTAAGAGAACAGTTTAGTAATGGAGCTGAATAAGACTAACCTATTGGAGAACCATCGACTAACAATATACAATCTTTCCTCTCTGTATACATCAATGGTTGTGGCATTTTAGCTGAGCCTGCAAGTTACTTTCTATCCAACATCTAGGATAAGAGAAGCTGACTTAGTAGGGATAGTAAGGTCTGCACAAATGCAGATTGCCCCTGATTCGATCTGAATTGTACTCTCTCGCCTATTCCAACTCATCTCATAACATGTTCAAACAAATGTGTTGTCTGGTTCCTAATGACTAATTCAACTGATTACAAAAACTAGCATGTTAACACCATATGTTGTTAAGATATCGTTAGATTAATCAAGTCTTGTTTAAAATAAACAATTTCTTGGTCACAGATTCACTATACAGGCACTAAAAGCCATTTGAAAAACCAATACAACTGCACAAGATGCAAATGTCATTGTGGTTCTGTGATCAAAATGTGTCTTTGTGTGTGGTTTAACAGTGTTCCTCTAAACAGGCCTGTCGTAATCATTGCTTCACAAGCTATTCACAAATAACTAAAACCTCAAATCTAATGCTACAATTACTAAACCCTTTCCTTTAGGAGTACAAATGTGTATTACTGGCTTTGGGCGGGGAGCAAAAAATCCAACAGGCTACAGGGGGTTTCTAAAAACTTTACATCTGTGAAGTCAACCAATAATATACACCCTTTCTCTGACTTTGTTCAGTTGAGCAGCAACATTTCAAAATTGGATGTGCAACACTTTGTTTAACAAAATCCGTTATAACCACAACACACTCGTCTTCCTCCTTTACATCCTATCTGCTTCTCCCTCCCCAGGCAGAGCTCCAGTCTGGGACCGTGTTGGTTGCATTAAGATTAACATTAACTACTCACAATTTGTGATGAAAAGAATTACAAAAACATTGATACATCAGACCAACCAGTGGAGGTAGTATCATTTAAATGTTCACATTTATAAAATATATATATATATTTTCAATATACACAGAATAGGATGTTATAATATCCATTATGCCATACTCCAAGATGAGCACTTCAAAAGCAAATATTTTAGATTTAGATTTATATATATGAAAAATATCGTTGTATTATATATTAAATATTGTAGAACATTTTATTTTGTAATTACTGGGAAAATGTTGCTTCAACTACCCTGCACATTCGTGGCTCTATATGCTAGTTAGGGATCACAAGTAGCAATATGAAAAAGTTCTGTGCAGCAGTTACTAGTAGAAAGTAATTTATTCGCTAGTTAGAAAGAAATCTGAAGGAGCCATCTAAGCAGCTAATGTGCTGATAAACTGGATGGGAAACATCTGCATCAGGTCACCATTACACCCACTGCGCCAATAATGGCGACGGTTTATAGGTTCCTGCAATACATTGACACTAGTGTCTTTCAATTAGATTTATTTGTGTGCGACAAGAACAGACGGACATGGCAGACTGTCTTTTCTCAGTGTAGCTAGCTCTTGTTTTGCACACATGTTGCACATAGAATATCATTTATGTAGAGCAGATAAGGGAAAGTGGGCAGTAAAGTTTATGAACTGTCGTCACAGGCTGCCTTGTGCCAAAGTATGGACTCATGGCACCGAAAAAACCGAAGTTAGTGGCACCAGTTGAAAATGCAAACCTTATGCCCCGCTCCCTCAAACCCTGCCTTTTTGTGGTGAAGCGCTCCAGTGTCAACATAGAGCAGCAAGGCTTTAGAAAAGGAAGCAAGAGGAAATTAATTACTGGCTCCATGGTGGGTGGATGCGGAAGACCTCAAATTCATCCAATAAATAAAATATAGTGTGTGGTAATATGTTTGTGTATGTGAAAGGGTAAGATAGAGGAGTTAGAAATACAGAAACATAGTTAAATGAGTACTTTCTTAGTCTCTTTTTTTTTAAAGCAGACTATCCCAAACAAGGCAGATACATTTGTCAACAAACATTCCCAAAGGTACTAGATAAGGCTTCTTACTTTTTGAGAGTTGTTGAATTATCTGCATTTTAGTTTGCATGCTGACGCAAGGACTTCAGCCAAGAAACTTGTTGTATATGGATGCTTGGAAAAGTTTACATTGTATGCTTACAATTGGATTATGTATTTATAATTTGGTTGTTATTTTAGCTGTATATTAGTGTTGCCGTTCTGCGTCATGATGTTCAATCATCCTGCTGGGTTCCAGGATTAATCATTTGTCTCAGTTGTATTTCAAATAAAGCTTGGATTAAATAAAATAAATAAATACAGACACACACTTAATATAAAGAGGCAATCAATATACGTAACAATTATTGTTAAAAGCGACTTGATAGTTAAAAAATTTTTTTTTGAAATATATAAAAAAAAGAAAATTCAACAGAAAGTAGGCTGCATGAAATACTTAAGAATCAACCATTTCCATCTTACATTTATTTAGACTTGCATGGAAGTGCTAGCGATTGTGAAGAAAGCGAAGACCTTTTTTTTCAAAGTGTATGATTCAGACACAAAAGTTCAAAGGTCATAAGTCAAATCTGACTAAGGTATGAAAAGTCACACTGTTTGATTCTAAATTCAAGCTCAGCTGGGGGTCAAATTAGTTATTTGGAGCACAGCTTACCAGTTTGCTGTAATGGTATTTACAGTACCCGCAGTATTTCACATTGTCAGCATCCGATCCCTGTTCTTCACACAACAGTCCAGCAAACTGGGCACTGTAGAATCCGCATGCAGACACAAAAACAGACCAAGCAAATTTATTTTAAGGAGAGCCCTTAAAATGTGCACGTATTATCAAGGGTATCTGTAAAAAAAATTCCAGTAAGAGTATTGTTACCCGGCCAAAATAAGTACTCTCTGGAAATTGGTTGAGATCAATGTTGATCTTAATAGGTCTCACCAAGTGACGTGGAAGGCCTGCCGGCAGCCATGCTTGTTGCAGGTCATACAAGCTCCAGTTGCAGCTTTACTCTCTCTACCTTGGTCTTCACAGATGTAACATGTCTACAAACAGGCAGACGGGGAACGGTCAAGAAAGTCTAAAACACTACCGTAAATAAATTGATCGAGAGTTGTAGTGAGAGCCAAAGAGAGTTTGCGTATCACAAGGGTCACCTTGTTGTAGCGATCATGTGGAACAGACTGCAATACGATGGGTTCCATTGTAGAGACATTGGCAAATTCCACTTCTGGTATGTACAGGGCACACACCACATGGGCCCAACCTGCACACAAGTTAGAAATATCTGAATACACATAAGGCACGATACACATGGTTTGCCAAAGGTGAACCACCAGATCAAGGTGTTTAAGGCAAAGAATACAGTCTTACACTGTCTTCATTTTCCCTGTGGCAGATACAAAAACAGGCTTAAACTTACAGTTGAACCCCTGAACTCCCTTTGACCTTGTATGCAGGGTAAGTTGAAGGAGGGGGCACAGGGCGGGACAGGGAGGTTTTGTTTTGAAGTCCCTCCAAGAATCTGGCACGGGCCATAAAAGCAGGCTATAAAAGCCCTCCTAATTCTGCAGCAGTGCTGATTGGTATACCAGTATTGAAAAACTCTTTGTACCAAACTTTCTTTAACGGGACTACACTAGAATTTCTTGATTCTCTTACTTCAGGAGTAAAAATAAATAAATAAGAAGGCAGACCCACTTCGGATTTAAGCGAACGTTCTGAAAGTTAACACTGATCATTTCTTTGCACAAAACCACATAGGGCCAATATAATGTTTTTTTATATCTATATATATAATAAAGTTTTCTTTCTTCCCGTACATTTTCCTTTCCTACAATTTTATTGTTGTTGAGAAATAGGTTAGGTTAGTTTTTTAATCATTTATTTTACAATAGCAAATACTTTCATTCCCAAAAACATGTTTACATCTGGGTACCGCTTTGTCTTGAGAAAAGCCATCTTGGTTGTTACACAAAAACCACAAAAATTGTATTAGCAAAAATTTGCTGTCCATTGAGATTTGATTTAAAAAAGGCAGATATAATGCTCATATACATGAGTGATGGAAAAAGTACAAAACCAGTTCCTCATTCTTAAATGTTCCCAAGACCACAGTGAACTCGCTCCGGGAAATGAAAGATGTTTGGAACCAACGGAACTCAGGTTAATAACGTGGTTGATACAAAGGCGCTATGTGCTATGGGGCAATCCAATCCTGGTCCAGGTTGTACAAGCTTAGATTTTCAGCTAACCCTAACTAGTGCTGCAACTAACAACTATTTGGATAATCGATGAATCTGTTGATTATTTCTTAAATCGATGAATCGGAAAAACATACATAAATATATCTATTTCCATAATTGTATTTAAAAAAAAAAAACTGTCCATCAAAATTGACAGTAGAAACACAGACAGCAGACCTCAATGCATGCTATACAACATGTGTAAAATATATGCTCTTTTTTTTTAAGTGCACTAAAAACAGGTATTCTGCGGACTGTCTCACTCCGATCTAATTTCAGCAAATGAACAACTTTAAATAGCTTAATCATTAAATTGCCATAGGCTAATTGTAATAAGGGATTATTTCTACCCTGTAATGTTAATTAGCTTGCTAGACTAATCGCTATCCCTCCTCTACTCTACCACTGATATGAACCAGCTAGTTACTTAAATACACATACAATATTGAAGTAAATTTGATTTAATATACCATTCAAGCTGGATCATTAGCTTGCTAGATTTACGTTAGCTATCCTCGTCTGCTCTATCACAGATGTTAGCCAGCTAGTTAATAGACTTGTCATTCAATATTGAATTATATTTTACTTACTTAATACAAGCTGTACGGGTAGAGTTAATCAGTTTTCTAGATTAACGTTAGCTACCCCTCCTCTGCTCTACTCAATGGGCGTGAACTCGCGTTCAACACTTAAAACAGCATGTGATTTAGAAGGGAAGAAAAAGGCCCCCTAGAATAATTAATAAAAAATAAAAAAATGTTTTAGTGCTCAAACATTTTTAAATGTGCTTCATAAGGAATCACAAAAATGTATGATTATCTACATTATGGACCCTTTAAGCCAGATAACAAGTAAAAAACTGCTAATAGATAGACAAGAATAACTTTTTTATTTTCGTAAATTGACGAAGCCAGCTCCACGACAAAGCGTACGACAACACAGACCCAACAAATCGACAATGAAATCAGTTGCCAAATAATATCATAATCGATTTTTATCGATTTCATCGATTTGTTGTTACATCCCTAACCCTAACTTTAACCATTACAACCAAAAGTACAAAGATAAAACAATCCTAGAGTGGCTTCAGGACAAGTCTCAAATGGCTCATATCCACCAAGACTTTCGGTATAGTACCCTTGAAACCATTACCAAACCCCTGCAAACCTGTACCTAACCCTAGATCTGTTTTGCGTTTCCACCACAAGCAGCTACCCTAAATGTTGGCGGTGTTCATAGCCACGAAACTATCAAATAAAAATAAATTTGGGGTGAAGTGCTCATACCGTTTCTGTTGCATAGAGATGGGATTTTTTTTAAATTGCGGGGTTGCGTTTACATTTGTGAATTTGAGTCTAGCCGTTCTCAGGGTGCGATGTTTCTAGTTCCACCTTTAAGACCTGAGCTAGTGTGGCAACGAGGGGTAGCGAAAAACAGGACGGAGCATTTATTTGTTTTGTACTGTCCACAACTTTTGCCAAAAGGAACACAAAATAACCGTTCCCATGTGTAACAAACTGCGCAGAAGTAGAATGTTTGGTGGAAATGAGCCACAAAAGTCCGAGTTGGCCAGCTAAAACCCGGATTTGAAACCAATAGAATATCTGAGGGGGGCATCTGAGGATAGGAGTTCACAGATGATCCCCATACAATCTGACTGAGTTTGAAAGGATTTGCCCGGAAGTGGCTAGACTGTCCAACTTCAGCTGTGCAAATCTTGTAGATTCAGGCAAAAAGACTTAAAGGCTGTTGTTTCTTCTAAAGGTGCTTCTACCAAGTCCAGAATAAAAGGCCTTAATACTTCATTAAATAGTTCGGTTTTTAATTAATAATAAATAGCAACCATTGATTATATTAATATTACCATTCATTAAAGATTAAAATCATTAAAAATTACGTTTAAAAATAAATCTTCATAGTGTATGCAGACTGTTAAACTGTAGTTCTACAGCTGTTCATCTCTCAATCACATAGACCACGTGAACTTTCTCAACTACTGTGACCTCTTGATGAACTCAGAAAGGGAGGCTGTGACAGGCCAGGTGCTAAAACAAGAACAGTTAACTCCCTCATAAACAAAGGTAAACACCCACCCTGCATAACTCTAGGAAGGTTTGCATGCATGCATGCATGCCACTTGCTTTGCCCATAGCTTCTAAAAGTGTAATTCCTTAACATGCATGGTAAAGTTAGCTATGGATCGGTAACTGTTGTTGTCATGAGGTAACATTATAACAACTTCAATACATGCCGTGATTATGCATCTGGCTCTCCACAATCCCTTTACTGCATTGTAATTACTTAACTCAAAAGGCAACAAAGCTAGTTAGGTAACTAGCGTTAAACATTTGTGTGTGTGTGTGCGTGTGCACACTTTTTTGTTCAATGGTGAAGGGGGTAACAACTACAACACCGATACAAAAAAGGTCACATTAGCTTAAGTCAGCGCTAGCTTGGCTAGCTGGCGATGGAGACATGAATATCTGAGAGGTTAAATTCAAAAGACACTATGAAAATAATATCTAACCTGCACTCGGCTTATAATTTTGCGGGTTAACAATAGCCAGCAATCACGCAATTTTACAAAAAGTTGCATTATAACATGCAGCTCGCCTAATATAGATTTGCGTGCATGTAGTACTGCACAGATATGGTGTTACAGTTTCACATTAAAGCTGGTATCCTGAGTATTGCGGCCTTTGGTACTACCGTGGTAACCGGTAAATCGTGCCGCCCTAGAACCTACCAAAGAAGAGACTGTTTGTTCAGACCACCTACAGATAAATCCACTTTAGCAAATTACGATTTCTTTTCACATCCATAGCACACAAATCTACCGAGCACCTATTCTGTTTTCTGTTATATCCTGCCCATGATACAGTAAAGCCTTTCTTTGACTTAATGCTTGTTTTATGTGACCCTACTGATTGACAAAATCTAGTAAAGGTGAAGGCATTTCTTGTTGTGTTGCCTCTTTACAAAATGTTTTTTAATACTAACTGTGATGAGAGCAGCTAGACTTCTGTTCGGAAACTAAATCTAGAAAAGCTTTTCTAAGAAATGATCATCCAGGTGTTTTAACTAATCAAATCATATCACAGCTACAAGCCACTGTTTCTTTACTATTTACAGGTATAATCGCCTATTTAAAAAAAAATAGAGTATGTTTTCTGCACATTGGTCAACTTATAAAGCTAAAGAATATTCACTGTTTTCAACTGCGTATCCATCATGTACATAAATATAAAAATTTTGGTGGAATTATTTTACACCAACTTCTGCAAAACTGTGAGGGTTTTAGGTCTGTAGTATAGAGTATGCCACAAGTATATATACAGACTGACTGTGGAAAAACAACAATAGCAAAACAATAGGTATATGCACTTCTAAATATGTAGATCACAGTGACTGGATTGTGTGCATTTCTTCAAGTTGCAAAATAATTTTACCGCTGTTATCTGTCCTTTTGAGGGCGCCATCTTTGTGGGGACACAGCTCACATCTCTGTGGAAAAAACGTAAAAAATCAAATAAAACGTAAAAAACATGAATGAATGTAAACAGGTGATGGTATAATTAACCACCTTACTCTTTCTAAATTGGTTATGTTCTTTGACAGCATCATGCTAAAGCTTTGCATGTTATGATCAACTACACTTGCGCAACCCTGAAACACTTTTCACATAGGTGTATGACAAAACAACACAGGGTATGTGTATAAATATAAGGGAACAGCCTATAGATTCTATTGCCATGTAAGACTTACCACACGAGCAGCTCTTTCTTGAGATTCACACTTTCTGCAGAACCATGGGCCAGTAGGGACCTGCACAATACCATAGCACGCTGCAACAGAGCGATCACCAGGTCAGTTATAACACCAACGTTGTAGAATTGCATTTCCACTTGGCTGGCAACAAATAAAAAGTATACAATATATACAGTTCTAGCAAGCTAAAGATTTCAGTAGCAAAGAGAAAATTTTTGAGGCACACACAGGTGGGCAGTTAAACATGTTTTATCAGTCAAAAAATACCTAATTTACTTTTTTGTGCACCTTCAACTCTTTATCTCTCTATGCCTTTTTTGTAGGCATTCTAATACAGGCTACTGTATGCATGTGCAGAGCCAATATATGAGAAAAAAAAAATCCCTATATTCCTTTTTGGGTGGGGGGTGGCATTATATGAGCGTGTCAAAACATTGATAAGAAACTATGAGCTAGGCAACTGCAAGGAAATGTCAACATAAAAAAAAGCTAGCACCATGATTATCAACTTATTTATTCAAGTATTCATGTCAACAATGTGGTGGAATCATGTTCATATGAAAGCGACGCCACTGCTGCTAACGTTTACGATGCACAGCTACTCCTGCGCTTGCTGCTGTGTTGTAATGTAGACACGGCTAATGTTAATTGGCTAACTTATTAATTTAACGACGAGTTGGCGACTGGTTAGAGGCTTTTTTTGGTTAAGATGACGTGACCTTTCCATATGCGCAGCGCGCAAAAATGCTCTCCGGCCCAACAACAACCACTTTCTCGTCAACAGAAGCGGCAGTCAGAGCAGTGCATTACGTTCACTTTTAATACCTTTTTCATCATTTTGGTTGATGTCTATGGAAGTCTATAGCGGCCAAAATTCGAATGAAAAGTCAAACTCGAAAATGTTAAAGCAATAATGGGATTGCAATTTCGATTTCGGCCAATGTATGCATTTAACATTTTCGAGTTTGCGTTTTCATTTGAATTTTGGACGCTATAGACTTCCATAGATGTCTGAATTTAGGTTGATGTCTGAATAGTACGGTCTTCTTATATGCTCTAATGTTGTTAGTTTAGTTTAGTTTATGCTACCAAGAATGTCGCACAGTACAGCCCTGCTCCGGCTGAACTTCAGAACAACAGCGCTAACTTGAGCAGTGCCAGCCTAGCCTACTTTGATTATTTCTTTCCAATTTAATGGAATGATCCTAGTTTAATAACCACATTTTGTGACGATTCGACTTTGAGATTGGTAGTCAAATCAGGCCCGAATCTACGAATTGCCCACTATTTAAGGTCACCCCTATAAAAAAAACATTAAAGAAAGTTCCAAAAAGTGTGACAGGACGCATTATACGGCTGAAAGAGGCCACTGCCATCAGGGAAGGCCGTTGCCATAAAGGGGTGTACTTGGTCAGCAACAATGTTTAGGTAGGTGGTAGTGTCAAAGTAACATCCACATGAATGCTAGGACCCAAAGTTTCCCAGCAGAACATTGCCCATAGCATCACACTGCCTCCATCGGCTTGCCTCCTTCCCATAGTGCATCCTGGTGACATATCTTCCCCAGGTAAACGATGCACATGCACCCGGCCATCCACACAATCTAAAAGAACACGTGATTCACCAGACCAGGCCACCTTCTTCCATTGCATAATTGTCCAGTTATGACGCTCACGTGCCCACTGTAAGCGCTTTCGGCAGTGGCTACGCAGCCCCATAGGCAGCAAGCTGCGTTACACTGTGTGTTCTGACATCTTTCTACCATAGCTAGTATTAACCTTTTTAGCAATTTGTGCAACAGTAGCTTTTCTACGAGATCGGACCAGACGGGCAAGCCTTGCCTCCCCACACGCATCACTGAGCCTTGGGCACCCATGACCCTGTCACAGGTTCACCGGTTGTACTTGGATAACTTTTGATAGGTACTAACCACTGCATGCCAGGAACACCCGACAAGACCTGCAGTTTTCGAGATGCTCTGACCCAGTCGTCTAGCCACCACAATTTGGCTCTTGTCAAAGTCGCTTAGATCCTTACGCTTGCCTATTTTTCCCATTTACAACACATCAACTTAAAGAACTGACTGTTCACTTACTTCCTAATATATCCCACCCCTTGACAGGTGACATTGTAACAAGATGATCAATGTTATTCACTTGACCTGTCAATGGTTTAATGTTGGCTAATAATGGCTGATCAGTGTATGTATAGGGGAAACAGTGTTGAGCTAGGCTATGGCTTATTCCCACCAAAACCGTCTGTTTCAGTTCAGGTAATTTTACGGTTGTTTTCACGTTTCCACTGGCAAAGCATTTGGATAGTATGAAAATTAACCGTTCCGTTCTGTTTTTTGCTACCCTTCTGTTGAGGTTCCTGGCACACTGACCCAGTAGCTAGGGCCAGGCAGCTACAATATAAGCAACTAGTGGTTTTCATTTATTACTTGGCAAACAGTCTTAATATTTAATATTTTCTTAATTCTAGGTAATATGTCATATTACGACAGCTATTGTACCTACTTTCTCCCAGGCTTCTGTGTTCTAGTGAATTCAGACCTATGGGGATGGCCGCTCCGAACTTGGTCAGATATCTAGGTTATAATTCTGAAGACACTTTCATTAGCTTGACGATTAGACTGTGGCCCATTGAGTTGCAGTTGTCTGCAGCTGCTTTAACTTTATTAAAGTACCAACAGGTTTATGAAATAGCATTGAATGTAATTAAGTTACTGTTGGTTTTGTATGTTGAATCAAGTAGTTCTATATACCAAATAGGCTATAGGAACCTCAACTGATCTTTGTTTAAAATGAATATTGTGAGCATGTGAACAAAAACAACTGATTTAACGCTATGTTGTAAACACAGGTCTGGGCATGCTGTTGACACCAATAAATGGGCGGTTCCCAAATTTATGTCAAGTAGCAGGTAGAGGCAACCTCAAATTATCCTGTCTGGGTATAAAGAAAGTCCAACCATCAAGCTATTTTGAAGAATACCCTGAGAACATGTAATAAAACTATTTGTGGGGAATTACGCAATAGTTATTTATCAGTGAAACACAAAAAGGCAGGCGTTTCAACTATACATTGGCCTGAAAATTTTATTTATCCTATGTTTTGCCTGAAGCCAAGTAGTACCTCTATTAGTTTGTATTGGTATACTGTATATGTGTGAGTCTACAAAAAGATCTAGCAGTGGAAGATTTTTAAAGGAATTTGGTTTGGAAATATTTGTGTTGTTATACAATCAACTAGGCCTACTCGTTTTCACCTCAAGTTAGATCCCACCTTACGTTTTTAGCAACCCCTTATTTTGGACATTTCGTCCAACCTAACCGTAAAGTAAGCTACAATTCCACAGTGATGCTGGTGAAGTTTGTGAATTAACGTTAGCTATACTAGATAGGCTAGCCACATCATTGGTTAGGTGCTCCAGCATGCCTGAATAGTCTGGCGCAAACACATTTTAACTTGGATGTGCATAAATCGACATAAAAAGTCGCCACACACGACTGATTTCTTGAGCACAGTTGATAACTTTCAAAGCTGGGTGTGCAACAATGCGCCGATCAGGTTCAGTTTGATTGTTGCATGCATGCCCCACCTAACGTTACTTGGCTTTGCAGCCAAACGTTTGTCGTTTACGTTAGCATTAGTCAACTCGCTAGCTTGCTTGGACAAATAACGGCGTAAACATGAGATTTCTTTATATTTGTTTTAGCGTTACCTTGATGCACAGCGACGTTGCAGCCATGTCCATCGCAGTAGACTAAGGGATTTTCAGCCCAGCCTCTCTCGTCAGAGCAAACACAGCAACCTCCAATCATCTCCTTCATATTATTCACCAAGAAGTCGTCGTCAGCTGCCACACACAGCTCGCTGGAGACCATCTACTATACGAAGAAAGCGAACATGCGAGTACACCAAAAATGAGCCCAAACAAATAGAGAAAATGGCCTTGTACCCCCTGAGACATTGCTTTATGTTCCACTAGCTCAAAGGCGCATGTTTTACCCGTGTTTACATTCCTTTTCTATGGCGTATATATTTATAACCAAAACAACCACTTCAACGCGGGCGAGAAGAAGCTTTGGCAATCAGAAACGGGAAGTACGTAGTACGTATGGCGCGTGTTTACGTGCCTGTGACAGTGCATAGAACGATGGCTGTCATTGGTTCTTAGCCATGTTGCTTCCTCATAACCTCAACCTCGCGACATCATGATTTTGGTCCATGTCTCTAAACATCATGCAGTTGAAACAGTTGCGAAGGTAGGCAAACTAATGGTCTTGTAGGCTGGTAGGTTGTTTGTTTTTTTAAAGGTTTTCGTCGGCCTAAATATTATTGCAATAAGTAAGAATTCCTTTAAAAAAGAATGGCTCCAAAAGTATAGGCACTTCTGACTGGCAATGCACAAACAATACTTAAAAAATATAAACATTATAATTATAAAAATAAACTCAAAATACAAACATGTGAGAAATAATGTACTTTATGAATGTTTCAATGAAACCAACCAAAATAGTACAATTATTTATAAAAAAATTTATTTCACCAAAGTCACAGTTTCATAATTATTGGCACCCCTCATTTATTACTTAGTCCAACCACCTCTGGCAAGGATAACTGCATGGATTCTTTTCCTGTAATGTTTGACAAGATTAAGGAACACATCTGGAGGGATATGTTTTACCATTCGTCTATGCAGATCCTTTCAAGATCCATCACATTCTTGGGTTTGTGCTTATCAACTGCCCACTTCAACTCAGCTCACAGGTTTTTGATTAGATTGAGGTTCTGCGACTGAGATGGTCATTGCAGAACATTGATTTTGTTGTCACAGAACTATTTCTGTGTGGACCTTGAGGAATGTTTGGGGCGTTGTCTAGTTGGAAAGTCTTCCTATGGCCTACAAGTCTCAGCTTTCTGGCAGAGACAACCAGATTGTCAGCCAAAATTGCCTGATACTTGGTGGAATTCATTATGCAATTAATCTTAACCAGTGCCCCTGAACCTCTGGAATTCAAACAGCCCCAAAACATCATTGACCCACCACCATATTTCACCGTGGGTATGAGGTGCCTCTTCTTGTATGCATCTCTGTTTCGACGCCAAACATGCCGATGTTGTATCTGACCAAGACGTTCAATTTTGGTCTCATCTGACGCACCTTCTTCCAGTCATAAATGACGTTTGGCAAACTCCAAGCGCTTTCTTCTGTGTCTTGGGATCAGAAAAACGCTTTCTTCTGGCAACCCTTCCAAAAAGTCTGGTTGTGGAGGTGGCATCTGATGGTGCTTTTTTAATCCTGCTGACCCCAAGACGCCACCAAAGCAGTTCTTCCACAGCTATTCTTGGGGATTTGTTTTGCTTCTCTCCCCATCCTCCTCCCTATCATGGGGGGCAAAATGCATGTGCATCCATTACCCCAGAGGTTTTCAACTGTGCTATATCTTTAGAATTCTTTAATAATTTCCCTGACAGTGCTCAGTGGTATATTCAATTGTTTGTGAATCTTGTAGTCATTACCAGAGTTATGAAGATCTACAACCATCTGTCTCTTTTGAACTGCCTGTCCTTTTGTTTTCTTCATGGTGTTGGATGACAAAGGGATATTGCATGCGTGTTACCTATTTTTTATACCCCAGTGAAACAGAAAGTGATTTAATAGCTTAAAAATAGTTCCTTAAGGCTTCGATAAACTTAAAACACTTAAACTGGATTTCTGGTTTAGTTTTGGCAGATGGTATTTACAATAATCTTTAAGGGTGCCAATAAGTATGAAACCTTGATTTTGGTGAAATACATGTTTTATTAAATAATGGTACATTATTTCTCACATGTTTGAATTTTGAGTTTGTCTCTATTTTTGTAATGTTTATATTTTTGTGTAGTGTTTGTGCATGGCCAGTCAGGGGTGCCAATAATTTTGGAGCCCACTGTATAGTTAGGTCTTTAGGGAACAGTTTTTTTCATAGTCCAAACAAGGGCCAAATGCAATTAACTCAAGATCATATTGTTAATGGCCATCATGTTGCAATTAAATACAATTTACCTTTTATGCCAATACCTGATTTCTCTTTTTTCAGATTTAATCATGCGTTACCATAGCCTATGAAAATTCACAATTCGCTATATACTGCACATAGTTTGATCGGTGCACTCAGCTCCTTGCATGCAGTTTATCCGTGTTGCCACTCTGTTGCCAGAGAAACGTAATGACTATACCAATAATGTGCCTGAGCACACGAGCCTCCTCCGTGTAATGTGGGGAGTGAGAGGTACTTGGGAGTGGCTGCTCATTGTTTGCTTTAATTTCAAATTGCTCAAATGCTTCAGTGGAAACTGGACCGAGTCAGAAATGGAGAACGGGTAATGATAGAAAAAAAGGATTTGTGTGTCACATGAAATTAAAACCTATTAAAATAAGCAGAACCAAAAAACAATGTTGCCATAACATTACGACTTTCCCTTAACTATAAATCTTGCCATATAGGCCTGCATATAGCCTAGCAGACTTAATCTTTTTCGAGCACCTCATAACACTATAGCCCACAAGTACCATAAAGGCTATAAATATATATAGTGGACTAGCCCTTTATTTTCCACTCAACTATTGGATATAGGTGTAAATTAACCAGGGTGCTGCCCACATAGGTTACTTTATTCTGCTTGTTCATGGGCCACACTGGTTTAAAAACTAAAAACTAAACAAAGATGGCGTTCTATAAAGGTGTCTGTGGGCCCATTTTCTTTAAACCTCATCCATTGAATGCTTTAACTTAACTCGCGTAGTTTAATTTTAACTGACTATGTTTTCCATAATAACTATCCTGTATTCATAGAAGAAATAATTTCAGACAGTAATCTTGTTTTTAATTTCTAGTAGAAGTGGAGCTTTCTAGACTATGGTGTAACCTGACACTTACCATTTAATGGCAAAAGTGAACAAAAATCTTTACATTATCGTAGCATGAGAATTTAATTTTCCAGCAAAGGAAAAAAAAAAATTATATGGGTGTGCGTGTTGATTAAAGTGGTAGCCTATGAAAACGGCATGTTCCTGACTTTTGTTTTGCCAATAATGTGTCATCTTCATTGCATTATACCTCTTCGACTGCAATTCCCCCGCCAACCAGGCGAAAACTCGATGCCATTTGAGTAAAAGTAAATTCTATGTTTTCAAGCGTGTAAGGAAACAATGGGTAGCCTACAGCTGGGTCAACCTTTAGCTGATTTATTTTGAAAGTGGGATTATTGTACGCGAATTATATCAATAGCCTACACATCAACCGACTTTTAATGGTTGAATTTAAATATTTTTGTTACTACACTTAACAGTGCAGCGGACACCAAATATTGCAGCCCGTGGAACGGTTTTACAGCGTATGGGCCTATAGCATTAATTCCCATTCCCTCCTATCCGTATGGTATCTCTCTCTCTCTCTCTCTCTCTCTCTCTCTCTCTCTCTCTCTCTCTCTCTCTCTCTCTCTCACACACACACACACACACACACACACACACACACACACACACACACACACGCACACACACGCAAACACGCACGCACACAGCCACACGTAGTCTTCAATGAAGTAGAAGTTTATAATACTACAATAAGTTTTGCTTGCAACAGATTGCATCACCAGTGGCACGATAAAGGGAAGTAAGCTTTAAAAGCCGCTGGTGAATTTACCAACAGTAGAACGCTTTTTTAGCTACTCAGCTCAAACTGAACTGAACACGGATATTGTAGGATGAGGTTATATTTACTAAATGCATTTAACTTTAGGACATGATTCCAGCAACTGCCTTCTTTTATTGATTGAATATAATTGGTATAGGCTGTGTTATAATTATTATTATTATTATTATCATTATTATTATTATTATTATTACTGTGTGTGTGTGTGTGTGTGTGTGTGTGTGTGTGTGTGTGTGTGTGTGTGTGTGTGTGTGTGTGTGTGTGTGTGTGTGTGTGTGTGTGTGTGTGTGTGTGTGTGTGTGTGCGTGTGTTACGCGAGCAATGTAACCAAAATACATTGTAGTGAACTTTATAATACAGTACACTAGGGAAGACAGGGGCCAGGTCATGGGAAAGAAAGAGCTTTTTAGTTTAAAATAAGACCCCATAAATTACTGGATTGTAATGGTTGGGAAAAGCAACACGTTCCTGCTGCGGAATGCAGTTTCAGCTCTTAGCTCTATGCGCAAACCCATCAGCATTGGAAAGCTAAAGATCTTCTGGAAAAGCATATGACATTGGGCAATGCTATATCATTTTTGTCATGCCACGGGGTTTCATTTTTTTACACGTCTTCAGTAGTTGCATTTAGTGCCGGTCGTTGAGACTATGAAGTATACTTCAACCCCCATAGTTTAAGCTTGCAAATAGGATTTACTTATTTACATATGCAGTTGTGTTTCAAATTGGGCATTGACAGATAGCTCAACGCCATTTATATTTACATAGACATTTTATATGAATGTTTGTTGAGTGTAACTCGTGAATTGTACAGTTGTCAATATGCAAGAAAGTGAAAACGTGTGCTATAACACGGTGGCCTGTAACAGGGTCCTATGTGCGCGTTTGGAAAAGACCAATACCTACAATTTAAGGGTAAGCTAAGCAAAAATGTTCTGTTAACAAAATTGCTTGTGGACAGATGCACCAGTCTTTTAAGGCCTTTGATTAATTGACCTTTCAGAAACCTATGGACCCATACAATCTCAGTCTATCCTCTTAATTTTCTTTTGACTAATGGGCCCATTTTTTTTACTTAGGTTACGGCATAACTTTATTGTATCACTCTCTTATATTTTATTTTGCATGGATATTTATGCTCACATGTTAAGACAAATCAATGCAGCCTTTCTTTCTGTGTCGGTCCACCAAAAATTGTGCTAGGCTATTCGTGGGCTACAGCGTTTGCAGTTTGTTGAAATCTGGTGAAATTAAAGATTATAAAAAGAACAGACAGACAGACAGACAGACAGACAGACAGACAATGGCTTTTCTTTATACAATACAACACCGTGGTAGTTCAATGACAGGACCCACGTCATGTTTACTATGATGTAAGAGGCTGGCTGAAGAGCCTGTGCTCAGCTCTTTCGCTGTAATAGCCTCGACCTACAGTATAGCCTATGCATATTGGCATCCAAATATGAATCAATTTGAAACCATTTTGTTTAGGCTACAAGAGTACAAGTTTGTAAATAGGATTATTCATGCCAACTTTGCGAGGCCCACGTTTGCAAATGCATCCTTAAAACCCCTTTAATGAACAAAACATACAAAAGCTCTAAGGCAATTTCTGTTTACCGTAAATAGCTCACGTAGTTTCTTGGTCTCTCACTCGTGTGTGTGTGTGTGTGTGTGTGTGTGTGTGCGTGTGTGTGTGTGTGTGTGTGTGTGTGTGTGTGTGTGTGTGTGTGTGTGTGTGTGTGTGTGTGTGTGTGTGTGTGTGTGCGTGCGTGCGTGCGTGCGTGTGTGTGCCAACCATTACACGTTATCTAAAAAGCAATTAAAACAAGGACGGAATATATTGGGTTTATTTGTACAAACGGATGAGTGGATATAAGTACCTTATTAGTATTTTAACTATAGCCTACTTCTGGATTTAGTGGCCTACCTATACAAGGCAAACAAACAAAACAAAATTGGATAAATATTAGTAGGTTATCATAAACTAAAATAAAACCTCTTGATTAAAGCTTAGCCCAAAACCCGGTTTTGGAAGAATATGGACACGCACACAATAGCAACCGAAGGCACGAGTACATGCGTCTGTCTATTCCCTCATTACGTTTGTGTTCCACTTTTTTGGGGCATTTATTGTAGCCTACAATAAAAATTACTAACGGGTTGAGTGGCCGTTTTGGTAGCTCGGCAACATTTTCAAATTTTTTAGTTTTCATTTACCAGACTATTTACAGGCTATAGGTTTGATCGCTTTCCCCTCAGAGCTACCAATAATGCTCAAAGTAAAGGCCCCGGGAAACATCCGAAACAGGTCTTGAGTCTCAGCAAGAGCCACTTACGTAGTCAGAAACCTAGCAACATCTGCATGAAAAAAGCTTACATCATGAGGGAAAAATACTTCAGAAGGCTATAACTGTAGCATGTTTATACTTCTTTCAAACATATTCCCGGGAAGCCTATATAATTTAAAACGGAGATGGACGGTAAATATCAACGGGTAACTTGTGGGGAGAATGAAAGGGTTTGGATAATCTATTTTTATTGCATCACCTGTCAGCGGTGTCCAATCAGCTACGAGGACATTAATTGATGAAGGTGACTGCAAGCTTGTGCACCTCCCCTTAAGAGAGAGAGAGAGAGAGAGAGAGAGAGAGAGAGAGAGAGAGAGAGAGAGAGAGAGAGAGAGAGAGAGAGAGAGAGAGAGAGAGAGAGAGACCTAATAAGAGACAAAATACACTTGTAGCTTATAGCTACATCTCTCTCTCTCTCTCTCTCTCTCTCTCTCTCTCTCTCTCTCGCTCTCGCTCGCTCTCTCTCTCGTGGCCCTCACTCTGCGTGTTGCCTGCGCCCACTCTCCGCCGCCCGCCCCTTCTCCTTTCTCTGTTTTATCCCTCTCGCTGTGGTAGTGGCGTAGCCTATACACCTTCCTCTTTTCCTGTTCTCGACCAGAGGGGAGTGGAGCCGGCAGAGGCAGGTAGGACCGAGCACACAGTAACTGGCCTGGTGGAAACATCCAGGGCTTTCCTCCGCCATGCCGGACCCTGGTCAAGCCGCTGTAGTTTAAGGACTGAATGGTGTCACTTCAATCAACCTATTCATCCCGAATTAATTTTAATTCTACATGTCTAATTTAGATTATTTTTGTTTTCATTACTCAGCTGTGTCTAGATTTAGTAGACATTCTCTGCTACAGATTCACCATGGATGCCTTTGCACATAAAGTGCATGCCTTTTTGGTTAAGGATATTATTTCCAGTCAAATAAACCGATTACGACATTAGAGAAATAAAACATGGGAGACTTGGTGTGTGGTTTTGAAGAAATGCAAGGAGTGAAACTGGGATACCTGCTTATTAAAGGCAAACAAATGTTTGCTCTCTCTCAGGTCTTCACAGACCTTCTGAAGAATATTCCACGGACAACTGTGCACAAAAGGATGGACTATCTTAACGTAAAGAAGCATCATTGTTGTCTGGAGGAATTGCGAAAGCTCAAAGCAATCAAATCTATTGCTTTTCATGCAGCGAAATGCACTCTCATATCACGGGAAGATGTGGAGGCGTTATATTTCTCCTGCAAGACAGAGCGCGTGTTAAAATCCAACAAAAGAAAGGTAACGCCGAGTTCCCACGGGGATACGCGCAACGGACTGGTCCAATTGGACACACATGCCGGGTTGTGGAAAGATAAAGTTTGGTTTAGTTTGCATGGGGTTCCAGAGACTCTCTCCCTTATAAACAAAGCTGGTAGGGTAGAGGTCCCTTGCTTTTCGGACTCAGAACTACCTTCAATTTACAGTGAATCCCATGAACGGAATAACAATTTAGTTTCAAAGTTCGATTGCAAATCTTTTAAAAACTATGAAACAACTCGGATAACCGGGAACCGTACCACTTTCCACGAGAAGAATTCGTTTTTCAGGAGTGGGGTGGACCAGCAACCACTAATATTTCAGTCCGCCGTAGATACTCGTTGCAAGCTCCCAGGCGCCGCAAGCGACCTACTTCACAAAAGGAAGAGGAGGCGCGAGAGGGCTAACGGAAGGAACAGCGCAAAGCACTCCTGGAGTAGACGCAGACACACACAGCACCCCCCGGTGCTGCTTGTGCAGCCTCAATGCTGCGGCAAGCAAAAAACACCAAGTGGCATTACATTGGGCCCTTTAAATGTTGGACTAGATTATGACTTCTATCTAAATCATCGTCATCGTCAGCATCATGATCACCAGCAAACTTTTCAGGAGAGTTGCAGCAGTGATACAGAATCCAGCTCCTATTCAGAGCAAGTCAATAACGACTCGGACTTCGGATCAAGTTTTTCTACAAGCAGCAACTCTGGAACATCTGAAGAAGATGAAGATGACAGCCCTTTGGAAAGCTCAGATGTCAGTTCGGACGAAGAGAGCTCCACTCAATCTGACTCGAGTTCTGTTTCCAGTCAGGTCTCTCTTCAGAGCATCAGATTTAGACGACCCAGGCTTGGCTCCCTCACCAAAACTCCCAATACTAAAGCACCATTGGTTCTGCAGCCTACGTTTCAATACAACCTGCAGCAAAAAACACAACAGAGAACGTCTGGTTGTTTTGGAATACCTGAGAACATCTACAGAATTAATACAAAAACTACAAATGAATTTTCCAACGTAAATGAGGTGGGTGTTTTGCATAATCAGAAATGTAATTTACCCATGCAAGGCAGCCTTTTAACTGAGCTGGGTGGGGGTGTAGTTACAGGGCAAAAAAGTGACCCAAAGAGAGCGAATGGAGGCGATTATGCTCAGGGCCCCTCAACTTATGCTAACAGGGACAAAGTGTTTCTCCAACGCAGAACGCAGGGATCTGCGAACAAATGCCCCCCAGGATTGAGCCCCTACTGTGCCCACAACAAAGACTCCAAGATTCTGAAATCTACCAACAACCACCAGTTTTCACTAACAATTAACCTAAAAAGAGAGGTAAAAACGAGTACAAATTTAAAATCACAATCTCTTTTGAAAAACAACAAAACGATCAAGACAGAGGCAGATGAGCCGCCAGTCACTGTAGGGTCTCAATCGGATAGCGTCTTGACAACCATTAAGACACCTCCGTTAATCTTAAATAAAATTGAAATTAAAGTCGAGGAAAGTTGTGAAGAATATGAGCACTCGAGCCAAGCTACAAGCTACCCCTGCAATAAAGACATTGGAATCAAAGGCCCATGTGAGGACATCAAACCAGCTGACTACTTCAAAAACGCCACGAATGCTCCTGGAAGCTCTGCCTGGGGTCCAAAGTCCCCCTCTTACTCCCAGGAATTTCAGGCCACTCACAATACTTCTCCTAAAAGCAAGGAGTTCACAACAGGGGCAAGGGTCAGGAAAAACTACGCGACTCTGCTCCTGAAAAATACAAATGTTATTGCGAGGAAGCTAAATAAACGTGTATCTTCTTGCACCACAGCAAAAGGATATAGTGGCTATACATATGCGGAGGATTTATCAAGAGAAAGCAAACGCAAACGACCTGCCAGTTCGTTCACCTCGTTTTTAAAGAAGCCTTTCAGCCTCCTGGAAAATTTCCCATTTCCACCTTCGCTCGTTGTTGGTAGTGACGGTGATTTGAGTCCTGCTTACTCCATGAACTCGTTGAGGAACCAAAAGCCACCCGCTCGATCCCATCCAGTATGGCGATGGGAAGCCGGCAACCCGCCTTTCCCTACACCCCTTCAGGGAATCAGGAAATGTTGATGTTTTTTTATGTTTGGTGTTCTTGTTTTGATTATTAGCAAATTACTCCATTTCCCGAATAACTGTATGGAGTCACCTAGAAGTCTTGAAACCAGAGGAAAAAACGACTAAGTTTGATATTATGTTTGTCGTCACATTTTTTGTTGTTGTTGTTGCAAATCTTTCTTGCCTCATAAGTTACAGAGCTGAAACACTGCATTTAAAGTATAATTATTTAAAAAATGTACTGTTTTGAGGAAGAATGTTTTTCACAGTCTCCCTTTAAATTGATGATCCACGCGCTATATGCAATAGTATAGTTTGAGAGGAGAGGGTAAATTAATTTCAAGGTAAATCAGCATCCGATGTGCTAGTTTATTTTTGCCTGGTCTAACTAAAACTATATGGGGCTTGTTACAAAAAAAATGGTTAACAAGGTAAAATGTTCAATTTTTTTTTTACAAATGCTGTGTTTTCCACTGCAGAACATGTCCAAACACAATATAGACTATTTACAGACAATCACAGAACCAATTCAGGCTGGCATAAGCTTTGTTTTTAGTCAGATGATATGTTGATGTCACATTGTACTGTTAAATCTCCTTAATCTGCTAGTTCTGTATTTATCTGAAATGATTTGCCCAATATGCGTATTTGTTCTGTACTATGATGGGTTTTGCGTTAAATTACAAACCAAACTGCAGCACAGGATCCTGTCTCAGATAGTGTCTTGACATGCTTGAGATCTGATTCTGCTGTAACTGCCATGAATGCATTATTTAGGTCTATTGTTAACTTTTTTCAAGATAATTACAGGAGGCGGCTTAACGTAAATTTATGGGCAGATTTCGGAGGGAAGAGTTAATTTATTTTTTTCTATTAGAAGCTTCTAATTGGAAATATAGAACTTCCGAGTCTTTCAACAAATAATCTCCTTAGACATTTTTTAGCAGAAGGTCCATGTTGTCACACATGATGTCATGTTAACATTTGCCCGCTTGAACAATGAATGTAATGCTTATAAGAAAACGAGAAAGACAAATTTAATTGGCAAACAATAAAATTGAAAACAACCACTGGAAATAGGCTTTTTTGTTATAGGCCTTTCTGTCCTTCACATATAGCGGGACAGCTTTAAGGTGTGCTAAAGAAAAATAGGCTTGTAGGCTTTGCTATAAACTGGTATATACAGAGATCTAAATAGGCAAACAAAACATGAATGTAAAAAATTAAGCCTATTAGGCAAACTCTGCTTTACGGTTTTGAACAAATGTCTACTACATCGTTTAAATAGACTTAAACCTCTACGTGTCCGCCATGGGGTCTATTGTTCCAGGCTATGATTTGATCCCTATAGTTGTGGTGATTGTTGGGGGTGGGGTGTGCACAGGCCTATGTTGCAAAAGAGAAGCTCTCGACTAATCTTTGTGTCAAAAGAATAGCCTATAACCTGGAGCTTCACGTCTCTCGAGGGAGATTTAGGCTAAGATTATCCCCACGTAAGCCTGAAAAATTCTTGCGCAATGCTTCAATGCACCAAGCAAAGATATGGTTTTCTTGTTATTGTAGGAGTTTTCACCATAATAGTTATGTGACGGAAACGCCACGAGAACCTCCTTATTTCTCTCTCCTCACCCATTTATTTGGACTCCTAAGCTTTTTTTATACTTGAGGTCAGGTTTTTTGACATGACAACATTTGAAGTCACTGGTTTTTATGAAACAAAATATTTATTTTTGTGAATTTGTGTTTTTTATATAACTGTTGTGAATAGGATACATGCACTCGATGAAAACTTGAATTGTGGATTTTTGGCGCACTTTCCATTTCTTTTGAGTTGTGAAGTATTCATTAAATGTGACTGAGTATGACTGATAGTGCATTATTGTTGTGATTTTACAAACATCCTTTTTAATTTTCATTGGCCATATTAGCGAAAATCGACTTATTGACACACTGTATTAAAATAAGCTTGATTTGGCCATTGTGGTCTAAATTGCAGTCAAACATGTCTACCTTAACACAGCACTTGGGCCATTAGCCATTGGGATGGGACACTTAAAATCTGTGAGCTGTTCCCAGCAAGTTGACACATCTTCTGGATTTTTAAAGCAGATGCAATGCTTTATATTTCTGTCAGCTCCATTCTCCCAACAATAATAAGTACTATGAATACAGATAGCACAAACACCACAATGGTCCTTTTCACAAGTCTAAATACTGTTAAAATAGTATTAGGCTACATCGTACATGCAGTAAGATTGTTGCAAAAATATTGTTGCCTGAGGCTATACCAGGGAAGAATTTAGGGTTTGTAAAAAAAAATTATAACTGAGGGTTGAACAGGTTGTGTACAACTCTGAAGATATAGACCTGTACATTTGTTTGGGAAAATGTGTGGGACTATTTTTTTAATCATCTGTATTAATGACTAGGACCGTCATGTCCCGTGGAGGCTACGCAAGAAGAACAAAAAAAATTTAAAAATAAGAAGACTATCTGTTTTACCTCCTATATTTTAGGCCATATTGTGTTTTACATTGCCTATACTTAGTTTTTTTGTCTGATCTAGCGGAAAACAATTGGTAAATACGATCATGCTTCCTTGTGCGTGCCTTGTCGACAGGTTTAAGTTTACATAATGGTTGTTAATACATCGAGGTTAAATCCCATGTTGCGAACGAGCATGCAGTCTACAACATTTATGTATAATTGCCTATAAAGAGTCTATAAAGAGAAATTAAATCAGTTTGACTATACTGTAAGTGGTATTTAAAGGAAATCCTGAAAAATGTTCAGCAATGTCGTGATGGGGAAGTAGAACTCCATGGCAATACATTTATTTTTTTACCCTGAACCTGTTACGGCAAAAAAAAGTTGGTCAGACTGATACACTGATGGACAGAGTCGTCACTCGGCACATCAGCCAACGTGTCTTAAAATTATATAAACTGACAGTTTTTTTTTGCACAAACTTTAATGATAAACAGGAGTTGCTATTTGCGTTGTTATCCACTTTTATTTTTAATAGACCAATTACAAAGAACATAACTCTTAATGTTGCCTAAAGATTCACGTTGTTTTTTGCTAGTGCAGGGCTTTGCACGCGTGTTCATATGGCGTGGTGATCTGGTTATCCCTTTTTCAGTAAATATTAGATTTCATAAAGGGCATGTTGGAATAAGGAACACTTCTGATTCAAACATTTTAAAGGGCATGAGTACAATAAAAATGATTAGAACCATCCGGTCCAGATGATCTCTTACCAACCAGGAATATCTTTCTCAGAGAAACCTTTATGTAACTTGGGAGACAAATTGCCAGGGAATTACAGGAAGTAATTAATGACTGCTTAATATTAATCTGACAAGTTGTCGTGAGCATTAATCACCAATAATATGAGACTTATCGAACACATCTAGAGGTGAGAAAGCCGCAGAAACCATTTATATGCACGTCTTTTAATTGCGCCTTTCTATATAGGCTATATGACAATAATCATTTACATCAGGTGTTAGGCTATATATAGAGGGAGATTCCATTTACAGTCACATTTTAAACAGCAATTTAAGAAATATGAAAGCTCAATTTGCCTTAAATGCCCTTTTTGAACTGTAATGGGCAATCTGCCCGTGCATGTGTGTGTGTGTGTGTGTGTGTGTGTGTGTGTGTGTGTGTGTGTGTGTGTGTGTGTGTGTGTGTGTGTGTGTGTGCGTGCGTGCGTGTGTGTGTGTGTCTGCGTGTCTACTAACACATGTTTTCTAAATGCAGTAGCCCCTGTTATAACAGCTCATATTTTCATATATTTTGAACAATCCTACAATTGGTCACGGTCTGCATTAGCACTTCTAAATGTGTTTTTATATACTGTATAGGGTACTTCATTAGGCTATGGAAGAAGAAAAAGAAAATATGACGTGCAGAAGCCTATGTAAATTATTGCTTTTTACGCGTACTGTTGGCTTATTGTCGTTGACTTCTAATGTGCACAAAGGCAATCTAAGCCACAGGTTGAAGAAGATAGAGGTCTTTGTCATAATTTATTTGACAACAATTGTGAATATTTAGATTTAGTATCTTTATTGCAAATGCTGCAGGTAAGTATATAACGTTTTCGGATTGTATATTCCACATATCGGATGGCCAATCTCGCTATCGTGCAGGACATTTTTGTATGCATGGTTCAATAGAGACATTTCTGATTGTTTATAAACACTCCATAATTCGTCTAAAGCAATTTAAATTAAAATGCAGGCATTATGGAAAATGCTTAAAATGTGAGTAAAATAACAAATATAACAATTCCCAATTCTGTATCCCAATCAAGAATGATCACTTCTCTGTATGCAAATTTATGAAACACAATTTTCACTAGATTACTAAATTAGTGGATTGCTGGTTATCTCAACACAATTCCACCAATTGCTCCATACATTTGTGGATTGCAGCAACACCATTTCATACCAAATTCTGCCTTTTATACTTAGTCCAATAACTTAACAAAATGTTACAATTAAAAGATCACATCGGTTTGTTACTGTTTGTAAAACATATTTGAACAAGAGTCGTTTAATGCAAAATCTTTTTTTTTCAAAACCTTATTTTTTTGGTCTTTTTGTTAAAAAAGCTTAAAAAAGGCCTGCATTATCATTGACAAACATTTTGAACGGCTGTTTCTGAGCGGGTGCCTGGGTTCTTTCCTTTCGGGATTTGGGAACTGCGTCTGCGTAACCTTTGCCCCATTTGGGGCCTGCAGTATTCGGCGCTTGAGCATAAAAACTCCAACAAACCCATTCACGAGCCCAACGGAACCTTTGTGTGCTGGTTAAATTCCTATCATTTTCGCATTCACTTGCCTATTTCGTCATATAAGGCAACGCGGTCCTTGCAATTATGGAAAGGTAAATGTAAAAGGTATTCACCACCCAAATATCCATGCATAGGGTTGTATGGCCTATGACTTGTTGGTATGAGTAAAGACTGCTAATACTATTGCCCTTAAACAATATGCACGTCAGAAGTCTCATGCATATTGTTTTTTTTTATTATTTTCGTATTGGGACAGACAACATTTGATAACTCTTTTAAATTCGGTGGTCATTACATGTTAAAAGGATGAGGATGAGGAGTGTGTTTGGGGAGTGGGGGTCAAAAGAATTTCAGCCTCATTGTACGTCTAATCCGTGAGGCAAAGGGCGACTGTTCTGCCCACGTTTCTCTACAAAATTAACATAGTACTCACATTGGCACCATGTGATCTATTTCATTTTCATATTTAATATATGGCTTTGAAATGGATCAGCATTTTATGATAGAAATTCGTTTCGTTTCATTGACGGCTTTTTTTAAAAACGTAATCCGACCTATAGCCTAAAACCTAAAACCTTAAACTTGAAAGGGAATGAGAACTTTAAACGGTGATTATCTACACTTAACATTTTGGGACTGTAGTATCTGGAGAAGTTGCAAATGCAATGTTAAAGGTTAAATATACATATTACTTTTATATGTCACTTGAGAGGAGGTAATTCTTGACTAACCAGTTTATATGGGCCAAACCTCACATGCATAGGCCTACATTTCTAACAGGCTATTGCTTTAGACGATGGATGTTTTTAACAGCAGTTGATGGATTATTATTTGACATCGATAGGGCTAAGGAATTGAAGAAGCTTTGGTGTCACAATTTGCCATCAAAATGTCCCATATAAGCTCGGGCTTCATGGCCTCAAAAATACAAGGAAACACACATTAAAAATCACCCTTTGGGTTTCATTTTATTGTTCTTTATTCGTTAGTTTAGTTCATAGAACTCAGTAAATCTCAAACCCTCTATCCAACAAGATATATAATATGTTTTTATTCTTGCTAACGAATATCCTATGCAACTCACTAGGCCTATCTTGAGCTCCCTAGTACTATTATTGTTTGATGATTCATCTTATTTAGCGTTCTCGTACACCCTTAGTTGTAGGCCTATTGGATTTGCTTTGTGTCCCTATTCAGATTATGTCTTTGATTTATCTGACCATTTAAAGACCCAATAAAAATATGTTTACATTATCGCTTACGTCTGTAAAGTTTAATCATGTACTTCAGCCAATAAAGTAGATATTCACATGACCTTGTTTAAACGTGACTTATGCTGATGCAACCCTCCCAATCATTTATATTGTTGCATTTGCTATTTTATATGCGATTTCATGTGTAACTTAATGTTTTAAACTTTATATAAAAAAAAAATAAAAAAAAATATTTCTAGTTCAGTAGGCATGAGAGAAAATCACCTCCATCAATATAACTTGCTAATTTCAAGAAGTCCTGAAGTGTGGACTACAGGCTCAATTTTAGTTTATTTGTCTAGTAATAAAATCAGACAGTATTTTTTTGCATCAATCTCTTTCTCACATAAGGTGTCTAAAATGCGGAATTACAATAACCTTATATAACTTCCACAAATGTGCGTCAAATATCAGGCAGAACCGCAAGTGTATTGCGCCATCCATGATTGCATTAGAATAAATGAAAGTGTTGTACAGGTTTATTTAGGTCAGGGGCTAAACTGAAAATGAAAATTGGTGTCTAAAACCCTATAGCTCAACACTCCAACAATTGTTTGCTGTCTCGTTAGAAAAATATGTGAAAAAAACATTTGAAATGCCAATTTGTGCCTGGTTCTCTTACGAAACATGACCGTCCTGAACGGAAACTGTCATTCTGTGGCTTTAATTGTAAAACCCAGATTTACAAGTGTAAAGTGAAATCCATTTTAACAATCTGGAGCAACATACACATAGGGCGTACAAGTTAGTGGTTGTTGGTTCTATCCATGACGAGGTTTTACCAATTTCATAACGTCTCTGTTGTAACGGCTATGGGTTGCAATTAGTTATAAACCCACGAGACCTGACCTTATTAGGCATTGAGCCTATTTAGGCGTGAATAAGGTCGCATACGTGAGCAACACATCAAAATGTCTGTCGGTAACATACAGACCATTTTCAGGGAGTCTGCTGTAATAGGGCCTAAGGAAATATCGTAATCTACGAGTGCCCCCCTCTGGCGAGAAATAATACATCAAAATGATCTTAAAGGGGATGTTTTGGAAACCGGAAGAAAATGTTAAGGTAGAATGACTGAGATAGAAAGGCCGAATGTGTTCGTTTTTGCGAGCTGGTCCTGGTTCAGTAGTTTGAACCTAGCCGAGAACTGGTTTATCGACAAGACAAAATATAGACAAAAATTATGTGACTTGTAATCCTTAATCCAAGATTAATGAAAAAGTACTGTTTTTGCAATTAACCAGGTGACTCAGGTAGGCCTATATTGGGTAATATTTTGATCACCAATTGAAGAATGATCTATTTCTAAAATGAGCTTTATATAGTATACGTCCATTATATGCTTAGCCTAAAGGCCCAATTAATGATAACCAACTTTACAAAAACTTTGGCAACGGAGGAGTTTAGTGGTGTGGTGTGGCGAGGGGTGAATCACACGATCACTGTTTTGAGGTCCTTCATCCTCCGGAGACGTGCAAATATCGTTATTGTCACACTACTTGTACAGGTTATGAAAGTGCACCCAGGAAAGGAATGGCTGTGACATTGAGCAGGGAACAGTATTACAACAAATCATTTGAAGGATGAAGCTGTAACGGGCAATAGCAGACTCAATGGAAACCAGACATTTTAGTGACAGACGCATGGGAGCAAAAGCGCATGGTGTGAAATAGAAAGATAGGTCAGCGTATAGGCTTCACCATGCAAATTTAGGAGGTTTCCTTTTCTCATTGTATTCTTTTCTCTCAAAATGTTTGAATACAAAGCTATAGCAGTAGGTTGTTATAGCCTACACGTTTGGTGTGTGTGTGTGTGTGTGTGGTGTGAAAGAAAACGCCTATTTATACGCTCGGGTCCCAGTATATCAGTAGAACGCGAGGAAAATCCACATGCAACCTGCTCGTTGATATATCCAGACCTATGTATATTATATATTCCTTTGCTTTTTTTCATTGCACCCTCGCTATTGTGGCAAGCGTATTTGACGGAAACGCCAAAAGAGGTATGTAGGCCTAAAACAAAAAAACAAAAAAAAGTTTTTATTTCAGAACTAATTGATATCTGTACCACAAGAAAATAAAGCTGCTTTTCCTACGTCAATTCTTCAACAGGGAATGCAGAATCGAAGTGTTTTTTTGGATGCTACCGGAACAATTCGACATGGCCTTCTCTGCTTTTTCAAGCTCCCCATGCCATTGGCCTTGACCCTGTGACCTGCCATCGTTTTTGCCGTGACAAATGGTAAGTGGAAATTTTTTTTCACTTTGTTACACAGTGAAAGTGTCCTTAAATGTTTAAAAAAAAATTATAAAATTATTTTTACAGGCTTAGGATCGGTGAAGGTCTAACACGTGCTCTGTTCATTTATTTATTTTTCGTGTTATTTTGAGACTAACGATTCTGTTCTTCTTCCAAATGTTTTTTTTTTCTTTTGGAGGGGGCGGGTATAACAAATTAGCAGCATACGACGTATGTGTCACAGATAATACCAGCGCGTTTTATACCTGGAACTACACCTATGTCATTTTTGACAGCAATTCAAACTCTCTGAACAATCTTTTCCAAATCTGCCAAAGGCGTTGTGGCACTCGGTGTCTGCCTTGTGGAGATGGGCTCAGTGCTTTCTATAAAACCCATGGGCCATTTATCTACAACATCAACCTGGCTTTGTTGACTGACAGGGTGTATGCTGGGATACCTTGCTCCGTTGAGGTGCTTGGAAGTGTGGCTGCTTTCCCAGGCCAACCTACAGGTCAGGCTATTGGACAAAAAAGATGTATGTATCCTCTGGCATGATTTAAGATTATTTTCTCTTAATAAAGTTTTAATATATTAGAAATTGTATTAAGTAAATTGTTTCTGCTTGGTGTTTGCCCTGCGACGAACTCATGAGCAACAGTGTGCATCAGATCTTTGATATCACACTACTTTAGTTTTTAGTTTGGTTAATACATTTTTTGACCATGGATTTTCAACAGTTTAAGCTTAAATCAAGAAACTGTTGACTCATTTGGTTATTTAGATATATATCCCAGTAGTGAGGTGTTTTGTTGAGATTAGTCACAAGCAAAAATGTGTAATATTATGTAATACATTCCTTCTTAAAATTTTTGATTTTTAGCTTGTCGTAGAATTAATTTTTTTGCAGCAAAAGCTCCAAATATTATAATTGATGGGCTATAAGCAAAAGCATCAATTGTATGTACAGTAGATAGTCTTATTACTCAACAATTGGTTATGGTCTTCTACCACACACGATGTTTAAATGGTTGCAAATAATAATAAAAAACCTCTGATAATTACATTAAGAGCTTAGCGCACGTCCAAAGATAGGTGCTTGACTAGCATTCATTGTGACAATGAAGTCCTGAATCGATTGTTAACGGTCAGTTTCATTCATTGTTCTTTAGATCTGACTTGTAATTCAATAATTTAACGTTTTCCCCCTCGCAAAAATTAAGTGAAAATGGCAGTTTAGTAGATACAATTCTGATAACATAAAACAATAATATGTTCACAGGCAAAAAATTGTATCAGAAAAATTTAATTTTGTTATTGGAGTGCCTTTCATGATATGATTTTTATTTGAAGGTATATGGCATCTTGGACAGGAAAACGTGTCATCTGTCATCATTGAGTTCAATGGCCAAAGCCCTGGGTGCCAAAAGTTCAAAAGTGTTTCTGTACTGAATGATGACTTCTTCAGTCTCTCAATGGATTGCATGTTGGGAACCACTAGAATTAACCAAATCAGTACGTCAACATGTTTTTAACCAATTCAATGACTGGTGTTACTTGAGTAAATCCTATTATTGAAGTGATGGACTAAAACCTCAATAGGCCATAAAAACATTAACAAGGATTAAGATGTGATAGCTAAACATTTCTTATTGTTCTGATTATTTACTGTAATGGAGCAAGAAAGTTTTTTTACTTCTGATGTTTTCACAAAAAGTACTCTATTTACCTATTAGTTATAGTTTCAGTTCACTGGGTGGGGCTTATATAACAACTTTGGAAGAGCATAGCATTGCATCATCCTTTGTTTAATAATGCAATTTGTAATTTCTTTTTAGTTGTCACTATCTCCGACCCGCTCTCCACATTCTTGTCCACCCTCAAAATCTCATCTCTAAGATCCAGTCCTGCTGAGTTGAAGATCACATTGCTCCAACAGCACCAGGACACCCCCTCTTGCCTTCCCTTTGTAGCAATGAGCCCCAAATCCCATGGCGTGATTGTGGGGGCAGCTCATTTATGTGCCCCTCCCGTCTTGCAGGCATATGTTCGAGAGGGAATCATGGTGGAGTTTTTCTGGAGGTTAACTGAAAATAGTGATGAAGAAATTAAAGATTCTCTTCAATGTTTCCCAGCTGTGAAAATCTATACAGAGAGGCAGGTGTATCCCACAGATACAGACATTGTATTTCAGGCCCTGACTGATGTGCCAGACCTAATAGGTTTTGCTTGGTACTTTGGAGATTCTCAACCAATTAGAACCACCACTCAGAACATCACCAAGAGATTCCGCATGCCTGACAGGTAGCTGCAACCTCACACAACTGTACCAAGGCTTGATTGCTTTCTTTGTATTCAAATGACCATTCAACCAGCCATGAATGAGGAGGCTCCTGATGCCTGTTGAGGCCCTTGCTTGCACAATCTAATTTGAAAGAAAACATAACTCTCCTTACAACAGGTATAGTGTGGTAGTGGTGGCAACCAACGGCTTGAGCTCTTTCTCCTCTGAGGTGCTCCACCTAGTGGTCCAGAGGGTTGTGAAACCTACCAAGCTAGTGCACCAAGCCTCGGTGGTCCTGAACCAGACTGTGGCCTTCCTCTGTCGGGTCAGTGCTTGGAAAAACCTTAGTTACATCTGGAACTTTGGAGATGGAACCTCAAGAATGGGAGGGCATTCAGAACGACATGTGTTCCACAGGTGACATGTAACGTACTATGTGCAATCTTGAATGTAATGTCAGTGCTTTGAACCTTTACAGTGTGGTGAAACTAGATTTTATGTGTGTGTGTGTGTGTGTGTGTGTGTGTGCGCGAGTGTGTCGTATGTTTGTGTTGTGTTGTAATTATTGCTAGTGATTTAGTTTTAAGTTTTTGATTTGATTGATTAGTTAACAAAGTCCTATCACTGACCTTCAAGTTCTGGTGAAAAATGATTTTCTCAGTAATATTTATATTTTACAATAAATTTACATACACACATATTATCTTCATAAATGCAAAGTTTATTTTATCAAAGGAACCCAATTGACACAAAGGTATTATTTCCTGTGAGCGAGCGCATTTGGCATTACAAATAAAAAATTAATAAATCACTAAATAAAATAAATGCAATGCATGGTTCATGCAAACAAACATGAAATGTGCCGCAATGCTAGATTGCTTGATATCATTTTCTGAAATTTTTGTGTTTGTTTGTTCTGAGCAGGACTGGGGAGTTTACAGTGGAAGTAACGGTCTCTAACCTGGTCAGCTCTGCTTCTCTAAATGGGCAGATATTTGTTGTTGCTTGCCCCTGTCAGCCGCCACCTGTCAAAAACATGGGTCCGCACACAATACAGGTAAACAACTTTTACGCAATGTTTGAATGCCACAAACGTAAGTGATTATTTAAAATATGTGAATTTGTATTTACGTGTGTTGTGTAGACACAAAGTGTTATATTAAGAGGGGTCATCTCTTCTCCAGGTCACGAGATCTGACGCAGTTCGTCTGGGGGTGACCTTTGAGGGTGAGGTGCAGTGTGATATTTCTCAAGGTGTGGAGTACACCTGGTCCTTGTATGACTCCAGTGGCCAGGCTGTTCAACTGCCACCCATAGACACACACAGGCAGAGCGTTACTCTGCCCAGACACTTCCTCGGATATGATACCTATACCGCCACTGCCAGGGTGAGTTTTGTAGTGACTTTTGTAAGTTCCATTTCCCTTCCTTTTGTTAAATACTTCTGACCTCATTACATCCTGCATGTATTATGATTTATCACTATGCATAAGTCGATCAGTTATCAGTTTACGCTTATTATGCTATATTATATTATAGCGATGGTGACTATACATAGTCTTTTGTTATCCTCAGGTCCAGATAGTAGGTGTTGTGGTGTATAGTAACTACAGCGTGTGTGTGAAGGTGAATCCCACCCCTCCTTTTGCCATCATTGATGGGGGCACCAATGTCTTCCTCAGCAACAGAAACAACACCATGATATCTCTCAATGCCCGGCATTCCTACGACCCTGACAACTCAACAAACACTCTCAGGTTTATAAAGTGTTTGCCTGATGACGAAGATTTATGATTAGGTGGTCAGCCACGATTTTAAATAAAAGAACACACACTAGAGAAAACTGAAAGACATCCAGTTACTTATTTGTCTGGGGGTTTCTGCCATCTTGCTTAGACTCACCTCTGTTGTCTTAACTCCTCCCCTCAGCTACAGTTGGAGTTGTGAACCAATCAGTTCATTTGCTAGCTCGTGCTTTGACCACTACGTGCCCACTTCCGCCACCGCTGTCGAGTTCCCTGCAGGGTTCCTGAAGCGGCAGTTTGACCAATTCAAATTCAAACTGACAGTCAGAAGCGGGACACGCTCAGCCTTCTCAGAGAGCTTTATCACTGTCACGCCAACCCCGTTCAGGTGAGGTCTAAAAAGAAACAATTCAACGTTTAGCACGACATATAGTTGGTCTCATTTGTTTGTCTGGATGGGATATTAGTTTCTTATTCATTTATCAACTTAGTAGCGATGATTAAGTGCATATAAATACTTCCTCAGTCTCATCATGAGATTGTTTGCCATCCCCAGGAAGGTGTTGGTCTACTGTTCCCAGTGCCAAGAGGACAGGGTCAACTGGGAGCAGATGTTTTCAGTCAGAGCTGTATGTGTTGATTGTGCCATCGTCCCTAAAAACGTTGTCTTTTCCTGGAGCTTGTACCTGGTCAATGGCTCCAGTAAAGTGGTCACAGATGGTAAGAAAGAGAGGTATCCTCGCTCTGTATCTGGATCAATTCAGCCCACACTTCTCAGTTATCTTTTTTTTTTATTATAGGAAGACATTACTTAATTTTTGTGATGATTTTTTTTTTTACAGAAAAAGTATTCAAAGATTGTTTTTCTGTATGTGTGTGGCTAGCATGCCATTAAGAAAACTTGATGTGTCTAATAGCTTAAAAGAGATATATAAATCCAGTTTTTTCTTTTTTGTTTCCTCTCTTCAGTTCCATTCTGTCACACCGTGGATCTCAGTACTCCTGATGAAGATCTACCTGCACCCATTGATGTTCCTGCTCATCAAGCTACTCAGACACTGACAGCAAACCCTCCTACAACAACACTCTTACAGCCCTCACAGTACTTTAGTATTGCAGAATTCCAGACAGACACCCATCCTGTGGAGAAAAGCTTTAAATCAACCACCGACAAAAATCTGAACCTGACTAGTGGTGCAGAGTTTCAAAATACGATTTCTTTGAACGAGGCTAATGGCATACTTGCCTCCTCAAAACCCACCTTTGAGGAGGTTCTATTGGACTCTCAGCCTTCCCTCACACACAGTTCCACACAAACTACCTCTTGGTCAGGTATGGTGGAGTAAATCAGTTATAGGATGGTGCCAGCTTATAATTTTGTATTGCAGTTCGAATTTCTTAGAGTTTCATAAGTCCAATTAAAGTCGGTTTACAAATATCTAACAGTGTACAAAAAAACTCTGACCCTTTCCTGACAGAGGAGTTTGACCCTCCAGAGCCACCACACCCCTTCTCCGAGTTCTCCGCTATCGCCCTTGACGATAGCAGCATTTTTTACTCTGCCCCTTTTGGCCAGAAAGACATCATTGCAGAATTTTCCGCTGATCCTGACCAATCAACTGACATCGATTTCCCTTCTCTGGAAAGTGGCAATATGGGAGGACAACCTGGTAAGAGAGGCCTACAGAGGCTTACACCTTTGTATTTTCTTTCCATTATTCCTTCCCATTTGCCATCAATCTTATATTTAGAGGAAAATGGAACATCCTTACCAGCATCAAGCAATCAGACGGAGACCCCTGTCTTTTCTGGTAATCATATCTCTCCAAATAAATACACAGCTGAAGTAAAATTCTGCTGTCGCCTTTAAAAAACAAAATCAAACCTCATGCAGCAACCACAGACCGTGAGAGTGGAATGATTTATCTGTAGAGGTTCTTGTTTCATGTTTACCAGATAGTGACTATGACGATCCTTTCCTGGGAATAGAGGAAGGTGACTCGGGTGTGTCTGTGGGCAGACCAGCAAGTGAGTAGTCTGTTATTTGTTTTTTCTGTGTGTGTGTGTGTGTGTGTGTGTGTGTGTGTGTGCATGTGAGTGGGCATGCATGTGTGTGTAATAGTAAGATAATTTATATTTGTACACCACATTCTCAGTTGGAGATGATGAGAGCTCCAGTTCAAGGGGTGACTCTTATCCTGCTAGCCCAGAAGAAAGTGAGGAGGAGGGAAGCAACCTGATGGACCCGAGTCCCTCTGTGGTAATCCAAAAGCCTTCACTACTGGATCTGCCCAGGCAGTTTATAGATACAAGTGTGTTTGAGTCCTACACATTCACAGGTAATCCGTGCTGCCCACATTGATCAAGTCATCATACTTGTGCCATTACAAACAAAAATAATAATAATAATAATAATAATATAATAATAATTAATTAATAATAATATATAATTCAAAGGTTATACAGAACACAATAATCTATACACAATAATCTAATTGCCCCTCAGTTTTATTGTCATGTCTAAATTTTTTGTAAGGCATCTCAGCCCCTCGTATAACCTTCAAGCCTTTCAGTCTGAAAGCGGACAGTAGATATATGTTGGAGGTGACTGCAAGTAAGTGTCCATTATCCACTTTATACATTTCGTTCTGTTTTCAAATTTTGATTACAATTACAATTCCTGCTTTTAAATGTCTTTAGTGTGTCGTTTGTAATGACTAAGAATGCAGCAAAAGTAATTCACATAACTATTGTCTGGCAATAATCATCAATATCAACAGTGTCAAGATTTGTGTATTTTAGACTCCAATGATGTCCTTCTTGGAAAAACTCAGTTGTTCCTTGTGACAAACCCCATCGCTAAAGGGATGACTTGCCAAGTGCAGCCAACCAGTGGTCTCGAGATCCACACACAGTTCAGTATATTCTGCGCTTCAGGAAAAGAGGTACACCCCCCCAACAACACTCACAAAATAGCAAACACACAGCACAATTAGATAAAAATCTAAGTGTTGAACCAACTGAAGTTGTTTTTGTAAATACTTTTCAACTTTCATAGAATTTTTTTTCCGTTTACTGTCAGCCTGACTTGGCAATAATACCTTTATTTATCTGTTTGTGTTGTAGGATTTGTTGTATGAATACAGTTACAGCACAGGAAAGAGTCATCGTAAGGTCTTTTACCATGGGCGAGATTTCCAATACTACTTCAATCTGCCCTCTGGCCAACCAAATGACGACTATAATGGTACACACACACACACACACACACACACACACACACACACGAGTGACGTGCGCCATACAGTTTAATGGGATCCAACTCAATGTATTTGTTTTTTTATCTGTGTAGTAAGTATAACTTACATATTTTAATATGTATAAAAGATTGTTAGCATAGTAAAGATATATTTCAGTATGTGGTGTAAACCAGCAGTACAATTCCAAAACGTAGTACACAAAACAAGTACCTAACAACATACCTTTAATGATCTCCCTTCTCTTTTAGTCATAATCTATATAAAGGTCTGGAATGGGTTTGGTTCAGCCACCAGGCCCTGTCCTGTGACAGTCCGAGTCCAGCCCAGCTTCCTGAGAAACACTTCCTCATTCTATGACCCTGACCTGGAACTGTAAGATCCACAACCAAAAAAAAGCCTTTTTATTGTTATTTTGAACCCCCTTTTAAAATGTATTGACTTATTTTGTATGACCATGCCAAAGTGCGAACACTGCAATACCTATCGTTGTATCTTCAAGTCTCTTTCACAGTGTTTGTGCTTTACCAATTTCTCTCAATCGTTTTTTGTTTGACTTTTTCCCCGTAGTTCTGACTCAGGCCTGAGGAACTTGTCAGCTTTAGTCCATTTGGGGAACACGGTTGAGATCAGTAACTATGTCACCCTGCTTATCAGCGTTCTCAACAGACTGAGTCTGGAACTATTTGCCAAAACACACACTCAAACACACACGCGAGGCGCACTTATCTCCACACTGTGTCATCTAGAGATAACCAACCAGGTACAATACTTAAGCTACTTTCAGGAACAGAATCACGGCGTTTAACACATGCACACTCATAAATCACTCAGATTTAACAAAATTATGTACTTTCGATTTTTCTACTAATGATACATTAAAACAAAATACTTTTTGGGTTTTCCTTAGGGGTCAATGATAGATAACATCGGCATGCTCAAAGACCTCACGCATGTCACTCAGCAGGTGAGCAAACACATGTTGCTCTTGCAGATATTGACTAACTGAACGCTTAACATTAGTGGTTTAATATGTACCATATGGTCAGATAGTTGGATCTTTAAGATGATTGATGGATGGACAGGTAAACAAACCGACCCATAGATAACAGAAGAAGACACAAATTAAAAGGTCACGCTCCTGTTCCCTAGGTAACGCTGGTCAGTGCTCGTCAGGTGACGAGTCACACCCAGTCTATCTCGGAGAGGTTTCATGACCCCGATGTACCAGCTCTCTATGACCTTGACCAGTGGACTGTCAACACTCTGGTCAAACTGCTCTCACACAGCCTACTTGCCGCGGCTAACGCTGTTGACCTCGTACCAGACTCGTCCAACCCTGATGAGATCACACAGACTGCGTCTGTCGCAGCACAGGAAGTGGTGCAACTCATTACAGACATCCTTCAGACTACTGCAGATCTCCCATTGGTGGGATAAATTGTATTAGTGCTATTGTGACTGTTTGTATGAACACCACACATAGTATAGCGTATAGCGCATACATGCGTTGGTGTGTATGCAAACACAAAGAGGCATGCACATGAAAACGCATTTGCTCAGTATTGCATTCTCTCTTCATTTTTCGATATTTCTCTTTCTCTTACCTCTGTAGAAGTACATCCTGCTCAACAAGGTCAAGCATCACAACATAACCACAAATGTTATGGCTGTACAGACCACACGCCACGACGTCGGTCTAGCCCCTGTCATCGGCAGCCATCAGACCACCTTCTACCTGCCCGACTCTCTGGACCAGCTCACGTTTGCTCCTGGCCACAGACACCCCGTGAATAGCTCAAAGCACTGCGTGCTAAGCCAACTCACGGAGTTCACACAGAACCCTTACCTCTGGTCCAACATCCCCGGCCAGGTGTGAACGAGCACCGTGCTTGACATTTGACATTATGGTCTGTTTTGTGTTGTGAAGGTTGAAGGGTAAGGGTCAATTTGGGTTTCAGCCACGTGGGCCAGTGGTGGACCTCAGCTTCTACAACTGCAGCACGAGACGAGTGATCCCGCTACGCTTCCTCTCCCAGCCAATCAATATCGAATTCATCAGAACACCTAGAAACGTAAAAAAACTGGTTCCTCTCCAGATCGTCTTTTTGCTTTACATTTGTTGCAATCACTATCTAGGCCTTGGTTTAACTTAACTGTGGTAAACTTACATATTTGTATAGAAAAAACACTTCCACAAGCATTTGGTTTTAAAAACCGACACAAGCAGGAGGCATTAGACTAAGCTTACGATCTGCCAACAGATGACATGGCTAAATTGTAACTTCAATTGGCACTCAATAAACATTGATTATGTTTCTTTCCCCCTGTAGATGAGTTCCGTAACTATGCACACTCTCACATGTGATCAGATGAACTACCACAGCTTTAACATAACACAGGAGCACGTGAAACAGGCCATACAGCTCAGCGTGGTGTTTACACCACCGCCAAACAAAGCCTTCCCCATCATGCTCCTTTTCAGGTAGACACTTATGGGTCCTGTCGTTTTGGTAGTGTGGTTTCAACGTGAATTCATTGCTAGGGTAATGTCTGCATTGACCGTACATGTCAATCCAACAGTTGCATTGAAAAATGTGTTCAACTAGCAACTAGAAACAGCGGGCCTGCTGTCGCTGGGCTTATTAATGCTTAAAATAGATACTTATACCGGATTTCATTTGTATTTCAAAACAAAAACATTTCTCTTAACGCCCCCGAACAGCTAATCTGTTCTATCGAGCTGTGATCTTATTTAATTTGTTTTCAAGGATGTTCAAGAGGCCGACCCCCAGCCTATATCACCTGCACAGGATTCATATGTTTGAGGGCAACACTAAACACGTGCACATAACCCTCCCTCCTAATTACCTTCACGGTAAGCAAGTCCTTCGCTTTTCCATTCCTCCATGTCTCTCTGTTTTTCTATGTGGACATTTGTCATTATTTAGGCATACTGCAGATATAATGAAGTTCTAGACATTTCTCTTTCTTGAATTAGTTGGGGGAATTGGCTATATGGCTCTGATGAATGCAGACTACAGGACGCCTCCTGGTTATCGGTATTTAAGCAGCCAGGTGAGCTACAGTCTCACGGTGGAGGCCACGCAATGTCTGTCCTGGGATCGCCAGGACAGCTGGACACATCTGGGCTGCTTGCCACAAATGGACAGGTCAACCACCGCAATCAACTGCAGGTACAATCATATTAGATGAACCATTCACACACACACACGCACGCACGCACGCACGCACGCACGCACGCACGCACAAACACACACACACACACACACACACACACACACACACAAATAAATTCACAAAATCTCAGTCAACTTTCTGTTCAAATCGTGTGTGTGTGTGTGTGTGTGTGTGTGTGTGTGTGTGTGTGTGTGTGTGCTCACATGTGTAAACTTTTGAATATGTTTTAGTTGCAACCACTTGAGGTCTCTGACTATGGTCCAGCAGCAGCTCCAGACTGACTATGACTCTGCAGACTTGGCCAAGTTGGTGAGGTTAGTCAAATTGTGTGTCTCAGTTTCACGATGGTCTATTACTCTCTCTTTGGCTTGCTGTGTCAGTGACTACCTTAACTCTCTCCTGTTTGTCATCCAGTCTGTTCAGAGACCTGACGCTGGTCAGCACGCTAGTCGTGGTTGTGTGCTTGTATGCCCTGGGGATGGTGATTTGCCAGAGAGCCGATGTTCACTCTGAGAGCAGCCTGGGGGCCCACTGCCTGTTGGACAACTCCCCTTCAGACACACACCTCTACGCTGTCACCATCCACACTGGTCTACACTCAGCTTCAAATATGACTGCCAAGGCAAGAGCACAGCCATTTTACTATGTAGGCCCTATGCAAAAAAAAAAAAAACTTGCTTGTATCTGTTAAATGTATTGGGTCTTATAATTTACAGACTGTGAACAGACCTTTGTTTGGCATGATATACAGTACTGTGCATAAGTTTTAGGCAGGGGATGCCGTTTTGAAGGTGAAGGGTGTTCACACCAAATGTTGATTTGATATAGATTTGCTTTTCCCTCATTTTGTATTTTATGAATTGATAAAAAAAAATAAACAATTAACATTTAAAATTTTTATATATTGGTTTTCTAACTTTAAAGACTGGCCTAAAACCTTTGCACAGTACTGTAATTGACATGACTCATTACACATTTTCTCTGCTAAGCAGAAAACCTATGTGCAGGCATGCGTGTTTTCACAAGTACTCATATAAGCGTGTCTCCCTTAAGGTTTACATAGTGCTCTACGGTGATGAAGGGGCATCACAGACTAGAGAACTACAGACCCCAAACCACAGTCTGTTCAAAAGAAATTCCAGGCACACCTTTATAATCAGGTACAGGATTCTTAACATTCCAGTCTTCTCTTGGTTCTTGGCTCTTTGTGTGTAACCTCCATCTCTGTCGCTCCAGTACCGCAGAGAGCCTTGGTCCACTGTGGGGGGTACACCTCTGGCACGATAACTTTGGCTCCTCCCCCAGTTGGTACCTTAAGCAGGTGGAGGTGTGTAAGGTAAGGCCCAATATCAAGTTTGTGTGTATGTGTGTGTGTGTTGTGTCTTTTCATAATTTAATAGTTTGACCAGGTTGTCCAAGGGAAGGTGAAGGGGCCGTGCTGGCTGTTCTTAGGTCAGTGCTGGTTGGCCTTCGATAAGGGGGACAGGCATGTGGAGAGACGCCTACGGGTCTGCACCCAGGGAATAGGCTTTTCAAAGGTAGCTCACAAACACACTGACATTTCACAATTGTATTTTAACATGTATCCCCATATTTGTGACGGGTACTTTATCACTAATTTGTTGTGTACACTAGATGCTGAAGCTGAAGTTATCTGACTACATGGCTGACTCCCATCTGTGGGTGTCTGTTTATACTCACCTCTACCCCAGTGTCTTCACACACATACAAAGACATAGTGTGTGTCTGCTACTACTCCTGGGATATGCATGTGTCAATGCACTGCAAATATCACAACTGGATGACCAGGTAGGCTTCTAAAGATTCTGAGGCCACAAATACAGTAGTACATTTAAAGGCATTTCAAGAAGTTAACCTATTTTAATAAGGTGACCAGCCGAATTAATATATATATATATATTTGATATATATTTGATCGATAGAAAATTAAGTTAACCTATTTTAATAAGATGACCAGCTGAATTAAACTGTATATGAAGTATATTTGATCAATACAAACTGTTCTTCTCTAGTACACCTTTGAGCTGGGCCTCATCGACGTGTCTGCAGTTTCCCTGACCATGGGACTGTTCAGTGTGCTGGCGGTGGTACCCGTGGCAACGGGAGTATCCTTCTTGTTTCGTTGGCATCAAGCTAAGCCAAAGAGGTCAGAGGCCCGCAAGAACCAAAGACTTCATCCTGATTTTAACTCTGCAGGAGGTGAGTGTGTTTCAGTTCAGACATGACTTACTTTGCCCTAAGTGGTATCGTGTGATGCTATCCTGGGACATACCTCAACCTTAAAATTAAGAAGTGTAAAATATTCTGCTAGCTAACTTTCTTCTCTCTCTCTTGCCCTTTAATCACTTTGTCTCATTCCTAACCTCCTCTTTTGTATATCTTTCTTTCTCAGCCAGTGCTCTGTCAATTCATAACTCTGTGTTGGAGTCCCATCTGTCCTGGAGAAATCTGCAGCAGTGCGAACAGGAAGTGTGGAGGAAGAAATTTGAGGTAACACACATCTCAGTGTGTCAATGCATCTGTGATCATGAGAATTCTAATTGAAAAAAACGCTCTCATTCGACATTCTCTTATTCACTTTTGTTTCACCTGCCTTTCTTCTTTGTGGTATCTGACAGCTTCCTGGACTGGTCTCAACGTCCCACAGGGATCTGATAAACAAGGAGATTGTGGATCAAATGCAGCAGGGAAAAGCCAGGTATCTATTTACCAGAGGAAGTAGAGATCTAGGGAGCCAGAGAGACCTGGCAAAAACAGAGAATAATCTGGATCTAATTATAGATCAGGCAGGAAACAAAGATGTGACTCAGGGCAAAAAGGACCTACTCCCCTGGGAAACATCTCTGTGTGCAAAGGAGGCTAAGGTGATCCAGCGAAAAGAGTTTGAGGATCGGGTCTCCAATGAAAATAGCTCACAGGGGACATTGCAACAGTGCAACACTGTCACTGATGACACCAACGTTCAGCAAGATAGCGATGCGTTTGTTCACCATGTCAACAACCGTAACCGCTGTGGACTATCAGGGGCCATAGCGAGATCTTTTCCCTGCTGGTGTCACATCTTAGGCTGGGTACTGTCTCTGCTCCTGTCCCTCACCTTTCTGATGTTCACTGCCCTTTTAGGAACAAGGTATGGCAGAATGATAATAAATAATAATAATAATAACCATAAAGATATATTAAAACAGAATAACATGTGCTGACCAACATGTATGTGAATGTATAATCACCCCTTCTGCTTTCTGTGTGCATGTTTCTGTGTGTGTGTGTGGGGGGGGTGTGTGTGTGTGTGTGTGTGTGTGTGTGTGTGTGTGTGTGTGTGTGGGGTGTGTGCATGTTTCTCTGTGTGTGTGTGTGTGTGCGTGTGCGTGCGTGTGTATGTGTGTGTGTGTGTGTGTGTGTGTGTTAGATTCAACAGCAGCCAGATCCTGCTATGGTTCCACTCTCTCTTTTTCTCTCTGATCATCTGCATCTTCCTCATTCATCCTGTCATGGTAAGGTAGCGCTCCTACACTGACAATAATAACATCATAACTTACATTGCAGAAACAGAACCGATTCTTCACTTGTTCTTGTTTCACAGATATTCATTGTTGCAGTTGCAGTATCTTTTTGGTACAGGAAGAGCTCTGACTTTGACCGGTGCTTTGGTATTACAAGGTTTGTGTCAGAGGCTTTGAAACTCTTGGGGCAAGATGGCACTGATCAGCCAGTACAGCGCCAGCATAGCACTCCCTATAAGCCACAAGAAAGATGCTCATATTTTGAAAAGGTGATCATTAAATCATATTGTATTGTAGGCTGTCCTATGCAAATGTTAGGTTATGCTTTGCTATGCTCTGTTATTCATCACTTTGTGATTGATAATTATCTGACATCTGTCACAAGTTGCTTTGGGTGAAAGTGCGTGCCAAATCTCTTTGATTGACAGGTGCTGGCAGCCCGTCAGAGAGCACGATACCTTCGCTTGGTGCGGCCTCCCACTCAGGCACAGTTGAGAAGGAATGGTGGGAAGAGAGCGAAGGACACACTCATACAAACAACCCTAGGGTCCGTGTGTGTTTGTGTGTATTTGTCTATGTGTTTGTGTGTATTTGTCTATGTGTTTGTGTGTATTTGTCTGTGTGTATGTGTGTGTTTGGGTTAATTTGGGTTTAAAAGTTGGGAGACAGAGAGAGAGAGACAAAGAGAGCTTATGTATTAAGTTGCAGCATGACAAAGTCTCTTTTCTTACAGGGACTTGGCTTTTTATGGATCCATGCTGTTCCTGTTGCTGTGTATATCCTATGGGAGACTATCCACAGACCAGTACCACCTCAATAAAGCTGTGAGAACTCAGTTCTCTAGGTAAGGCAAAACACATTACATACATGTATGCATAGAACGCAACCAAAACTGGGTGAACGTCATTATCCTGTGTTTTTCCTTGAACTGTATTAAAATAGTGGAGCACGTAATTCGTTCCTGTCCATCCAAACCCACAATGAGTGGTGGGACTGGGCAAGGACCAATCTGTTAGATGAGTTGCACTGGAACGGCAATTTATCAGCCACTGGCAAGGTAAGGCTAATTCAAGCGGAGTACAGGTCGTTTTTTTTTAAATTGACTTCGGTGTTGATTGACAAAATCATAAGACATCACATTAGGCAGACAGGTTGGAAGGGTGCTTTCACCAGCTTCACTTAACATCCCCTAAGGCAGGTGCAATACATGGAACATGCAAGTTGCTAGGAGAGCCAATCTTAAAAAAAACTGAGGCATCAAAATCCTCACACTGTCAGGTAAGAATCAGAAAAACATGCCAACATGAAATGCATGTTCTTAGTGAACTGCTGCTTCACAAATCCAACAACAGATCTGATGGAGACGTCATACATTGTATAGACCTGTAAAACAGCATGTGTTTAGTTAGTGATTAAAGTTGTTCAGATCTGACCTCAAGAGACTTCAATAAATCGGGGGCTGAAAGGACAGCGAGTGTCATAAAAAAATCATTGATTTATTTGTGTCTTTTCACTCATCATCAGCTCCCAAGTGAACTAGCTGACCTAGTTCCAGGATGTCTACGTGGTCTCACCTCTGAGGACGATGCCTCAGACACAGTCCCCATTGCTGGGTCTAGAACCAGAGTGGAGCTGGGCTTCACACGGTCAGATCATTGCAGCAGCACACAAGTTCTAGCAATATTATCTAAGCAACGCCAACCTCCAATCTGTCCTCCTCTTATTACATCAAAGAAACCCAACGAGATTGTATCGGATGTAATGATTCTATTGAATGTATCGAATGCGTTCCCTGCTCTAATGTAACCCATTCCCTGCTCTATATGTAACCCATTCCCTGTTCTAATGTAACCCATTCCCTGCTTAGTGTAACCCATTCCCTGCTCTAATGTAACCCATTCCCTGCTCTAATGTAACCCATTCCCTGCTTAGTGTAACCCATTCCCTGCTCTAATGTAACCCGTTCCCTGCTCTAATGTAACTCGTTCCCTGCTCTAATGTAACCGGTTCCCTGCTCTAATGTAAGCCATTCCCTGCTCTAATGTAACCCATTCCCTGCTCTAATGTAACCCACTCCCTGCTCTAATGTAACCCGTTCCCTGCTCTAATGTAACCCGTTCCCTGCTCTAATGTCCCCAGGTCTGAGTCTCTGAGCAGACTGGAGTACCTGAGGTCGGATGGCTGGCTGGACAGTGGGGTGGTGGCCATTCACGTCCAGTTCACCCTCTACAGCCCAGCCACTAACCTGTTCACCAGTGTGGGTCTGCTTGTGGAGCACACCCCTGGCGGCACTCTGCTACCCTCGGTCAGTGTCTTCTCTGCCAGGGTGTACCACTCTCCCACTGCATGGGACTATGGGATCATGGTCTGTCAGGTAATATCACAACATATTTTCAGACATTGAAACACGTTTGACAAGTTGAAAAGAAAATAATTAAAAAGCAAAACTTAATATGCAAGATTAATTAGACATCCTGTACACCAATATGATCTAATAAAATTAATTATTTGTATTTTCCTATAGCTTCTCTTCCTCTTCCTCTCTTTGCTACATCTTTATGGTCAGATGTGTTCAGCGGGACAGAATGGTCTGCCTGGATACTGGAGGACTCACTGTAACTGGCTGGAGGTGAAAATAAGTAGTCATTCACACATGCCTACACACGTAATCATTCACTCAGAGAGAGAGAGAGGGGGAGAGCGAGAGGGGAGAGAGAGAGAGATATTTACACAAACTGTGTAGCCTTTAATTTCCTACTTGCTTGTTTTAGGTTTTGCAGTATGTCCTGATGAAGTAGACTTGCTCTAACTTAAAGAAGACCATGCTATGGCTATCAGACCTCATAACCTGTGATTTTGTGTTTGTCTTTATCCTTATTCCTTTGTGTTGGCGTAGCAGTACTGGGCTGGTTTACCCTCGTTTTTATATATCCAGGTCACTTTAACAGACTGCGTTTGTTTGTTTGTGTGTGTACATGTGCATGTTTGATTGTGTGTGTGTGTGTGTGTGTGTGTGTGTTTGCATTTGTGCAGATGTTTTATTGCCGTGTGCATGTATGATGGTATGTGTATGTTTGCTTAATCAAATGTCAAATTGTACTCTTTCTTCATACCTCTAACTGCAGGTCAGCATACTCCTGATTTCCCTGGTGTACTATGTCTACTACGTATATCACTCCATTCTCACCCTAGAGGTCATCGACATGCTACAGAGACATGACTACAAAGAGTATGTCGACGTCAGCCTTTTGTCTGTCTGTGAACAGGTGAGACACGGAGCCGGATTAAGCATCCTGTTTAAATAGCAGTATGTCTATTTATTTAGGTTTTGTCAATAGTTTTTTTATGATGACTTCAAACATTTCAAACGTTTTCATTAGCCTAGATATAAAAGTGAGAATGCAACTTTATTATTAGATGGGTGTGAGGCTTCCCATTTCATAATACTGCTGAGAAAGACAATGTTTTGTTTGCGCCCACAGCACACCAGTACACTGCGTGGTGTACTGATCTTCCTTCTCGTGGTGAAGTGTGTCTTTGTCTTGAGTCTGAACAGAACAATGGCTGTCCCTGTCACACTGCTAAGACTGACCCTCTCCAGTCTGCTCTGGCTTATGGTAAACAATGATTTGATGATTGAACAGGCCTTTTATAAAAACTCAGCTCTGTAAATGAATTATTTTCCACATACATTTGTATACCATTTGTTGTTCCACTTCCTTGATTGTGATCAACCACTGATAATTTTTTTTATCTTTGCTTTGATGTTTGCTAATGGTGGTGATATTATTGTTACTAGGTAGTCGTGATCTAGATACATAATCATTGTTTGTTTGATCTAGGTGTCAGGAGTTGTCCTCTTGATGGCACTGTTCTGCATTGAGAACCTGCTATTTGTACGGGCCTCTCTGGTGTTCAGCTCTCTGCCCCATTCCCTCCAGATCGTCCTGTCATACTGCAGGGGCCCGGCTGGCCTCAGGGGCCTCTCCCTTTCAAGGCTCAACCACAATCAAACATCGAACAGTGTTTCAGAGGTGTTCTGCCATGGAGCTATTTGCCTTTGCGCCACTTTAGTGTGGACAGCACTGGTACTATATCCACCCTTAAAATATACATTACAAAATTCAGTGGACTTTTGTTGATCATGCTGAATTGGGGTGACAGCATGCTGGCACTATGCTTTTTTTTTTTACTGCTGTGGTTTGGTTGTAGGTGATCGCTGTTGTGTCATCATTAGTAAAAGATGCCAAGAGGAACAATAGAAGTACAAGCCTCCTATCCCTGGCATCCATAGCTGTCTACATCAGAGAGAGGGCTTCTGTGTTGGTTGGCAAACACAGGCCGAAATGGACAGACAGCCATCTTTTACCGCCAGTGCGTAATCTGGGATGTGGAGTTAACTGAACAGTCCTGTTATAACTGTATTTTCAATAAGAAAAACTTAAAAGTAGACATATATTTTGACATAAGACATTCTCATTAACTTTTTATTTGTTTTTTCCTTCTAGAACTATTACCTTGAGGAATTTGAGAGCTTGATGGACGAATTGTTGTTCAAACTTACTGTATTACCTTGCAATTTGCCACTCCCAGTGAAGGCTTCCGAATACACGGTGGAAAACCTCAACATATCTGGCACTCAGAGCCTATCCAGTCTGGACTCACAGGTATGTATGCACATACATGCATGTACACACACACCATAAGCAAAATCAAGGTATAAAATGGCTGTGCCAGCACTGTTTGAATAGTTTTGTGTTTCTATTGTAGCACACTGTTTCCAGCTCAACAGTGCATACCACTAGGACAATGATACTGAATGACCTTGCCAACCTCACACTGACTGACCTAGAACACAGGCCCGGCTCAGACAAATCAAGGTAACGTTAAGGGCATTTGTAATTCCATTTCAGAATCAGTGACACACAACTTTTGCAACCAAGATCACAACTAATTCATAATTTATTTCCATTGAAGCTCCCTAATTAAGCTAGAAACCCTACTGATCCTGCAGAATGAAAGAAAAAACAGAGATATCCCCAACAGGACCCTCTTAAGTAAAGCTGCAATCCCTGCCAGCTTCCTGCAAGCTGGACCTGGTTCCGGAGTTAATGACAGCAATCTTCAGATCTTTACCGGGGAAGATTGCCGCCCCTTTTCTCCAACCTCTACAAAGCATTTACCTCTGGCCTTGTCACTGAGACAAAACCTTTTTGAACACTCAGTGGATCAATTGACCCAGTGTGTGGTTCAGGAAAATGAAATTTTTACTAGTCTAATTGATAAAAAGGCACACAAGAAAGGGAGGCAACCTGGTATGGAAAAGGGGCGCAGATGCTTCAACACAGAAGTAGTGGAGGTGGAGGTTCATGAGCAGCCTAGCAGTGCAAGGCTGGAGCAGGGAGAACTGGATTCACTGTACCCACATTATATTTATGGACGATCAGACAGTGCCTAGGTTGACTGTGTGGTCAGGGGGCGATGCATCATCAATTAACTCTGAATGTGTGTATTTGACCTTGTTAAACCATTTAGTTAAACACCTGGACATACCCTCGAATGTGTGAATAATTTATTTTCCAGTGATAATGTAATGGTGATGGATAATGTAAAGGAATGCCATTTCTAAGATTTATGGGAGATTTTTTTCTACCATCGAACGATAATATCCTGGTTTGGGCAAATTGGATGGGCCCTGAAAAATATCATCAGATAAAATCAGATAAAATCCTTAACCAATGGCAACTTTCAACGTACGGGAATGTACGACTTCAGTGGCGAGACACGATTGGATGACACTGATGATGAGGACCAATCACAACGTGGCAAGTCATACAAGTTGAATACGGGAGGTAGAGTTGGCAGCGTGAATCTATGATTTCTGTCAGGTGTAGACAGTGCATGAAATAATTCAAAGAGGTCAGTCTGGAATTGATCCCACTTAAATCGTAATAATTGATGATTTTCATCAATATTGTATACTAACGTGTTAGCTATAGATTTAGCACAAAGAAAATAAGAAGCTTGCTTACTACTGATATTGCTCCTACAAGCGTTCATCCCATTGGATTTTGCACAATGAGGAAGACTGCACTGCTGTTGATTTTTTTGCTTGGGGTTACACATTTTTTAACTATTATCCGATGTGAAGATGGTGAGTAAGTTAGTTTATAGTTCACCTCAAACAATTATTTAATGTTGTTGAACGTTGAATCATTTTGGAATAGATCGATTTAACGTTAGCCAGTGCTTACTTGTTTAACCGTAAATTAAAGCTAACACAGGCTGATTAGCTTGCTAACGTGTGCTTGCAGCCCTGGCCCCTGCGCTAGATCATTTAGTTTGCACATAAACTAGCTAGCTAGCTAGTTTAGCTAATTGTAAACCAACAACTGAATGGTTTGCCTAGTTAATGTTCTAGTGTTGCAATAACATTACTGCACAACCCTTTTGGTCAGCAAAACAGAGAGCTAATGAGTTAAACATAGCTGGACAAAGCTAGCGAGCTAGTTAAGTAGTTAAAGCTGAAGTCCACATTGCCTGTATTCCCTTTCCCAATTTTTGCAGATGTTGCCGAGAATGTAGAAGACAGTGAGGAAGACAATGATGACGACGACGATGATGATGATGATGACGGCACAGAAGTGAAAGAGGAGAATGGTGTGTTGGTCTTGACTGACAACAACTTCGACACCTTCATAGAAGGCAAGGATACTGTCTTGGTGGAGTTTTATGCCCCATGGTAAGTTTTATAATTCAAACACAAAGGTATGGTCAAACCATCTACCTAATGTGACACTATTGGTCTAAGTGCATCACTAGTCATTTAATAATTACAAGCTAAGAATACATTAATCAGAAACAAGGCTATGTCATAGTTTAGTAGGCATTTTCTTGCAACAAATTGATTTTAAATATAGTTCATATATTTTCACTATTCCCTTACGTATCTTTCTCATTGCACTTCTCAGGTGTGGCCACTGCAAGCAGTTTACCTCCACATACGAGAAAATTGCACAGACTCTGAAAGAGAATGACCCTCCTATCCCTGTAGCAAAAGTGGATGCCACTAAAGCCAGTGCCCTGGGGAGCAGATTTGAAGTATCAGGTTATCCCACTTTCAAGATCCTGAAAAGAGGGGAGCCTGTGAGTTATGAAGGAGACCGAAGCGAGCAAGGTAGGCAAGCTACAAACGAGAAGTTGCTAAGACCTTTTCTACCATTTAACAGATCGCTAGCTACCTATCTTTTTTATTCAGATGATTTGTTAATATGATGCTTGATGGGGGTTTTTCAGCCATTGTGTCTCGAGTGAAAGAAGTAGCCCAACCCGATTGGAAGCCTCCTCCAGAGGCCACACTAGTGCTGACCAAGGATAACTTTGACGAGGTGGTTAACAACGCCGAGATTATCCTGGTTGAGTTCTACGCTCCATGGTAAGTCACCCAGGAAACAATTTGTCAACTCATTACTGAGCTAAGTGTGAAATCAAGTGGTTTGAGCAGAATTGGACACAAATAACTACGGTGATAAACTTCATGGTCCAATCACAACCTCCTTTTCAGGTGCGGCCATTGTAAGCGCTTGGCCCCGGAATACGAGAAGGCAGCACAGGAGTTAAGTCAGCGTTCTCCCCCTATCCCTCTAGCAAAAGTGGATGCCACTGTAGAAACTGAAATTGCCACACGTTTTGAGGTCTCTGGCTACCCCAGCCTCAAGATTTTTAGGAAGGGCAAGGCTTTTGAATATACTGGACCAAGGGAAAAAATGGGTAGGTGAATAGAATTACTAATTAAAAGCTATGTGTTCTCTGTGGAAAACTCTGAACTCAGATTAGCCTAGTCAAATCTTAGCGCTGTTGCTTCCATGTAAAATGTGAGTGTGTTTAGAGTTTTTGTTCTGTCCTCAGGTATTGTTGACAAGATGAGTGAGCTGGCAGGGCCTCCAAGTAAGCAGGTACAGATGGCGAAACAAGTACAGGAGCTCATTAAAGATGGGGATGATACTGTCATTGTTGGCGTGTTTTCCGCTGAGCATGATGCAGCTTTTGAGCTCTACTTGGAAGCATGTGAGTATAAAATGACAAATTGAATCTGTACAACCTCATTGTAAATAAATGTTTGATTTAAAAGATCACCTGCAGCAGACCAGAAAATGTCTGGCTAAATGCACATTTATTGGTTATTTCAATAGTCACTTGACAGTTTCTCTGTATGTCAGGTAACTCTTTGAGAGAGGACTTCAAGTTTCTTCACACCTTTAACTCTGAAGTGGCTAAACTGCTCAAGGCCTCCCCAAGCCAGGTTGTGATGGTTCAGCCTGAGAAGTTCCATTCCAAACACGAATCTGCATCTCACACACTGAGCATTAAGGTGGGTCCATCAACGTGTGTGTACTGTAGGAATATATATTTAAAAAAAAATAGATGGCTTGTGGTAATTGTGAATGGTGATGTGTATTTGTAGTTTTTGTTTAATTCATGTAAAACAGGCGCTAATATAAAGCTTTTAATGCATTGCACAATGACCTAACTTAATTAAATTGTCTCAAAGTTTTTTGTTTTTTTTTGTGTGTGAAACAATACAATTCTGTTTTACCTAACCTGTCTAGGATTCAACAACTGTGTCAGATATCCAAGACTTCCTGAAGAAGCATGTCTTACCCCTGGTGGGACACAGGAAGCAGAGCAACGACGCAAAGCGTTATACCAAGAGGCCACTGGTGGTTGTTTACTATGGAGTGGACTTCAGCTTTGACTACAGAAAAGGTGGGTAGTATAATTTTACTAGCGGTAGCAGGGATGTAGGGAAAAATGCTAGTCGGCTAAATGTCACAGCTAATACAAAACAATCTCAATCTAAAAATAATTGAAGGGAAATTCATTGCTTTTGTCAAAAAATAGACCCTGAGCGTGACCGCGGTGTATTAGCAGTCGTCTAGCACAACATGTGCGCACAGTTGTGTTCAAAATAGTGCCGGATGCTACAGCCCACTGGTACTTCCTGCATTCGGAGATTAAAAGTTTGTGTATAACAAGGCTCTTTTTTTAGTTAACTGCTTCTGCTTTTTTTAATCAATTGGTTAGAAGCGTCAATAATGGGTCTATCCAAATTAAATTTCCTTAGGAACAATGATACAGGGGTGCACATTACATTAGCCTACTTTGCGCAGTAAAATTGCAAAAAAATTTTTTTTTTATGTAGTTTCCAATTAGAGTTCAAAGCTAATGGGTTGTTTGGGGTAGTTTGTTTAGATTATTTAAAAATGAGTTTTAAAGGTTGGAAATCCTCACTGACCGCTGGATCTCCCTACCATGATCAAGTGATGACAATAGGACGCTTGGAAGTTGTTCTATTTTTCAACTAGTCCATTTTGTACTTTTTAGACTAGTCGTAATTGCCATGCCTAATTGGTAGATAGACAAGTTTTTACAAAAGCCGTTAGCAGGCCTCAAGATGCACGCAGCCGACTTGTTGACGGCTAGAGTTTACAGGGTTATAAATGCTACTTAAGCTTAAAGACTATAGGGAAAAGTAAAAACATTATCGTTGTGATATAGGAAAATGTTCTCTTTATACTAGATAGTTGATAATTGCAGACACAATCCAGTCAGCAAAACAAATCAATCGACCATTAATATCATGACACTACCATCTGAAGATATTTGTGCACTTCAACTTCTGTTACAGCGACTCAGTTCTGGAGGTCCAAGGTGTTAGATGTGGCCAAGGACTTCCCAGAGTACACCTTCGCCATTGCCGATGAGGAGGACTATTCTGACGAGCTGAAGAGCTTGGGTCTGAGCGACAGTGGGGAGGAAGTTAATGTAGGCATTCTGGGAGATGGAGGCAAAAAGTTTGCCATGGAGCCAGAAGAATTTGACTCTGAAGTCCTGAGGGACTTTGTCGTGGCCTTTAAGAAAGGTGTGTTTTGCAAATGTTGGTGATTTGCATCGTGTTCTCAGAATGAGCTGAATGTTATTATTATTATTATTTTTTAAACGTCCATATGACCTGGCTGAACTGTATATTACTGTGCTATTTCTAATGGTATAATTTACAAATTTCTGTAAGCATTAGTCTAAAGTTTTCTAGTTTTAACAAGTGTTTTCTATTTAAACATTTTTTACAGGCAAACTAATGCCAATCATCAAGTCCCAGCCCATCCCAAAGAACAATAAAGGTGCAGTGAAGGTTGTGGTTGGAAATACTTTTGATGATATTGTCATGGATACCAAAAAGGACGTCCTGATTGAATTCTATGCCCCGTGGTGTGGCCACTGTAAGAAAATGGACCCAGAATACACAGCCCTGGGAAAGAAATACAAGGCTGAGAAGAACCTTGTGATTGCCAAGATGGATGCCACAGTCAATGATGTGCCTCATGATAGCTATAAGGTAGACGGCTTCCCAACAATATATCTGGCACCCAGCAACAGCAAGCAGAGCCCAATCAAATTTGAGGGTGGCGATAGAACAATGGAAGGGTTGAGTAAGTTTTTGGAGCAGCACTCGACGAAGTTATCACAGGCAAGAGAAGAACTTTGAAAATCTCTGTTGCCATGAACTCTACCATGCCAGTGGTCTTTGGAACCCTGGGCCTGGTGAAGTATTGCAAAGGGCATGTCCCTGGAGTACACGAGTATACGTTACTGAGTAGCTGTGGCCAGCAGGTTAGCTGTGACAGCAGGTTATCTGTTGCTCGTCAAATTAAGATTCTGTCTTCTAAAAGCATTAGCACTATATCTGAGATTTCTAAGTCTTTTTAAATAAAATGTCTAAATAAGATTTGCTTTGTTTATATTTGGATGTTTTTTTTGTTAAGTTTACATATTAACATGGTGCTATTGCACAACTGCGTCCAAAACTGCAAAGAAACGCTTTGGCACAAGTTTCAGATGTAAGTCAACTGCGCTCCGTTTTGATGGCATGCTTCATAAATGGAGTTTTGGCTCAGAACATTACAGCAAAGAGGACTCATGTTGGCCAAGTTGGCAAGCATTCCACAATTATTTTTTTTTTTGTGTTGTGGCAATTTTGCCATTAGTGCTTAATTATTTATACTATAAAAAAATGCCTTTTGCTGGGCTGAGGAATATATTGAAGGGCTAGGACCTGGTTGCTATGGAACAGGCAAGTAAGGCGGCAATCGAAGTACCTCGTTCTCTAATCGGAACAATTGAAGAGCTTTTAGTGGTTGAATAGAAAACAAGGGAAGTATGGCTGTAAAGAATTTAGAATAAAATCAACTATCAAATGTTCATCCATACAATCAAAACAGAAGCTATCAAACAGACTTAGTCCTAAACTAAGCATAAGGCTTGAATGGGTGACAATGAATTTAAAGGGCCCATAATGTAGACAATCATACATTTGTGTGCTTCCTTGGTGTCTATGAAGCACATTAACTTATCTTTCAACTGCTCTGAGCGGAGTCCATGATTGGCGAATTGGATTTTCTACGTCACAAATCGCTGCATTTCAGAACAGCTTGTAAAACAGGGTAAATGTGTTGTCAGAGGTGAACTAGAGAATATGCACAAGGCAGAGATTTTTTACTTTTTCATGTTTGTACAATCCCTCGGAGTGATAAAACGATGCTAGATAAAGAAATATTCCAAATCTTACATTAGGGTCTCTTTAAAACGCAGTTACAATTAAGGGCTCACAAATCCATCTCTAGACACTCGACCACCTATTTGTACTTTACGCACAGTGTAGATAAGATTACTGTAAGTTAAGAGGCAAAAATATAACTCTTAATTGCGTAAATAACGGCAACTTAAATACGGCTACCCATGATTCATGAACTAGCAAATGCAATTAGTTGCGTCACTACATGAAGTAGCCCATTACTAAATTACGCTATACAGTAAATAAATTGAACCATTGCAGAAATAACGGGCTTTAGAACAATGGACGTTTTAAATTCAACCATTTTAATAGTTTACATTGAAAACAAGACATTAGCAATATTACAAATTGAAATGCATATCAATAAAATATTCAAAGCCGCTAAATTGACAATATGGCATTTTACGGATTACTTTGAAAATGTTCAATGGTAGCATTATCTAAACACTTATCAATGGCAAGTAGGATTCTTCCAGGATTAAAATTAAGTCTTGAACAGGCACTATCTAGCAACATTTCATTAGGGTGGATCACAATTATACTTGAAACAATATTGACAATCCACACTTAACAATTCCCCTTTACAGTTCCATTTTAAAAGTGCAATACTTAACTCCCAATACCCATTGTGTTCATGTAAACTGGGTAAGAAAAGGGGTACAACATGAGTTTTCTTACAGTGGCTTCAGTCACATAAAGGCACTTTAGATTAAATGGCAGTTAAATTAAGGATGGATAAGACTTGTCTGATAGGAAACAGGGGAAGTTAAGAATACTGCTCAGTAAATACTTTATGGAACTGCTGGACCTTTTCTAACACCACCTTCAGTTTATCTGTGGAGGGCAAGATGGTCATCCTGGAAACGGAAAAAGAAAAAAATCAAGGTAAGACAAGAGAGAGAGGTATAACAAGAACAATGGATTTGACTTCCATTATTTTAGGGGTTTGAAAATTTGAGCACAGGGCCCAGCACTTTGGTTCTACCGCTCTGCTGTGACTGGGACCAACCTGAAGTGGTAGGTTCCATCTCTCTGACCAAAGCCACTGCCTGGTACCAAACAAATGCCCGTCTCCTCCAACAACTTCATACAGTAAAACATATCCGGGGCCTGGCCTTTCTCCTGCATTTAGAAGACAGAGATTGATTTTTTTTTTTTACATGGTGGTAACTCCAATACAATAATTATATTACACCAGCAGAGGGAGAAAGAGGGTGACCGGATGAAAAACACTTCTTAGGTAAAGGGTAAGAGAACGACAGGAAGACCTGAGCCTCGCTAATCGCCTTCTGTGGCAGGGTGATGCGGGGGAAGGTGTACATGGCTCCTTGGACTGGGTTACAGGTGATACCAGGCACTTTGTTTAAGATCTGCTCTGTCAGCTTGGCTTTTTCCGCCAGGATGGCAAGGGTGGCTGTACGCTCCTGTAGAGGAGAAACAGCTGGATCAGGAAAAAACTGTTTCTGTTGGCATTTAATCAGTGAAAAAAGGTTACATGCACACCATATTAAGAATTGTGAATATGCAGGCAGATGCAGGGTTAGATGTTCAATAATAAGGAAACAAACCCACAACGTGTGTGTGTGTATGTGGGGGGGGGGGGTGTATGTGTATGAATGTGTTTTTTTAGGTAGTGTTTTAACCAGAGGAATACATAATCCCTAACTAGCTAACTGTTGCGTTTGAATCAGACCTTGATAAAGGTGGCATAGGAAGGCTCATCAGGCTGAGGAGGGTTAACCACCAGGTCTAAGAGGGCCTGACCAGGGACAGGTGGGCACAGACGCACAGACACCAGCTTGGTCAGCTGGAGTTTCACATCAGGATCCAAGTTGATCACTTCCATGTAGCCTCCACGGAAACCACACCTGCCATGTATTTTGATGCGTGAAAGCAGGCAGACACAGACAAAAGGCTGTCTCTTCAGCTTACTACTACTCAGCAATTAACTTTCTAGTGTCAATTTGAAGACTTACTGATGACACCTTTCAGTTAAACTGTGGTAGTGTCGAGTATTTCAGTTATCTAATAATAATTATGTAAATCTGTGATAAGGACACGTAAGGATGTATGAATGATTTTTTGTTTGGCTGGCTGAATATCTCTGTGTGTGCAGTGGTGTAGGTTAGGGGCACACATTAATCTTGTATTTAAATTAAATTAACCCCTCGTAAATTGTTAGCCTTAGGCCTATTTGGGTTTTGTTTTCTGTGACGGTCCATTAGAATTGCGTGTTCGTTCTTTGCTGACTACCAACATATCTGTCTCTGCTTAGGATGAGTGGCTGGTTTGTTTTTGCCCGTTGCCATGGTATCGATTTATTTATTTTTTTGCTAGCCATTTTAGCATTTTACGCTACACCACTGAGTGTGTGTTGGGAGAGTGGGGGTTGTGTGTGTGTGAGACTTACTCTCCCATATAGCACTTGGAAGTAGAGTGGAAGGATGCCAGTTCCACCGTGTTGGAGTACTCTGGCCCCATCTCAAACAGCACCTTCTTAAATGAGTTGAACTCACAACCCTCAGCGTACACATTGTCCTGATACACCTAACATACCAAAACAATGGATAAGGCACTTGCACTTTACAACATAACATTTGATCGTTTTTTTTATCTATTGTATGATTTATTTTTACCATTATTATGTTGTACAAATTGTTTCGCTATAGTTAAAGCACTTTGTAGCATTGTTAAGAAAATAAATGTAAATCAGTGTTATTTATTCATTGTAAAGTTATACAGTAGGTCTACCGATGAGAACCTACTTAGGATGGTTTAGATATCACAACTTTATCAGAATGTAGTTTAAAAAAAATTACTTCAGGCAAAAACAAACTCCGCTATTAAGTTACCTCATCAGCCATTAGGAAAAGATGCTCTTCGGCAACAAATCTGATCACATCTTCAATGCACTTCCTATTTTGGACCTGACCTGTCGTGATTCAAATACATATTGACTCAGATGTTTGTAACTCCAATAAGGTTAAAGTATACTATATCTCACACACACACTCACCGGTGGGGTTTCCAGGGTTGATGATGCAGATGGCGCGGGGGTTGCAGTGCTGCCTCGCTGCATCGACACTTCTCTTCAGCTCATTGACATCAAGACTCCAACACTTGTCCTCGTCTAGGTAGTAGTTGACCTGTACAGCGTTGAGCTCCGCCAAGGCAGCAGAATACAGGGGGTACTGAGGAATAGAGATCATCACCCCTGTACGTGTACGTCCTTCACCAGATACTAGCAACTTCAGCATAGTCTGATGGGACCAAAGGATAAAGAGCAGAAGAGAAGAGTAAATAAACAGTGACCGGAATGAAGAGAAGAAGACATGGAAAAGGAGGATGACGTATTTGAACCACGCTGGGACAGACTCAGGGCTTGTGTATCAAGAGTTGTTGTGATTTTTAGGGAAAACATAAAAGGGGGTTATTTGAGTGAGTTGGTGTTACCAGCGTACCACTATGGCATCGCTGGCACCAGTGGAAAGGTAGATGTTGTCAGGGTCAGAGGGAATCCCACCATCCCTCTTCTCAATGTACCGGGCCACGTCCTGTCGGATGCACTCAATACCTTGACTTGCACTGTAGGCTCCTATAAATACAAACACTAGCACATTAGTACCATGGCTAAGAACTTACAGACAGCCAGACATACATACACAACTGATAAGATTATACATGTGAAATAAATAAGAATATAACTAAATAAGATGTATATCTAAGTTAGGAAGTGAGTTCGCTCTCCGACCTAGACTTCCACCTCCACAAGCCTGGAGGATGCGTCGGGCTCTGTCCTTCGCATCTGCTGGAAACTTGGTGTCTTCCAGGAGCTCAGGGTAGGAACACAGAGCCAAAACCTGAAACGGGATCGAATAAATGTATCATTCACATGCATAGGCACCCAAAATGCTCACATAGGTGTAGCCTACAAAACCTGATTTGATAGGTCAACACACATCTTCAAAGTTATTAGCATATTACAGTTAATAATAAATGTAAATATATACCACACCTGTCTGAAAAATGTGATTGGGCGCTGGCCCATGGCATGGGCGTCACCAATATTGGCTTTGATGACTTCTGTGAAAGGCTTCTTAACTCCCTGCAGACGGGAGATAATTAAGTATATAATGAGCAATTTATTTTTCGATAATTACAAAACTTTTCTCCACACACAGAATTTGTCTTTAAACAATAATCTGTACTTACTGTATGAAAAATAGAATGTGTACAAGGTCCACACCAAATAGAGGGATGGACTAGACTACAGAGATCGTTTTTGGCCACATCACTGCTTGAGTACAATATATACATAAACCTTAATTTGTAAACCATATTCAAGTATAGGCTCTACAGCATGGCAGGCCATCTGTTTTCTCCAGCCTGAAACCTAAACCCACAAGACACATTCCAGTATGTCCCTTGTTGGTTTGCACTGGGGGGTGTATCATTATATTCACCAATCAAATAAGAGAGACCCCAATGCTTAACATTCAAAGCCAGTAACAAACTGGTGTAGTCCTACGTCTGTTCTTAGCCAGTGGCATACCAAACAGACTAGCCAAACAGAGCTCATAAAGATCTGCAGACAGATTTTGTCTAGCCGATTGCTAACTGAACAAGATGCTGATTGTGGCTATAGCAACTTAATCTAGTCTATTCATGTTGCACAAGGTACTCTGCTAAATGAATACATTTGTTAATCTTATTTGCCTCGCATAAATTATTTATTTTCAAGAATTAACTTCCTGTGACAACTATATTTGGTTGACAAAAAAGGTTTCATTGACTTTGCCAAGTATTAGACCCCACTAAAGTAATAAAAGCAACTCTTTCACTATGTGACCCTGATACTGATGCAAGAGTTGAATGATCTCTTTTCATTGATTTAGTTTGATGATTGAGGCCTTGCTGTAAACAAACAGTCTTTAGACTTGTGACAGAAAAAAATACAGCATGACTACACAGTGAAGTGAACCGAATGTAGCCTAAAGTGAAGCACATACACTATGGCCATGTAAAAAATAGATTTTTCAATTTAAAGAGATTAAAACACACAAACTGTTCCTTTGATTTACATCACAAAAGTCCTACACCTATCCTTTAATGGGGCAAAAGTCTGGTATCTGTAAAGGTTTCTTTTTTTTCGGCTTTATCCCTTTTAAAATTAACAGGCAGCTCTAAGAGAGTGTGAGCACATTAGCCAATACCCTGTGCTTAGGTGAAACAGGGAAAAACAGTATAGAGGCGTGAGGAACATGCAAATGAACCCTCTTAAATAGTAGAGTAAGCCTTGGAACGTGAGCCAGCAAGGGTGTATTTTCCAAAACTCTCAATGCTTTTGAAATTCTTTATGAAATAATGAGAACCCCCATTTGACTGACACCCTTGTCCAATGTTCTGAAACATCTAGCAGTCTCTTGTTCTTTGTAGGGAAGACAAGTGAAAGATATGTTATTCATATCACAGCCAACCGCCTGCACCCCCATCTTAAAATTGCCTGCACCCCATCTTAAAATTGCCCCCCCCCCTACCCATTAGTCTTTGTGCCCCATCTTCTGTATAGAGTGGAGTTGGCACAGGACCAATCCGGCACAGGGGTTAGAAGGGGTAATTTAGGGGGAGGGTTGGTAGGGAATGCTCCCAGTTGAAAACAGAGAGAAACAAAATCTGCACTACTCATAGCAAAATAGCATTAACCCTAGTCTGTCCTTAACTGTGGAATATGACCCCATGGTCATAGTCATAAGATAAATTCGTTTTTACCAATATTTCATTAAATGCTACATGTTTTGCTAATTATTTTGTGTACAGCAATGTTTTGTTGTAGCTTCGTCTGTTGGTAATATGCCACTCGTCTTACCACATTATCAGATTCCTCACATTCCTTTTTGCAAACATGTCCCTGCTCTTTCCCTTGTAATTGTTGTAGTCAACTTATATGAAGTATAGGCTATTGGACTCAGTAAATTGGTTACTTCATTTCATTTTTTACTTCAGACTTTAAAAAGGACTTCTACAGGCCACCTTGAAGAAACCTCTTTGATAAGTGTTCATGATGTTGTTTGTATTGCTTTATTTCTTTGTGCAAGCTTTGACAATTTCTATGTAAGCCAAATTATTTTCATGTTTGTGTGTGTTGTGGCCAAATTTGGACATCCTAGCGGATGTTCTGGCCTGGGATGTGGTTCAGGTGGGAGGGGAGGGTCAGAGTGAAGGCCAGGTCACCAAAGAGACAGTATGTGCTTTTTGTGGACACGGAGGGCTAGAGGTTTGAGTCTTAGTCATAACATAAAGTTATGTCTAAGTTTCTTGTGTACGTGTCCTACCGTTGCTGATTATGAACGTGTCCAATGGAATGAACACCTTGTCCAATGGAATGATTGTTTATCTTAGACCTATATACTCGTTAGAACCTTGTCAACTCATCAGAACTTGCTATATCATTAGAGTGAACTCACTGCAGTAATTTCTCTGTGTACAGACTCTGAAGTCATCAATAAAATTGTACTTGATCTTTTCATGGTTTCTCCCTCTCATTAATTGGTCGTTTTCTTTCATAGATTGAAATTATCCATTACATGTGCCATTTTTTTTTATTTGGACTGCCACAAACCAAGAGTTATGCTAAATTTCATTAGACTGGATTTTATCAGAATCTGTTCTGGTTGTGTACGGTGTTCCACTACATTCACCTACGTTTTTAAGTTAGGTTAATCCTCGTTTCTGTGTTTAGCACCAGGCACAGATGACAGCCATCCACTAACCAGCTAACTCCACCGGCTTATAAAGTTACTTATTATTATGATATTATTACAAAAACAATGCCATTGTTGCCTTACCTCACCTGTAAATTGTTTACGCTCAGGTTTCAGTTTTCTGTGAGACTTTGTAAATTAAAATTTATGTAGATGCCGCAGCGAAAAAAGAAAAAAAAGCATTCACAGCCAGAAAGTTGTCTTATCTTTTTGGGCAAATATTCCATCCTAAAATAAGCTGTTATGTTTTGCTTGAGCGGCCATTGCTAAGGATCTAGGGATCAAACACACTTCAGTCCTATACATGAATTCTTGCAATGAGCATTGACCATAAAACAAATGGGTTTTACCCATGCAAATTATTTCTGCTGACATTTTAGGGCAGTATATGGCAAATCAGAATAAGAATAATAAATAAAGAGCTTGCACTATGTTTGACCCTGTAAAATGTATCGTACTTTTGACCACACATTTAATTTACAAAGAAATCTGCTCCAACCCATCTTCCTATCAAACCGGGAGTACAAAAAAAAAGAGCTTTCTGGAAAGAAACAATTTATAGTATTCCTTTGTTCATTGGTCCTTACAAAAAAAAGGAAAGAAATCATACTCTATCTTATTACTGGTCTTTTTTGCTGTCTGTGAATCGGAGAAGCACTCTATCTTGCATTGACCGACCATTATACCCAAGCTTTTACATGCACATCCTTTGCTCATTACATATCTAGGGAACAATAACAAACAAAATCACTGTCATTAACACATCATGTAATTCTGCTGCAATGAAGCTGCAAATCTAGTGCTTGACAGTCTGACTTTGTGGACCACAATCTTTACCTTCATTGGATTAACGCAGCTGTAATGTATAAAACGCAATGCATTGTCTTATTCATCTGTCAAAGACCATTTTAAATCATTTAAAATGTTTAATCAAATTCCTGTATTGCATTAGGTAATTACATTAATCGGTATAGTGCTTACCCAAGGCCATGCACGCATGCTCAGTGAGGCTCACTCACTCTTAGATTTGCGTTTTAACTTGGTTGTTCTTACATTGCATTAATAGGCAGAATGCACTCTTTACCTGTTTTAGCTCCTTTTCAATCTGAACGGCGCGCTGCACGATAGGACCCCGTACAGCATACTCAACCCGCTTAACGTTTGGGTTCATGTTGTCAGTTGTGAGCACCTTAACAGCTTGTGGGAAGCCGTTGATTCCATTCTTTGCCATTTTCCCTCAGTTTTCAGTAAGAATCCGACAAAACAATCTTTCTGTGAGAGAAATTGTTGTGAAATTAATATAATTTAGCATTTTAGAAGACACAAATGTATACATTGTCCTTATTCAGCTGTCTACATAGGTGTGTATGTGTGCATGCAACTCGTAACAAACGCGTTCTTTCCTTCAGATTACTTTATTTAGCCTTAGGCATAAACACCTTCTAATGCATGCTGCAACAGGTGCTTTATCGCTTGCCTTTACTCCTCAGTCGTTAGCTAGCCAACTATGCTCAAGACTCGACCAGGCTTGTTAACCAACTTTCCAAGTACCAAACTCGCACCTACCAGGCTTTGTACAGCATGCTGGTTTGCAGAAGTTGTTTATCACCCGCCATGACTGAAAATTGTTTATCCTCCGCTAAATTTACACGCAGTACAGGGCGGAGCGTCTCACCGCCATCGTGACATAAACTCCACCCACCTGGCTGGTCTCAACTGCCACTTTAGTGCAATACCGCGCGCCACCACTTTGTCCTACTATTCTTTTGCAAGGTTGTGTACATAATTAATAATATAGCTAGCGAACGGTATAACAATTAGGTAGCATATAGGCACAAACTGTAATTTGCTTAATTTAACCCCAAAGTAAAAGTTAACTGACTAGCTAATGTTAACAACAAATTAGACGTATAGAATACGTCCTTAGTCATTCTTTAATAATTTATTAAGAAGCTTCATCATGAAGTCCAGCGTTAATTGGTAATGTAAAATGGTTCCGCCAGCATTGGCAGCAAATGTGTAGGCTATCGTTTAAATCTGAACGTTATATTTTTCTTTCCCAGAATGCTACATTTTGCTGACAATTAAAATGACTTTATTTATTTATTTAAAAAATGTTTTAGTCAATCATTCTTGTGCGCAACATTTCTTCCGAACAGTCATTGTATGGCCAGGCAGACAAGTTACTTTCTCCAAAGCGTAATGCTTTTAATTTCCCACAATTCTTAAGGTAGGCTACTGGAACAACACTGTCAGTGTCAGTGTTGTAATTATAGCCCCCGGGTTTACACAAGCAAGGGGTCATCGCTCAAATCCTATAGGGTAGAAGTCACAACCTTAGTTGACACCAACCATCCCCCTTTCACACGAACACACAAAATTGTTGCCCAATATCCTTACTTGATATATTTAACTATTCTTATTTCAGTAAGTATTAGTCTCACAACAATAATATGTTGCAACAATCTGGTCAAATTGTCCCAGTAAATTGCGAGTGTTACTAGATCAAATTGGATTTCACATTCAGAATTTTATTATTTCTTAATTTCTTCTTTCCTTAATGACATTGAAGGAAACTTGAAAAAAAACAATTCATGTGAATTATAATGTAGCACTCACCCAATGACACTACTCCAAGGTTATTTCTTCAAGTCACAAATGATTTCACTGAAAGCTCCTTTTCTTCAGTCTAGGGCACTAGAAAGCGTAGCGTAATGTTTGTCCAAGATAATACCACACCTTAGTACCTCCCTTTGCAGAGAGAAGGATCAAAATAAGGTTAGACTGGTCTGGCCTTTGCCCTCTGGAGGAGTCAGCTGCCATTCAAGCAACCATACCGAGGAGGTCATAGGAAAGTGAGCTGGGGTGAATTCCAAATCTAACAGTAACATTTCTTGACATCAGTTGCACACAATCTTACCATGGCTTCACTGATCCAATGTCAACTGAAACAAACAGAAAGTGTGACTTAGAAGCAGACCAGATTTATTTGGTTGTTTTGGAGAATACCATTGAAAGATATTTGATATCGTCTTTATGGGGTGCATAATCATGTGGTGTCCCGTGTTAAGTTCATGTGTCACTGCACACGTGGCTGTGTCATGCAACAGTTTTCTGTAGGTCACCAATGCCACACCATCAAGTCCCCTGGAGCAGCAGCCATAACTTGAATCATAGCTAGCCTTTTCAAAGCTCAGTGAGCGCAGTGCATATGGCTTTCACTTTTCATATATTCTAAACATGTCTGAACTTTGAAACTTGTCTGTCAATATGACACAATTGACAAATTTGATCATGGCTACTGCTTAGATGTCACAAAAATGTAGCAAATATTCTAAACATGTCTGAACTTTCAAACTTGTCTGTCAATGACACAATTGACACATTTGATCATGGCTACTGCTTAGATGTCACAAAAATGTAGCAAATTATAAAAAGCACTTGTCACCATGAACTCTTGTAATCTGACTCATGCATTAAATCAAAAGTAGAGAGTACATAGCAAATTATTAGATACATGAAGCAGAAGGAGGTAGTTTTTACAGTGTTATTTCTTGTATGCCAGACACATGAAACCAAGGTGTTTAAGAGATTGTGAAAAGGGAAATAAATATACATTCCAAACATTCATTATACAATATTTTATTCTAAAATATTTACAATGGCTATAGATTTGTATTGATATCAGAAAATACACGGGGGGGGGGGGGGTATTTACAAAAACAGTAACAGAAAATGGTACTGACGTTTTTAATGTGAGCAAGTGCGCAATTGAAAAAGGAACAGAAAAAGGTTCACAAAATTCATACTTTCATGTAACGTACGAGTTATTTTCATTCACCACCCAAAAACCTAACTTGTTTAGCTGTTTAGTTTGTGATAGGCTATATAGATTATACAATAAAAAGAGTTGGGCGGCATGTTTTTTTCATGGGAGGCTAAAGTCCTGGGTTCTTTTTGTTATACGACTTGGGCCAGAGGGGGAAACAGATTAACACTATACCTAAAACATAAGCATATGAAGTGGATCTAACAAAGAACAGGTCGTTAGCATGTGTGACCCTATACTCCCCAAGACAAGTTGCATTACAAAAATTTGCCAAAACTGAAACTACAGTACAAATCACTGTATTATAAGAGGCAGCAATGAAGTGTAAACTTTCGAATGAGAAAGAATCCACATAAGAGGATTGAGTTGTTCTTTAAGAATTAAGATCTCATCTCCACCAATATCTCAGACTGATGTCAGTCTGTCCCAACATCAGTAAACAACCCAAGCTGACGTTTGTATGATACAGCTAAATAATTCAGTTTATTTTTAATACCATTGCATTTCACTAGCATTGCTTAAAATCAAACTTATTTCTCAGTAGCCATTAGTCTGGAGTAAAAATGATGGAACGGGATGAATTACATCATGGGGTGATTAATAAATTATAGTAAAAATCTTGAATGTCAGTATTCTTTGAGGATTAAGGTACTTTTTGTTCTACTTTTTAAAAGAACTTACATTGCAAACCCATGTAAAATCAGCAAACCTCTATATAAGGCACTTGCTGAAGGCACATCACCTACAACACCTTAATCAAAAACAGTAGTATATAAAGCTATTATTTTTATCCTGATCAGCAAGACTACGCTTGTGTCTTAAACTTAAAAAATATAATTTAATTTAAGGCCCTCTCTTTATAAATTGCACCAGTTTAACAATCAAACTTTTGGCTGTTCTCAGCTAGACCAGTAGTTGTTATAAAGCTTAACACCTGTGTGTACGGTATATATTACAAAATAACTCTTGTGCTCGCTTTACATAATCTAAAGACCCTGCCATTAACGCAATAAATATGATAAATAAATGTTGATTGTGTACAAATTTATACCCCCCCCCCAAAAAAAAAGATACACACCACCATTTACTCCTTACATTTTCTTAAGTTAAATCAATATCATTAATTAAAGTGCACATGCCTGACCATAAAACAAACTGCATCTTTAATGCTTTATGATTGTCAACTGAAAAAATAATTCAATAAATGGCTAATCAACTTAACTTAATTTCAGTCTGGTTTAAATGGACCTGCCATGCTTGGTGCCAAAATCTATAGAATGATCATTAATAGGATAGAATGCAAAATAAGTTTTATCGAGACAGGGTATGTCATCGTAATTTTTAAATTCACTTTTGTTTTCATTTGCTGTGCGTATTTACTTTTGAAAACACAAAGCATAGAATATTGAGCTGCAAGGACACTTCTGTGGCTAACACCTTACCAATGTAAATTTCAAAAGGTAGAGGCTTAGATTTTCTAAGCAAAAAAAAATTCAATTTTGTGCTACTAAAAAGGAACTCTGTATGTGACTACCTTAGGACCATGATGATGGCGTTCTCCATTCACAGTAATTCTATCCCCATTTTTCTTTATATTATAACCTGACCACTGCTGTGCAAAAGTGAAAGCAGAGTGGTAGCCCGAGGAAACAGTCCAGTACCCCTCTAAACACCATCACAATATATAAAAAAAAATCTGTATTTCACAAGCCGACAAGAGGCCACATGAAGTCTGAAAGATTTAGACTTTTTTAAGGAGTAAAGACACCATGTTGAGAGCTTTACTAGTGTAAGTGCACATAATATAAATGCATTGTTCAAATAAAAGGCATATTGAGTTTTTAAATAACAAGGAATGCATTTTCATTTTATGAAAATCAACGCAAATCAAACAGCAAGTGGCTTTTTGCGAATCAAGGTCTGATAACAAAAACAAAAAACATTTTTTTTGTAATACTGCAAAAAGCCTCTAACTACTTACTTAACCTAACATCAAACAGATCTAGAATGTTTTGAAAATGTTTTGTCACTTCACCGTCGCAGCTCTACACAAATCACTTTTTTTTGGAACGCCGTGTGTGAATGTAAAAGCTTTTCATAAAGTGACACTCCAATTTAGAGTCGTCTACATGAGGCCACAGCAGGGCTCCTTGGAGTTTGTGGTGTCCTCCTCTGGAGCCGTGAATTTGTGCAGCGGCGGGTCTCCACTGGCTGGGGTGAAATACACAGTGCTGGGGCTGGCTAACTCCTCTGGGAGGAGTGTGCTGGGAGGCTCCTGGGGAGACGGGAGAGATGTCGCTTCAGGCTGGGTAGCAGGCGGTTCCTCTTCTGAGGGAGTAGGTAGAGGAGGCGGGGGTGCAGGGTACTTGTTGAGTTTGGCAGCGGCCCGCTGGCGCTTCAGGTCCGCTAAAGTATGGTGGGATTTCTCCCGGCTCATGTCTACACCCTCTCCTTCCCCTGGCCCTAATGCTGAGCTCAGCTGGTAGGAGGCGCTGCGATCCATGAGGCCCCCACCGACCCACAGCTCTCCAGGAACCGAGGAGGACAAAGACACGGATGTTCCTCCGTTCCCCAGGCTTGGCTCCCTCCTCCCCTCCGTCACCTCCCCGTCCTCCAGTCTTGACGTGGCGCCTGCACCTCCAGCCTAGAGTGGACAGAGAACAATAAAGAGTTGATACAAATGATACAAATTACACTGTCGTCGACCTTCGGGGAGCTTGGGCACTACTCACCATGGCGGCGTGCTGGTGCAGCTCGTTGTCCGTCTGCCGGTCCTCGTCATCGTCCTGAGGCTCGGGCTGCCGGCCACGCTCCTGCCACACCATAGCCTCCTTGTGGTGCTCCCTGCGGTACAGGCTGGAGCGCTCGTTCACACTGACACGACGCACCACCTTACTGCACAGAGGTATGAACAGAAAGAGATACACTGTCGACACAGCACCGGAAGGGATAAACTGTTCCTCACCAGAAAGTTGAAATGTAGTCAATACTAACAAAGGAAGAAAAAACAATCCCTGCATTTCATCAAAACATGCCGCTCTATCTGGTTGAATCTTTCTCCTCCTTTCCTTCCAAGGCCATTTTATTTCTCTCTTCCCAATCCTTCGCTCACCCTCTGCTTCCTGTGCTTGACGCTCGTCTCTGCAGCGTGCTCTTGTGTCGGTCCTGATTCTTCATGATGGCGTCGTGTTTGCTCTTCAGCTCCATCAGTTTGGCTCTTACTTCCTCATCTGCACACACATCTGAGAAGCAAAAAAAATCTGGTATATATTTGAGAATCCGTTCCAGTTGATCTTAAGGAACACAAAATGCTTTATTTAACTCCTTGTGTCTATTTAACCAATTGGAATTATAACAAAGAAAGATTCTATAAAATCAAAGCACCTTAAAATAGTAATAAAAATAATTTAAGTAATAGTCTACCTTTGAGGATCAAGTAATTTATAAATTGACATACAAACTGTCAAACCCAGGAAACGAAAACCACCATGTAGAGTTAGGTTGTTTTTTTTTTACCTAGTGGAGTCTCTTCAAGGACAGACTTGGTGTTGAGATTTGCCCCGTGGGCCACCAAGAGCTCCACCATGTGGATCTATGGATAGATAAAACAGATATGAATTTATAAGCCAACATGGCATGACAACATGGCAAGACTGCCAGATAGACCACAAATAGGTTTAGGAATTGGTATAGAGAAAGAAAATGTGAAAACTAATCATCATGGAAATTAAAAGGATTATTTAAACTGTGAAACAGGCACTATGTTTTCTCCCCACTTCGTGTTTGCTTAGAGTGCAATACTGACTTGTCCCCAACAGGAGGCAGCATGGAGGGGTGTCCAGCCGTCTGTATCCTTTGCTTCGACATCTGCCCTTTGCTCAAGCAGCAGCTCTCCCACTAACAGGTAGCCGTTAGCTGACGCTATGTGGAGCTGAGGAAGACATAGAGGGCATGATAAACAATAACAAATATTCTAAATAGTGTAACAGACATTGTTGAGAAAAGTACTAGATGTGGAAAAATTATCCATCAGAAGGTCTCACCAGTGTAGCTCCATGGTTGTCCTGAGCATTGAGGTCTGCTCCATTCTGAATTAGCGATTTGATGTCTGTCAGCATCTCTGCCTCTTTAGCTCCCCGACATGCATCAATACGATCCTGAGTTATACCTACATACACAATGACACTGGTCTTACAAGACATTATCCTCATGTTTAATTAAAAAAATTTGGTTCAATAATCAACATGTCTAAGCTAATAGAACACAACCCCACCTCAAGCTAAAAATATTTAGGAACTGTCAATTGCCAGAATTTATTAATGGGATTTCTTCTCAAGTAATTTAGTGTTGGGTCTCCATACTGACCCTGTTCTGCCATAACCATCTCCAACAGCTCCAGAGTGGCCTCATCTTCACAAAGGTCAAAAGGCATGTTGCCGTCTGCGTTTACCGCTAGCAGGTCTGCTCCACTAGAAGGACATTACAGTATTACATGATTTCATTACCAAAATCACAGTGACCATGATTCCAGCTGCATTGGGTCAACGCAGTTCAGCCACAAACAGGTCAATTCAGGCTTGCAGCAGCCACATTTGCATTTTTGTGTAAACAAGACACTTCAAAGCAAGCTCTCTGAATCAGTGGCGAAGAACCCTGATTATATAAAGTCGTTGCTTTTGCTCATATGCATTGTTGTTGTCTACTATGACACGGATCATTGCTAAGACTTACGACTGCACTAGGAGCTGCACCAGGCCTGTGTGTCCACAGGTAGCGGCCGCATGGAGTGGTGTCCACAGCTCACTGTCAGATGCATTCACACTGGCGCCCGCATCCAGCAGGCACTGTACCATCTCCACAAAATCGTCGATACAGCACTGCGGAGACATTTTACATAAACGCAATGGTAAATAATGCTCACACCAAGAAGGAAATAAAACTTTTTTTTTTAAAAGGCTAAATGAAAGTGTGCACCAGCTTTTTTTTCCAAGTGAATTTGACACGCAACAAAAAGCCAATTTGCATTCAACCCAACCCTTGTCAAAGTACTTGTGAAAACGTTCCCAAAGGGAAAGTACATTAGCTTTCTTGTTTCATGGCGTCTAGTACCACAGTGGTACCTGTGTGTGTTTATGTTGGGGCTGGGCTCTTCCCTGACTGACTCATAAAGAAATCAGTGTACTTCATAGGAATATGCTCCAAAACACCTTTCCAAACACAACACTTAAGGGCTGTGAAAGAGTTCTACCAAATCTGGAGTCTTGCTAAATCTTCGGTCTAGGAGAAACATTGAAGCTACTGACAAGCTTTTCAACAAGAAATCCTAGGCCCAAGGTCAGATAACACTAAAATGTTCTAATGAAAACTGGCATTACAAACTTAGACACAACATCGACAAGATACATGGTAAATGCAATACCATGATGAAAGAGAACTTATGAATTGGCACAAGAGGAGACTATTTTTACCATCCTGTATGTATTGTGGCTGTTTACACATAACTGAAAGGGAGCTGTGAAGGTGAACGAGCAAGTTCACTGCACAGTGGGGTGTGTTACCTGGTGTAAGGCAGTGAGTCCATCCTCATTGAACAGGTCTGGGCTTACTCCACTGTTCAGCATCTCTCTGACTGCAAAGGAAAAGTCATTCAAAACATAAAATCCCTTCTTGTTCAGAACTAAATCAATTTTGATTGTAGCTAGTTAGGGTTAGTGTTTTTTTCTCTCTCTCTGTGTGCTTATGAAAAGGCTAACAAAAAGCATCCTTTCACTAGTACTCCTTAGTAGATCATTTAGGCATGGTTCAAGTGGCACTGACATTTATTTTGTCACAAATTCTTAGCTCAATATTCTTTGTTCATGTTCTCCACAGTAGTCAAATGTATGAGATGATCACAGCTAGCCTATATCTAACTGACCAGATGCCTTCCCTTTGAAGACAGTACCCTTTTTAACAATTCTCACAACTTCCAAAACTCGTTTCTTTAATTAGCTGTCATTGGTTAACAGTCCAGTCCAATTGCAGGTCATTAACATTAGTTTGCATGATACTTTGGCGTAATCCACAATAACAGCATTGGAAGCAAATGCCTGGCTTGATCAGCTTAAACGTATGACGTGATCAACATGAAATACACTGTCAATCGCTTCCTCTAAAATGTGGGGTTTACCCAGCACTCGCTGTACTTAGCAAAGGTCAGGTTAATAGAGATTAGGAACACAGTCTAAGGTGGCCCACATTACATAGGCTACTTTACTGCACAATGAAATGTATTTAGATGTGTGTGTGTGTGTGTGTGTGTGTGTGCTGGCTTGCCTTCCTCTAGGTCGTTGCGGGCTGCTGCCTCTAACAGAGTGATAGTGCTGGGGAACATCACTCTGCGCGTGCGGCCTTTCTTCTTCTCCCCCTTGGATCCCCGGGCAGAGTCCTTTTCCATCTGGACCCACCCTTTCAACTGCTGGGCTCGCCGCTTCTGGGCATGCTTCAGGCGCTCCGTAGCCCCGAGACGCCCTATGGTGGCCATCTCAGCCAGCAGTTCACCGTGATCTGCCATGCCACATCAGCGCTGACCTTTCTCTGACCTCCGCCCTGCCACTGTTCACTGGGGGGGGTGGGTGTAGTTTTAGGCCTCTGATTTTTTAAATGTCTCTCAGGTCCTGAAAATGTACCCTTCCAGGAAAATATGCACCTTGCTTTGCGGGCAACAGCAACTTGAAAAAAGTGAGTAAAAAATAGCAATGGCTTTGAAACTGATAATCTAGCTGTGGACAAGTGAAATCGGACAGGGTTCAGCCAAATGTCACCAAACTAGCACATGGAGAAACAGCGCATAACAGGCACCTAATGTAAAGAGAGTCAAGTTACCGATATAACCATGGGAATATGTGGAAACAATGGTTGTGTGAGAGGAATGTGGGAGGTAGTAATTTCCTATGTTCATCATCCACTTCTCTTGAAATAAAGTCTCCAAACTTGTTATTCTAGATCTTTACGGCAACATCTTGCTCTTAAGGGGAGACTAAAATTCCCAAGTAAAACCATCCACATCATGTTTTTTGAATGGTTTCTCAGTCCTTACACTCATGTCTGCTCTAACCCAATGTATTAGTTTGGAGTGGAGAGACAGGATGCCTCAGAGAAAGCCTGCTGGCCTTCACTGCGGGTCAGTAGCAGCTGGTCTTCCAACATTCAGTGGTAGTCATCACGCACACCTAAGCAAGTATGGATCCAGTAAAGGAGCCATTTGATGGGAATGAATCCATGCTGAGAGAATTGTTAAAACTATGTGGGTGGGAGGTGGATGGTACCAATTTAGCCAGTAGGAACCAGGTCATTCACATTCTTAGTTGTAAAAAAGATTGCTCAATCCAAGATAATAGGCGAAACGCTGGTGAGATCGAATTAAGTGCTCTACATTACCATGAAATTGAATAGGATTATCAGTATCGGGTAGAAAAAGTATATTTCCAATTAAACATTTGGTATTTTGCAAGTTATGGAATAGTTCCTGCTCTTCTGGTCTGTTAAAAGAAAGTCAGAAAGAACGAGGAATATATCTCAAGGATTCATTCTGATGCAACCCTCTCCCTTTCTTGACACCTGTAGAGAGAGAGAGAGAAAGAGAAAGAGAGAGAGAGAGAGAGAAGACAAGACATTAGGAGAGAGAAAGGGATGCGGAAGGGAGAGTGTGGGCTACAGTTGAGGCAGAGCAACAGTGCCCTGTTACAGTAACGCACACAGAGTGCCCTCCTAATCCTGTTATCTTCAACCTCTGAACTCCTTTCCCCTACTCCCTCCACTCCCACTTCTTCTGGAGGAAACTTGAGATGGGACGCCTTTCATTAATGATTGACTGGACCCGCAAGCCACCTTTTCTGCTGTTAGCCTGAAGCGTGTGTGAAGAAAGAATAAGGGAGGACGGTTATAAGGAAGTGGTTAGCCAGATAGTATCTCACACGTATTGGTGCAAAGTGCTATTGTAACACGTCTGTCACCGTTCTCTGTCAACTTTCCAGCCAGGCAGGCATCAGCGTGCATGGGCTGCCATTTCCAAGCACATCATCCATTATTTAGGCCTAGCCCTGCAAGCTTGCGCAGAGAGGAAGGTCAACTAGAGCACTCCGAGAGATAGGAAGAGCGAGTAGCTAGCAGCTCATCTAGGCCCGCCACCTGAAGCAACTTCATTCAGTTGACTTACATGAGAGGTTGGGACAAACAAGCTGTAGACCTGGACTTCAAAAAGGTAGGGTAGATAGGGAGGCCTACAAAGCAAAGGAAAACTAGGAAAAAAAAGCATATCGCCTAATGCTGAAACTATAATTAAAGTTGGCAATGATCCATACAGTCAGTGGCACAACAGAGAGCAACTGAATAGACCTGGTTGCGACTACTTCTAGGTTGACCTTTGTTATCTACAATGTAAGGACTTCCTATGATTGATGGTAAAAGGTTAAAATCACATAGGAATTAGGAACATGTAACAGTAACACACCACTCAATGTCCTAATATATACTAGGCCAATGGAGAAGCCTGGGCTCAGGTCCCGTATTCTCAGATGTCCTATAGCCAAACACTTACCAAGTTAACTAACTGATACCACAAATTGTATTGGAACTCCGTAGCAGAAACTCAATTGTAATTAATCCGATTGGGCGGCAAACTATGTTGTTGACCAGAACAGCACTACAACTAGGCCACTTGAATAAAAGGTGAATTGAACTTACGCTTCGTGTCTATACCTGTTGTTTGACATCTGAATCACAGATTGGTGGTCATGAAACCGGTTTACTCTGTTTAATATCCTCCCTTCAAAGACAGGACTATCCTAACAGCAACGTGTGACTTGCACATCTTTGCACTGTTTGGTTTACCTTGATTAGGCACCATGTTTCATATATTTTTTTATAATACATTTTTACATTAGGCCTAAGCTTTTTCATGACAGATCGATAAGTTAATATAAAGCCCTGTAAACAGATTTCTACAGAGTAGGCAGTGCTAAGCTGCCTTACAAATGAGAACGGTCCAACATTTGATTTTTGCCCAAAGATTTTGGTAAATTCCACTATTAGGAATTTAAGATTTGCACTCGGATTATAAACAATAAGTCTTTGAAAACAACTTTTATTACATGGCTCCATCTCGGTCTGTAAGTTAATTAATCAATGCATCTTTAATTTCATATCCAATGTGTGTAAAAGGTCCCAAATTATAAAATATACACACACACACACACACACTATCTATTCTAGAGCTGCTTTAGCTCTTGGGGAGAAACTGCTTTCATGAATTGGTATTTATGTTTTACTAAACATGCCAATGTACAAATCCTTGCTTAAAATCAACACAAAGGCATATACAGTCTAAATTTCAACAGCCTGGAAATAGTTGGGGTCAAGGTAAATTCTAGCATCTAAGGCCTACCACTGCTGTGGGGCCTTTTATAACATCGAGTAGTATTAGCCAAGTCATGAGGGTTTCCTTTACTATTTGCAGAGCTTTTGAGAGAGATGTTTGGAGCCATAACACATAATATGTTATGACATGTCTAAAACATCGTCACACAAAGAAACCCTTTACATTGGGTTTCATATCCCTTGTAGCCCACTTGTATTTTTTTATCTTCGTATTTATCTTTTGTCTTCCATCTTTGTTAGTGTTTTTATTGTACATAACACCAAAACAAATTCCTTGCGTGTGCCTACTCTGCAATAAATTCGATTCTGATATGATTCCGATTTCACCTGCTGGGTGTACCCGACTGGGGCCAACCTAGACTAAGGCTGCCAGCCTATGCTTTATGGTTCTTCCAGGTGGAAGAAACGGTTAGGCAATGGAGAAGGAACTTTGACCACCTCCATGATATAAGTTTACAAGTGAACTCAAAAGTTATTCACCCAACAACTTGACCCTAACCACCTCAGGAAACTTTACAGTTAGCTTCACCCTGAGGACCGTGGTAATACAGACTGTATGATGTAGCCTATTTAGAAAAATACCCCTAAATAATGTCCTCTGGAAGCCCTATATTTTCCTTTCCTTTGAAGGGGATGATGACCCCTTAGCTAGTTGTGTATGTTTGCATACCTTTTATGTAATGGCAATACCCAATGAGCATAAAGCTGGATAAAGCTATGTTTATGCACCCGAAAAAAGGCATCACTGCAGAATGGCAATATTGGACAGTTTAATTAACTGCTACTCTATCCATAATCCAGGCCATACATAATCTGCCTTTCCATTGTTATAACTTTGAGTTTGAATAGATAGGACTGTTCACAACGAATGTCCTGTGTCAATGAGTCATTGACTGAATGAAGCGCTGCAGGAAGGGCAAGCCGCTGTGGAACAGTATGCAAGTCAATGAGTGGCACACGCTGCGAATAGCCTTGTCCACTGACTTCCACAACGTTAAGGCCTACGAGTCTACACTCATAATACTGAAAAAGGAAACAAAACTTTAAACGTATTTAATTGCTTTGATATTTAAATGTTCTCAGAGGTTTCAGTAACAAAAACATTCTGTCTGGTGTTCCCAGACTAAGTTTATGAAGAATCAATTGAGGGACAGATCCAAGCATTTGAACCACTGCCTAGTGGTCCAATTTACAGTTCAATATTCCAAAAGGCCCTTTTTTGTTTCCATTCATGAGTGAACAGGCGGAGGGGGCTGGGGGCAATTACTCAGCAGCACCCACGGAGAGAGCAAGTGGATGACATGGGGCAGGAAAAGGGGATATGAAATGAGAGGACAATGATGTTGTGGTGAAAGAATGTTGGAGATGGAGAGCATGAGGAAGGATGGGGAGGAGACATAATTTCTATCAAGGAAGTAGTGCCATGTACAAAAGGCAAAGTGGAATTCTTATAGTTAGGCTAGAAGATTTAAGTCTAACAACGGCCCTTGTAAGTATACCTGAAACTAAACAGGTGTTTGGTAAAAATCTGATATTCAAAACTTTGTCTTCTTAAATAATTAAGAAAAAGTTCTTAAAAAGAAGCACTTACACAGCATTATAAGACAGTTCAGCAAATGAATGGATTCAACTGTCCGTTTCTTTAGCTCAAGTGTACTCCTTCAATAGATTGTGCAGGAGACCATGAGCTAGATTTACTTCAATCCTGCTTCCTACAAGATCATAGGGTTTACTTGACCCCCTAAGTGTGTGCTCCATGTCGCAATATAGCCTAGGCTTTCATGCTAATCTCATAGATCTTAGGTAGCATGCATGCACTGTAGCATTGTTTTCCAATGAAGTAACTATATGGTAATTCGTGCTTTCTATGATCACTTGAATTGCTTTTCGTAGGGAACTGATTTGACAAACAGGATCATCGACTCCATTAAGACTTGGGCTATTTTATTCAACAGTACTATGCTTTAATTAACATAAAACACACAACATGACATATACCTTTTAACTCTGTATTTTACAAGTACGTAAAAGTATTGTAGAGGCAAACAGAAAACCCGTTTTTCAAAACACAATATTTGTTTATATGGAATGAAACCTTATTTCACTTCTTTGATGATACTAGTGGGCCTATATTTTTTGCTCACTTGTAATCCAAAACAATGTAGCCTTAAAGACTTGAACATAGAAATGGGCACAAGCAAGGAAGACCGCTTGTTATTTTGGTTCAACATGACCTTGCGATGCACTTTCCCAGAGCATGTACCACTCACTGTACCAGGTACCAGGTGAAGTACTAGCACAGCAGCACAGAGCGCAGCTACAGGCACTCAACAGGTGGTAAATAAAATGGTTCACTTGCTAACGCCACAGCAAAACTTAGAGCTACAAAAGAGATGCGACCCAAGTTAGCACGATATTTTAGTTTAACATTTTAGTTAGAAGCCGAATAACGCTATAACGTCGCTAACAAACATTTAGCTAGCTAGCTTCACGTATCGCGTTAACATTAGCCCCGTTTAGTTGCTAACATTGTTCTGCCTCCTGCACTTCACCTGTCTAAGGTTAGCTCATCGTGTAGTCTAGTCTTTCCTGGTCGGTGGGAAAATAACTTGACCAAACCATTAGAACCAATTCTACTATCGGCCAAAGCAAGCGTTAGACTTGAAGAGTGACTTATCACTTACCTCTTGAGTTCATTTGCCAAGTCTGTCACCAGCGTACTAGTCCCGCCATGGTTTGTGTAAACTAAGTAATCAGCTGCGGCGCGGTCCTAGAACAAGCCTCTGGGGAAATGCTTCACCATAACAACCACTGCTTCAGGAACTTCAGGTGTTGTGCCCCTAGAGGGGGCCAATGAGTGTTTTGGAGGGGGCATCTCCACACAGGCCACTGCTACTGTGGCTTTTGGAGGGTTTGCCCACCCGTTCACTTTTTAGAACTTTTTATTTTTATTTTAAATGAATAAAAAATGCCATATATTGTGCAGTCTTATTTAACAATAATTCTTATTTTTTCAAAACTAAAAATGACAGGAGTATCTCAGTCCCAAAAAAGAGAATATAGGCTCCTATTCTTTCTGAAACCAGTAGGTCTATGTGCGCAAGAGGGAAGAGCTACTGGCTCCGTGGTAGCCAGATGTCAAGCCGTTGGTGAATAGGTGCGTTTTCCACCATCTGCCTGTAGATCAACTCATGTTTGGAGGTCAGTGGGCCTATGTAATATGGTTGTTCACATGACTATAATTTTTTAAGTAGGTTCATAATTGGCTTATATCCATTCCTATGGGGGTCCTTATGAGTAGAGTAATACATATTGGCTATTTAGCCTATAAAGTTGGCTACAGAGAAAATAAGGAAGGTCTATTAAACACATATTTGCACTCCAAGGAAATATCAAAAGTACAGTTCACCAAAATACACATTTGTATTTTTATGCAAATAATTGAAATGCATCTGTAACATCTGCACATTGACTCGAGGTAGGCTTATGTTCTATGCATAATCAAACAAAACTCAATAACTTATTTGATAAATATTACTAAATCAATAATACTATACTATTATTATAAAATACTACATATTATCAGAATACTATGCTCATTGAGACAAGTTAATTAGGGTTGGGGTCAGTTGCAACATCTGACTTCTTCCGTTCAAATAAATATTGTGAACTACATGTCCTATGTAATCATCTTTAAATTGCATGGGTAATTGGAAGACAGATGTAAGTTTAATATATACAAGTTTGGTTGGTCTATGTCAAATAGTCTGAGTTACAGAGAAATGTAAAGTGTTGCAACCGTCCCCAGTCTCCCCTACATGCATGCGGTTTAATATATTTCAAAGAAGACCTAATAGGTGCAGTTTAATAGTGGCTAAGTATCTTTTTTAAACGATTAATATGGTTTCAGGCTTTTTTTAGCAACCAGAAGGCCACTGTGAAGCTTTTGAGGCATACATCCACCTTACCTTAGCTGGCAAGGCAAGATTCTTTGATTGGGCCATGTTGACTTGCTTATTTTCTGAGCAGGGCATACATTTGAATGGGATTTTCACATGACGCCTTAAAAATAATTTGCAATGCAAGACAGGCATAGGCTGCACTCTGTTTAAATAGGCCTATTTCCTTCCCTAGTCCATTGACTTGGTTAACGAAAATTCCACGGATCGAAACTCAATAGGCTGTAGTGTTATTCAAGACCTACAAATAAAGATTTTTTTAAAGTAGATATATATTGGATTTTTCAGGAACCCCTTCAATTGCACAGTTTCACAACAAGTCGGAACGACATGATGGCAGGTACTATTTAAAAGGTGTGAATCGCACAACAATTAAACCCGAAAACCCCATTGAAAACAATGAGTGGTGGTGAATTGACTTGTCCTCACTTGCTAAACATATTTGGGCTGAACGTTGTCAATTTGCCAATGGGAATCTCTCTAATCCAGCTTGTTTTCATCGTCGTCCTAGGAGGCAAAGTTTGGCCATTAACACTACATTAATTCCAAAACAAAAGCTTCGATCCCGAAACTCATTGTATAGGCTGCACTTTTTCACGGCCAACACACTGTGCACTTCAGCCAAAGTAGGCTGTAGGCATACATCCACTCTTTCGCGCCTCCCCCTGGCCCAAGAAACCATCGAAATATCTATACGCCCCAACATACTTATTGCAGGCCAGGCATATTTAACACAGTGGATTTTACAAACACTTGTCTGTATATGCATAGGGCAGGTCATAACCTATAATTTCTTTATTATTTAACTAACATTAAAATGATGGCCTTTAACAAATAGTGCCCTAACTGCATTAACAATTTCCAAAATTATATTAAATCTAAATAATCCTTTGAATTTGCTATAGTAGCTTAGTCGTTGAGGCGTGTCAGGCCTAATCTTTAAATGCATAGATCAAGGCTTGGCATCTAACATTGCCTGCATTGCTATTTACGCACGTCCGTTGTTGATTGCTTCTAGGCCTTATCCAAAATCTTTCTCGGTTTTATTTCTTCAGTGTAACGTAGGCCTACCCCTCCCCCATATTAGAGTTTCCTAAGGCCATTGTAAACAGAGCAACACGGTTAGCCAGTACAGACGGGCAATCTAGCAAACATTTGGTGTTTTTTTAAACCTAAAATTACCAAGGCGCAATATTGCAACAACGATTACTTATCTTTAATATCATCTCACCATTCTTGTTAATGGGCTTTTATCAATGTGTTGCCTACAATGGCCCTAAAATTATCGATTTATTTCACACTTTACTCACATTTTAAATAGAAGGTGCTTTGGCGAAAAAAATACATCCTAATAAGCAAATGGCTCAGAAGAAGTACAACAGAAGTCATTTTAAATTATGCAGAGTTTAATAAAGGCTCATGGGTTTTCACTTGTTGCTCACATATTGTTAATTTTGTTTATAAACCCCGTGCAAGGAAAAGGTTTGCACGTGTGTAAAGTTTGTAGTTTTTTTGTTTTTTTTACAGAGAGAACTGTTCTTATTAGTGGCGGTTGATATTCTCAGAAGGGTTATTTACAGGTTTACTGTCTTTCTCACACACAGAGACCCACCCCAACCCCCTAGAGTGATCTGTCATTCTGCCCAGATAGCGTTCCATTCCCTCCCCGATTACGCAGCGGGATTTACATGAAACTGTTAATTGTTTGCTCCTCAAATAGAGCCAGCCTGGAGCCAGCAGTCTGCCAGAAGTTAAGGACCGGCTCCCTCCCTCCCCCTCTATGCCCAACTTGTTGGTCAATCTACCATCGAACTGCTCAGCATGACAAAGCACTGGGGGGGAGAGAGCCTTTCGGGACCGCCCGCTCTATTTTACCTGCGCACCTCCTGCATAGGAACTAACCACGAACATCAACTTGACTCCAGCAACACTCAAAACAGCCTGCCGGAAAGCTGTGTCAATCTGAGTCCCGTTCAACAGTGGACGTCCACTCCGACCCAAGTGTCTGTCCAACATCATCTTCACCTGCGGGAGTCAGTCCAGTTTATCAGGGCCACAGGCCCCATGGAGGACGTACCGCCTGACCCCCGTGGGCCGCCGGGCTCATGCACAATCTCTCAGCTCAAGAAAGTTGTCCCATTTAAGGACGATTTGACTGCTAGAGATTCTTGGGGGCAGGAAAAAAATGCCTGTGGTGGTAGAAAAAAGAACTATCAGCGCTACCCGAAACCGCCGTACTCCTATCTCGCCATGATTGCTATGGTCATACAAAATTCTCCGGAAAAAAAATTGACTTTATCTGAGGTAAATATCATGTAACATAATCCGAGATTATTGAAGTGAACATGAATTAGTGTTGTACAAGACAAGATTTTCTGGTATGCCAATGAATGTGGCATGGCCTACAGAAGTGGGATATTGGCAATTAATAATTTGTGATCTAACTTGTGGGTATGTCCTGCATGCGGTTATTTTCAATTTAACGATTAAGTCCTTGTAATTAAAATGTCAAGTCACAGAATGTGCAAATCATATAGTGCTATGCCATTATTGGATTAATTGTTTTGATAAAGATGGCCATAGTAAAGTCACACAGATTTCGGCCACAAAACGCTGCCTCTAGATAGGCTTTAATTAATTCAGTAAATCAAGTTAAAACCATACAGGTGAATCTCATCAAGCAGTTATAGGCTGGCACAACATTACAGACCATGAACTGCAGGAAGTGTCACATATTAAGTTGGCCTAATTACCAAATTGACACACAACATGCATTAAAACGTGAACAATTTATTTTCAAAATACAGATGAGTGTAACTGGCTTTTTTAAATTATTAAGCGTTGAGAATAATACATGATCCATCAAAACACGGAAATCAACAGTAAGTGGGTAAATGAGAACATCCTCTTCGCTTTACTCACTGTAGCTCTTGTCAGTTGGTATGAGAAAATATCATCTTTGCTTTACTCACTATAGCTCCTATGTCAGTTTGGAGCTTTAACTAGCTCTAGGGAGAATTTTTTTTTTTTTTTCCGGATTAGTACAGTTTTTCTAAGCATATTGAGTTTGCTTTATTAAACCAAGTACTGTAAATCAAACGAAATCCAAATGCGCAATATATGTTCCTCAGTACTACGGATATATAGATAACAGAAACATGCGTTTGAAACTATTTAATTATTTACTTCAAATTGGTTTGTATTTCCTATTTTAAGGACACCATATTTCTTTTCTCAGATTTTGAAGGAGATCAGTACACTCTTTCCATTTTTCAAAGGGAACTACAAGGGCTGGCGGGACTCCGTGCGACACAACCTCTCTTCTTATGACTGCTTTGTCAAGGTTTGTTTTGTGTTCAGCTTCTTAAACTGTACATTTATTCGATCTAATAGAATCAGGACGTCTTCTAGGCTGAATGTACATAAGTTGAATGTAATATGCAGGTTTTATCATACCGTATTGCACCATAACTATTTACAAGGATGTGTTCCACACATGTACTGACATTAGTGTTCTACCCATTTTATAGGTGTTGAAGGATCCAGGTAAACCCCAGGGGAAAGGTAACTTTTGGGCTGTTGAGGTTAGCCGTGTTCCTTTGGAGCTCCTGAAGAGGCAGAACACAGCGGTATCACGCCAGGATGAGACCATCTTTGCCCAGGATTTGGCCCCTTACATTCTACAAGTTCATGCCAACAAACATGATGCAGAGCCCCCTGTCACGGTAAACTCTCTGGCTTCCCTGCCCACCAGACAACCATCCCCACCTCAAGAAGACATGTTCAGGCCCAAGCTAGACTCTTCCTTTGCCATTGACTCCCTCTTGCACAGCCTGAGGCCTGCCAGCACTGGTAGGGATGCAGAGAGAGCCAAGGACTGCTGGGGCATGGTGGAACACAGTCGACCGTCCTCTCCCCCACTGCTCCATTTTTCTTCGTCCACCCGTAGTGCCTCTGCCAGTTCAGCCAGCCCAGCTTCCTCATCCTCTGATGAGGACTGGAGGGGGATGTCTCTGACTGGGAAGCATGTCCACCATGAGGGTGGTGCTTGCTCAGATGGCTACGAGGACTGCCGCCCCCCTCCGCACAAGTCTGCACGGCGGGCCTCTGCCGCTCCCTGGGAGCTGCCCACTTCCTATGCCAAGTACGCACCACCCAATGCTGTGGCCCCTCCCAGCATGCGCTTTAATGGAAGTCCTCTGATGCCAATAGGCGGGCTGCCTCTCTATGGCTACGGCAGCTCTCCGGTTGCACCCAGCCACTTTGTAGGCCATGCATATTGGCCCCTTCTCCCCAGCGGAAGAGTTTCGCTTCAATCCCCTCCCCTCATAATGGATCTGGACAGTATGCTGCAGTCAGTGCCTCCCAATAAGAGTGTGTTTGATTTGTTGGGACCTCCTAATCAGTCATCACACCACCAACCTCCTAGTCAGTATACCCTCCAGAGTGGGCATCATCGGTACCCCCAGTATTGATTTAAGTCTCTACGAAGATTCCAATACATGACCATGTAATTAAATAGCAGCTCATCTGTCTGTTTATTTAATCTGATGTTTGTGACGAACGTACACCCCCCCCCCCCAAAAAAAACCATTAACTGGAACATTAGATTTTGTCAATGTGTTCCTGCTTTGTCAAATAACCCTGTGCAAACATAATCCACACCCAGAAACTGTACAACCTTTAATAACTACCTCAGTCTGCTACAGGGAATTTGCACTGCCAGTGCTGTGTTTTGCACTATTTAGTGACATGTTCATATCTAATCTGTCAGTCTGTAAATGTTATCTACTTAGACAACTGAATGTTAAATTGTATGTAAAGAAAAACTAGTTTTGTTTTGTTTTTGTAATTGTCTTGACTGATGAATTGTTAAACTGCACACAACGTGACGTTAACATTTTAAGTTACAGGGTATAAAAGAAAAAATTTAATTTTGCCATTATTGTTTTTATTATTATTATGCAGCTTTATTCTAGGCCTTAGTAAAGCCCAGCAGTTTGTCTAATAAAACTAATAATTCAATAATTACTTAACTTGGATGCTTTAATGTTTCGGGTTGCTTGTGTTGACTTACCTAATGCAAGTTTTTTTTTTTTTTTGTCATAGCCATTTCTCCCTCTGTCTCTGAATGCCACTGAATCATCTTTTTACAAAGGACAGCTAGACATCTTTTAGAGGTGACATCATACTCTTTAAGCTTTAGACATTCCTGGTATGATAGATTGTTTAACCACAGGAATTGATATCCATAAACTGAGATAAAGAACCTCTTTTGATCCATGGTCCAATGCTCCTGTGCTGAGGTCGCCTTCCACTAAATTTACATTAACATCTTTATCAGCCATCACGCCCTGCTGCTTTTGCTCCAATTTCCATTATCTCTATCCAACGCATGCCTGCCCCCCCTCCCTCCTGCTGGGTCTTATCATTCCAAGTGCTCTGGAACTCGTAGGAATTCATACTGAGTGCTGTGGTCGTTGTAACTTGGTGTGAGTAAAGACAGGGGCCAGAGTTCTATGTTGCGTTACGTTTGTTTAACACAGGGGAGGGCTCTGCAAAACGGTTCCATGGCTTTATGTAATGTGTTGTTTCAAACACTGGGTGGCAGTGCATTTTAAGTGTATATTTTCAAGGATATGTTAGCTGTTCACCCTTCTGACAAAGATGCTTTAAGTCTTTTAAGTAAATATGGGCGTTACATTAATCTCAAAGGAAATGTCATTAATCAGCTGCTGAGTATTAATCAGCCTGAAGCACAAAGCAGAGCATTTTTTACTTTGATCTCACATCCTTGCTATGATGTGATCAGTTAAACTGTAAAGCATAATTATGGATGTACTCATTAAATACAACAATTCCAGGCTTTATCAAAGGATATGATAAGCTGCTTATAACAGGAAACAGTGAATCCCACATCCTCCACGATGTCTATTTCTACTGTAGTGTAAAAAAATCTTTTTTCTATTATAGCAAGGCAAAATGTCTTTAGGTGCCTGTGATGTACTTATTTGTGTGGCTATTAAAGTGTATAGATTGCAGTTGGTTTTTCCTAAAATGTATGTATCTGAAATAAATATCTAAGCTAATTTACTGAGATTTATGGCATATGCTGTGAACAATATCTATTATATTCCTTAAAAGTAATAATTCAGACATTCTGCATAAGAAAGTATAGCAGAACTGAGTATGTTGTGTAGAATAAAAAATGGTTTCAAGTTGAGTTTAGAACAGGATGTTTCACAGTCAGTTTTTAATAAATTTCAAACAATGTTTACATGTTTTTTAGTCTATAATCATCAGTACCTGAATTAGCATACGCATACAAGTCAATAGCTGCATTGTAGTAAGAAAACAGTATAATTTAATAGATTTAACAAAACGAATTAGTCTTCAATTAAAGTGTCAGTGGGCAACTTTTCAAATAAAGCACAAGAAGGCACGTTAAGAAAACTATTTAGATATATTTGTCAACTCAAAAATTCATCTGATGAAAATCTATTACAATATTATGTGGTCAATGTTTATAAACATTGCAAGCAAAATGTAAAAAATAAAATTTCATTTGGTGTCATAGATGGTATATTTTTAAAAACAGCAAATTCCTGAACTTTGAATACTGTTATTTCATACAAAATTACTACTTTCGTTGTCAAAATCAGTGATCATAAGTATCTGATTTGGGCCTAAAACATGAACACCCTTCACTGCATGTAAATGGATGACTGGACTAACGTTTTGATGACAAAGATGTTCTGTGTCCAACCTGGGGTCTTAATAACTTTACCATCTTTGGGGTGCTTACGTTTATTAATCTTTCTTTTCCAGCTTCCTACCACCAAGGTTCCTGGAGCACCCTTCACCGTCCCAGTTTCCTTCTCTAGCTCCGCTGGCTTGCAATTTCTCCCTGCTCACATCACCGATCAAACACCCTCCTGTGCCATACGGTACTCAAACACACTGCCTCTCTCTGGGAAACTCTTGTTCAATCGCCTGCGCTTTTGCTGGGGACTTCCTTTCCCCAACTCCTCTTCCCCATATCCTCCTCCACCAGGGGTGTTCAAGAAGAACATGTCCTAGAATGGGAGCGAGACAATGGGACAGAGAGGAGTCAGATCAAGTTCAATCATACTCTGCAACTCAGCTCTGCTATTTAGTGGATAAATATGCCCACTCCAACCAGACACAGACACAGACACACACACACACACACACACGCACACACGCACACACGCACACACGCACACACGCGCGCGCGCGCTTACCCCTGGGTCCAGGGTAACAGAGGTCTTGGACCCCAGGTTGAGAACTCTGCCGTCTGCTCTGTGGAGGAGGTTTAACCCTGCTGCCCCACACTCACCGCCTGAGAGACAAAGATTAAATGCAAGGGGACAGCCAGTCAGAACTGTGACAGCATAGAGCAGTAAGCAATATTTTTAACCTATTATCCAAATACAAATCAATACAGAAATAAACTTCTACATGGGACAAGTAACAAGAAAAAGTGTGAGTCTACCCTTTAAGCCATAGGGTCTGGTGGAGCGCCTCTCGGTCAATACAGACAGCACCACTTTGTTCCTAAATAACAGCTTCCGAATCACCCCGTCTCCCCCGTGGTACCTTCCGGCACCACCAGAGCCAGGCCGGAGAGAGAACTGCTTCAGAATCACAGGATACCTGATCCGGGGAAGGAGAGTCAAATGATTAGGGTCAAACAGGACACAGTAATCTGACAAAAAAAAAGACAATATTATTTGGGCCAATACAATGAATTATGTTGTTTTTTATCTTGAAGAGTTATTCGATAAATATTTAACCTTCTTTCACTCACCTCTTCTCCAGAATCTCTGGGTCAGTGATGCGCGTGTTGGTCATGTGACTGTGCACACCGCTACGGCCCGCCCAGCACGGGCCGGCCCCAGCTCCCCCAGCCACTGTCTCATAGTAACCACCCTTCTCACTGCCGAAGGAAATGTTATTCATGCAGCCCTGACAGACAGAAAAGAGGGGAAAGTGTAAAGGGTGTGTCCGGCACGCTGAAATGAACAGAAAATACAAAGAGTTTTAAGTCCAGCTTTGACAAGAACCACGTGTGGAAGTACCATTACCTGTGAGGCTGCGCACACCTGGAATGCCCGGAATATGACATCCACCACTCTCTGAGACGTCAGTACATTCCCACCCACCACAGCAGCGTTTCTGGAAGGTTGCAGGATAGAGCCGCTGGGAATGATAACTTTGATTGGAGCAAGACAACCCTGAAAAGAGAGATTGTGAAAATATGTTTTTTTAAACTAAATAAATATATTTCATTCAAGCTATTATCGCTTTACCCTTCAGGCAAGTTTGGCTATACATTCCTTTTTGCGGTAGTAGACCAACTTTCAATGGCCTGAAACACCCAAAGATGCAATAGTTAATTAGTAATGTCTAACCTTTATATATGGTTGAGAAAGGTTTATCACGGCACCTTGGTGGACATTATAGTCCTTACTTATTCCGAGAGAATTACTAAAAGCCAGTAGCGTTTTACCTGGTTGAGTGGGATGTCCTGCCCGACCATACAGCGCAGGCAGTAGATAAGGGCAGAGAAGGTGATGGCACGGGGGGCGTTACAGTTGCCCCACACTTCAGTCCCAGTACCAGAGAAATCAAACACTGCACTTCCCTGGAAGAGACATGGGTAAGGAATAGGGAGACATGGGTAAGGAATAGGGAGAGCACGGGAGATAATGACGAGGAGAGGTTTATGCTGACTCCAATTTCCCCTCCAAGTTTATGAGTATCAACGCAATTATTTTGGTTTCTAGCGATGTTATTTATTTCTTTATTTTTCAATTGTGCTATTGTTATTGGTAGTTGTCTATCACTTTTGGTAATTATAGTTTAGGATAAAAGACTACATTTCATGGATGTTAAGGCTAATCACCACTAAAAGTTTCCCAACCCACCTCTTCTTTATTGATCTCAACCCGCAATCTAATGGGTGTTCCATCATCCATGAAGTCCTCAGATGCCACCTCAAGAGACCCTGTCTGTTGTTCCCAGCTTTGGGCAAACTCTTTCAACATGTCTCTCACGGCCAATTCAGCGTTACTCTGAAACACATAAAACCCATATCAGAGGAATTTCAAAAAGTTATCTTAAAGAGTGAAAGGTAGGGGGAAACTACATGCCTGGCCCTAGATAAACCCTTTCTTACCTGGATGTAACCCATATAGGCCTGAACCACAGCCAGCCCATAGGTGTCAATCAACTCCCCCACCAGCTGGCTGCCTCTCTGATTGGCTGCCACTTGAGCTCTCAGGTCGGACAGGTTGTCATGGAGATTACGAGTACCAGAACAGTCTGGATACTGAGCAGGAGCCATTAGGGCTTCAGTTACAGCTAATGAAAAGAAGTGACAGAGCGAAGAAGGTAGGTATGAAGGAGAATGATTATATGAATGTGGTCAAATTCTCCTTAACGTATAAATGCTTCAAAACTGTTTGCAATGTTATTGTAAACCAATTATTGGAATTAAAAAAAAAAAATTCGGATTTACATGAACTAAATAAAACGTTATTTTTCATTTTCCATACATTTATTTTCTACAGTCTGCCAACACTATAAAATCTCTATCTGTCAACAAAATTAAAATAACTATAATAGAAGTTGTTCTTTCTCACCCTCTTCCTGAAAGACTCCCCCAGTAACTAGCTTAAAGGAGGTAAAGACAGCCCCCTCCTGCTGCAAGGAAGTGGAATGGGGGGGCATGGAGCCTGGAGTTATCCCTCCGATGTCAGCATGGTGCCCCCTACTGGCTACAAAGAACACAGGGCCACTCACACCACTCTGGAACACCTGAAGGTAAAGGAAAGAAAAAGAGAGAGATCACTAAGGTCTCGAGAAACAGCCGACTCGGAAAGCCAGTCTGGTTAGAGAGCAGCATTGTCACTGTGGGAATCTTCGTGTGGAAGTTGACTAGACTGACCGGGGTGATAACAGTGAGGTCGGGGAGGTGGCTGCCCCCAGAACACGGATGATTACTCAAAATCACATCGCCTTCTCTCAGTGTGTTCCCCAACGATCTGATCTGCACACAGGGAGAGGGAACAAGTCAAGGGGATAACATCTCAGGAGGGTTTACTTACCAGTCTTATCAGTATTGTTCCCACGTTTCCAGCTGTAATTCTTCTTCCTTTTCTAATTGTCAACACAAATACGCACACGTTAGCTCACCTGGTACTGGACAGTCTCCTGCATGGCCCCTAGATGGACCGGGATGTGTGGGGCGTTGGACACCAGTCCCCCGTCCGGGCCAAACACGGCACAGGAGAAGTCAAGGCGCTCCTTGATGTTGGTGGAAATGGAGGTCCTCTGTAGCACACGTCCCATCTGCTCTGTGGTGACCGTGAGAAGCAAACACATCAGGGGAGAAATACTAATAGTACATTTGAGAGCACCTTTGAAACCAGTACCTAGAAAGTGTGAAAGAATAAACGTTTAGTCTCCACTTTATTTTGCCACCCATGGAATGGTTCAGACTAATGGTTTTTCCCTGCTGCTAATCGCACATGGCTGTGTAACAGTGGGTCACTTTACTGTGACCCATTTTAAAACGAATTCTCCCATGACTCTGCAGGGAACATACCAGCGATGCTCATGAAGCGATGAGAGAATATGGAAAGCTGGATAGTGTTGAGTTCAGTGCCGAGGGCGCAGTGGGGGTCCGAGCCCACCGTCATGCGCACGTCTCCCCCTTCTGTCAGCATGGCCTCACAGCAGGGCTCCACCAAGATAGTGCTAAAAACACACCCGAGACAGCACATGACATCTTCTTTACGGTTTTGCATAGGAATCACATTGCGTTATTGACTTCTGATGTTTTAGCTGCCCAGTTACTTGGGAAACCTGGAAAACACACCTGTTCTTGTCAATTATAATGGCGGGCCCCTGGATACTGTAACCACATGGCAATTCTTCCCACAAGTAAACAGCGGTGTCAAGGTACCCATCTTCAAAGTAACATTTGGTTGTCTATACGAAAAGGAATGAGATGATTAACACCAGCAGGACACAGTACACATTAACAGCCAACTTTAGAGCTTAGCTAGTCCGAACTGTAGTTTAACCTATGTGTGTGTGTGTGTGTGTGTGTGTGTGTGTGCATGCATGTGCGAGTGTTTGTTTAAGGGTTTACCGTGTTACGTTTGGCCTGGCCCTGCCCTGTCTTGGCCTTGAGCATAGACTTAATGCCTGATTTCCCAGCACCCCTCACTCTGATGTCATCCACCATGATGGGCCTGTCTGGTATAGTGAAGCCAAATTCCTTGAGGTAGCTGAAAAGACATTTACAGGAGGAGCACAAAGCATGTATGAAATTCACTGAGCAATGCCTATGTGTAAAACTGCACTGATTAATTGGTTCCTGTGAAAATATACTCTGAAACTAGTTACTAATTAAGAGACAGGTCGACCAGACTAATCCCACCGTTTAGTAAATGCACTGCGGAAGTCACCAGCTTGACAGGATTGGGAGTTGCTTGGGTAACCAGAGGCCGTAACCATGAGAGCGCAGTCAGTTCCCTCATAACGCAGATGGAGGAATACCTCGGTACTCATCTGAGCGCTGGTAAAGAGGAGGAAGGGTTTGCTTAATAAATGCACGTGTGTGTTCAGTTCAACGTGTTCAACATACAACAGGAGTTGGCCAAATGGTAGCCATTGTATGTCCATGGTGATGACTGCAGGCTGTGTATGGGGGTGCACCCGTTGACGCCGCGGGCGCTCAGCGTGTCCTGGCAACGTGTTAACAGGACATCCACTCTGAGGTCCAGCTCATTGAAGCAGCGAGGGTCGTACTGCAGTGAACATGGTTCCTGTACTTCCTCCACCACATCTGCCAGTGCCAGGCCGTAGGCTGACAACACACCACTGTACCTAAGACACACGCGCGCGCAAAAAAGCAAGAGAGGTATGATGCATGACAAATTCACCATACAGACACATCTTTAATAAGGACACAACTGATGCTTGACTGTTGAGTGAGGGTACAACTGTCAGAATGGACTCTCTGGCAAGCAACAGAACATTCTAAACACTTGTTTTGCCACGTCACAGTTACAAATCACTGGACAAGAGAAAGAAAGACCCTGTGATACATGCAAAGAACGCAAGGTACTCCCAGCCACAGCACACCATCATGACTACAGGCCTTACTTGTGTATGAATACATTTTTCATTCCGAGGGCTCTCGCAATAGCACACGCATGTTGTCCACCTGCTCCGCCGAAACACGCCAACACGTGTTGAGAAGTGTCATGGCCCTTGGCCTGTCCGAGAAAAAGAGATGCATGTACAGACAGATGAAGAATGAAAAAGAAATTACGTGAGGCATAAAGCTAAAACTAAAATAAGTGGAGGAAAAAACTGTTGGGACTATGATATAGTTGTTCAAGATGAGATCCGTTAATTTTAATACCGAGCGTCATTGTGTGTTCGGGGAGTTGATTACATAATTGTCCAACCAACCAAAGAAAACAACTAACAGAAACTGCGTATCAGTATTATCTGATTTATCCCAAAACTTATAGTCTTAAAATACCTGTGTCAGCGCTCTGATAGGCCTACACATGGCTTCATTTGCCACTCGTATGTATCCCATGGCAACCTCCTCCATGCTCATTTCTGATTTTCCGCCATGAGCCTTGCCGTTCTTTTCAGCAGCCGTATTAGATTGAGATTGATTGGAGGAGAGGAACTGGTTAATCTCGCGGGTGAGCGCGCAGAAGTGTTTCATTGTCTCCTTGATAGATAGGGGCTCGTTCTCCCCGGGCCCAAAGATCCGTGGGAAGAAGGAAGGGAGAAGTCGACCCAGAGCCAAATTCGCGTCCGTCACTGTAAGAGGTCCCCCTGTTGAAATAAAAAAGAAAGAACTGTCCATGCAATTTTACTGCTTGTTTGCTATGTTGAATCTGGTCGTTTAGTTGATTGTTTTTTTTTTTACCCCAAAAATATTCTAGTGCATTTGATTTATTTATATAATAGAACTGTATATTCCTTATCCTAGAACTCATTGGTGAAACCTTAGTGCAAACTAATTTCTTGAATGAAGAAGTGCCCAAAATGAAAGCACTGCATACATCTTAGTGCATGGGATATTCTCAACCTGAACCCACTGTAACATGTTAGCCCCCAGACAAAGGGCAGACTCCCTTGTAATATTTATCTCCAGCTCAGTGTGTGTGCGTGCGTGTGTTTATTTAGGTGTATGTGCAAATGGAATGTTGTATAATATTTTAGCATGAACTTGGAGCAGTGCCAATTTTAAGTCTCCCCCTTGCCTTGGACACTATTAATCAACAGAGAGAGGAAGGAAAAGGGTAGGGGAAAATGTATATTGCACAGCAGATACAGCATTTTTCCAATCAGTAAAATCCAAATGGATTAAGAGTGGAATAGCCAAAGTGGTTAACCAGGTTTGAAAGCGAGTGATTGTAGTCCACTGGCTGGAAAAAGCCGATCACACGGGATGATATGAGGGCAAAAAGTGTTCCTCTGGTTTGCATGAGAAATATATATCTCAAGATACAGAAAGAACATGACAAGAACATATGTCTCACCCTTCCGGTAGCAGGCAGGTCCTGGATGGGCACCTGCTGACTCTGGCCCCACCACAAACATCCCTGACCTGGGGACGGCAGGGTGAGAAAAAGGGAAAATACTCACATGGTAAGGTTTATGATATAATATGCTTTATACTCAAATGGCTGCATTTGTTCACGTCATATTTAGTAGTCCCATATAAACCACAACACGGATTAAATAGATACATAAAAGCTCAACAGATTTGCAATAATCTTGTTGAAAAAATTGGTATTTCCATCTACGGCACTGCTAACCATATTTGTTAACAGGTAACTCATAATGGTCTAACTATTCAGAAGTGGATTGTTTATTGCATAACATTGTGTTATATTAAAGTCATGACATCATCACAAACTGTAACCATAAATTGAAATAAAACTGTAATAATACTCCATTAATAAATTCATGTTAAAATATAACTTTCTAAGCTATCAAAGCATTCAAATTTCACTGTGTGCTGGGTTTGGGAGCAAAGTCAACTGCACCCAATCTGACCTGAAGAAGAGGCGCGAGCCGCCTCCGGCTGCCACAGTATTGATGTCTAACTGGGGGGCCTGCAGAGTGACTCCAGCTGTAGTGGCCTCGAACACGTGCTCATACTGGCCTGCATAGCGACTGACATCTGTGGACGTGCCTTGGGGGGAGAAAGTCACGCGGTCAAAAGCTTAAAACGTTGAAAAGCATAAAGCATACAGTCGATTGCCCTAAGTGTCGTACCTACAAATACATGTATTTGTTCTTGCATAGAGCCCCATTCTGTAGATCATGTAATACAAAAGGTCGAGACCAGAACCAGGGTTTAATTCCTGAGGTGACATTCACAGAATGGTAAGGGGCACTAGGTAAAGGCATCCTTATCATATTATATAGTCTATAATACAATTCAGTTTGATCAGGTCTATAAACCACTTGCTGTACCCACATCCAGTCCTTCCCTCTTGTCTTCAACACCTCAGTCCTCCCACTGTCCCCACGGCACACAGTGAACTAATTAAACACCCCCCCCCTCCCTTACAGTAAGTCGTATTGTCCCTGTATGCATTTCCATCATCATCATCATCTTCATCCGCTTTGTCCGGGGTCGGGTCGCGGAGGTAGCAGTTCCAGCAGGATATCCCAAACTTCCCTTTCCCGGGCCACATTAACCAGCTCTGACTGGGGGATTCCAAGGCGTTCCCAGGCCAGTGTGGAGATATAATCCCTCCACATGGTCCTAGGTCTGCCCCGCGGCCTCCGCCCAGCTGGACGTGCCTGGAACACCTCCCTAGGGAGGCGGCCAGGTGGCATCCTTACTAGATGCCCGAACCACCTCAACTGGCTCCTTTCTACGCAAAGAAGCAGCGGCTCTACTCCGAGTCCCTCACGAATGGTATGCATTTCATTCCCCACTATTGTCCCTTAATGCCTCTGATCAGGGCCCTTCCTGTGCTGTTCCTTACCCCCCATGTCGAAGCCAATGACTGGCTGCTTCTCAGTCTGGCTGTAGGAGGTGATGGCGTAGCCCACCACACCCCCCGCTGGCCCAGAGATCACCGCACGAGAGCCGCAGAATTGATCCATGGGTGTCAGCCCACCATCTGACTGCATGAACAGCACATTCACATCCTAAGGGGGATGTGCATATGAGTAGACTTTCAAAAGAGTGCAAACATCATAAATAGGTAACTAGTTTCTAAAATATGTGGCATCCACATGTCACATAGCACAGCAGGTTATGTCGTTGTGTATAAAGCGACACGAAATACATCAACACACACCTTCAAGCTGTCCTTGAAGCCGGATGTGAACCCCTTCAAGTATTGATGGATCTTTGGTGTGAGGTAGGCGTCTGCACAGACAGTGTAGCCACGTGACACTGCCCTCACCATGGGCATGACTTCACTGGACAGGGACACCTGGGTGAAGCCTAGCCGGCGCGCCAGAGAGCCCAGAGCCTTCTCATGGTCAGACCACCTGATGCACACAAACAAAGCAGACTCGTCAGTCACACAGGGCTTCAAAGAGCCTTCTGACAAAGACCTTTCTTTGAGAACTTCCCACTGAAAGTTGTGTGTGTTTGCACCGGCTATCAGACATGGCAGGTGTCCAAAACGTCCTGAAGGTTCCTTTTCAATGCCCCACAACTCCACCTTGATTATTTAAAATTAAAGGACATGATAACAGAGCAGAAAAGGTTTATAAATAATAGGTTCTGCTTTAAATCCAGAAGGGGCCAACTTTGTCACAGTAATAGGAGAAATGGCAGAGAAAAAAGAAAAGAACACATTGTTCTCCAAACTTTCCATAGGCTCTCCTTGTGACACGACATGGTGGGCTTGGAGGTTCACATGAAAAAAAACTAAAAAAAACGTAATCTGACACCAGCTTCTAGACCTACTGTACACTCAGAGAGAGAGAAAATGAGAATGGGATTCCTACTAACGTGTAGGAGTGCAGCAGCAGGACAGCTAGACTGGTGATGCCTCGAGATAGAACCCCCCTCAGGTCTCGCTCCACGCACTGCAGGTCCAATTCCTGCCACACTTCGAGGGAGTCGCCAGTGCTACCTAAGGGAGTGGGAGAGGGGAGGAAGGGGGTGAGAAGGTGAGTGACACAATGTGCAAACATTTGAAATGAGTACCTATAGACTTACTAGCAGATCAATGGGGAAAATCCTGTTATGTAACATTAGTGGTGAAAACAAGGAAAGTGGGACAAGGGGTTCCATTATTTTTTTTATATTATCTGATACAAACTGATAAATGAAGTACTATCATCCCACCAGTGACAATGCGTTTGCTGTGTTTCCTGGGAAGCTGGCAGCCATCTTGTTTGAGAACAACTCTCTCATCAACTTCTATGACTTCCTCATAAAGCACCTCAGGTACTGACACCTCCTGTTTATACACACACACAAACACACATAGGATGTGCGTAAATATATATATATGTCTCTACATATATAGTAACATACACAACTAAAGCCCCTGTAGTTATGTGTTCAGTTCAGTCCATTCAAATGACCCACCCTGCAAACCTGTTTTCTTAAATGTAGCCGAGTTCAAAAGTGGCTGAAGTCAAGGGTCAGTGGACTGAACTTTGCACTTCATAAATGTCTTTGAAATGCAGTAGGGATGGTGAGCATAGGGTCCCTTTTTTCCAAAAGACATTTAAATTAAGCAAATTAGATGATCAGTTGAGTGCCTACAAGTGTAATTGAAATGTAAACCCAAAACCAGTTTTACAAGTAAAACCCTGGTATCTGCTGAATGATCAGAGAGAGTATGATCAGAGAGGGTGACAGAGAGGGTAACAATAAATATATTTATACAGTATGCCAGCATAGAGTTTTTAAATAAATAATAAATAATGCTGGCTAGTTAGCAGGTCCATCTTAAAGAATCCCATGGCCCAGGACTAAATTTGCAGCCCGGGTCCCCTCTCCAAAACCCAGTACAAAATCTATTATTTTAGACCTCCCATATGCGCCCTACTGCACATCCAAAATGCTGGAGGTCGTATAGGTGTTTTAATGTGCTAGTAAACATGATTGGAAAGCATTGAGTGGCAGACCATAGTATTGTTTACGCCCACAGAAAAGAAGAGCTGCGCTGTGGGGAGTGGACCCTGGGCAACCGCAATATTGAGTCTGGAAAAGTTGGATTTATTTAGCTTAATGCTTTGATTGATATTTGTCACAGCAATTGTTGGGGTTTCAATACGCCATTCGTAAATTTTTGCACATGACTAGCAAATAATCACTAGTTTAGGAAGAGATTATGTTTTACAACAGTATGCTAAGCTATCAGTATAAGTCACAATGATACGGAAGGATATTTACTGCAACTTATCTGTGTGCAAAAAACAAAGACAGAATGTTAACAGTTTCAGGCCTTAGGCTATCAAGGGTCAATCTCAGGGGTGGATTGGACAGATTGATGTTATGGCTCTGAAGACATAAGCTTGACACATTGTTCTCGTCTAACCTTTGAGTCTGATAATGGATACTAGAACATTGTTGAAGACACCAACGCCCCCTCATTATCAATAAGAAATTATAAGAATGAAAGAATATTGACCCCAATATAACAGTTACAATTTAAGTTGACCAAATAATACACTTAATATTGTATAAATGTACATACAATTTAAATCAAAACAAATTAGAATGCCTGTTTGTTGGAATGTTGTACAGTTGTTTTTTTTCTCAAAAAAATCTGAATGCTTATCATGCAACAAAGGTCTGTGACATGATGGCTGCAAGCAAAAAATTTTTTAAGCCACAAAGTCACTTCTTTCATTTAATCGAAAAGATATTTAGATGCGGCATGGTGGAAGTTTAAAGTATTCTTTCTGATCATTACAAGGGAAAATCTTTGTGTGTGCTGATAACTTCAAAACAGTCTTGGATACGAGCAGTCTGAATGCAATTCTGCAACCAGACCCACTGCTGCAAAACACTGAATTTGTCAATTCTAGTGAAATGTCCCTGGTCCCAGGCTTCATAAAAATACGATATTCAACCACTAGTTTAGTGGTATCAATAACCAACGATTCTTAACATACAACATCCGTTTGTAAGCAAAACCACTCTAACCTTGTATTAAAGGCCCTCAGTAAGATTGCTTGTGTTCCCCTTCACAATCATTGTACCCCCTAGTCATTAAATGCAGCCTCTGGCCACAGCACTAACCAAATCAAAGAGCTTTGGTCGGGCCTGAGTGCCAATGTGCAGGAGATCCTTAAAGCCCTTTGTGACCAGGAGGGCAGTCCTTTCACCTTCCCTCTCCAGTAATGCATTGGTTGCCACTGTGGTGCCCATCCTGATCCAGCCAATCAGAGAAGTATCCACAGGCAGTTCTCTAGGAAAAGCCCGACCTGTTTCCTGTCCACAAAAAGGATAAACCTGAGGTTTAGGAGGTTTACAGAGCATGAAAGTAGACACAAGCGCGCGCGCACACACGCACACGCACACACGCACACGCACACACACACACGCACACACACACACACACACACACACACACACACACACACACACACACCTGTACAGATATAAATACACACACACAAACAGTTTTTTTAAATAGTAAATTGGTTTCTCACTTTCACTGTTGTCCGAAAAATCATTATAAGACTGTGCATACTATTTTATATGAAACACTTCACTGCAATCATCCTCTCATATCGAATTAAAAGAAAGGCTTATTAATCTATTGAATTATGCGTATGTATACCTAGTCCATTCCTATTCCATGCCACTGACATGTCAACCCATACTTTTGTTTCTCAAATCTCACCTCCTGGAGGATCCTGCGGATCCCCTCAGTAGGAGCATCCTTGTAGTTTTGTGGGTCTCGAGACAGCAATTTCAGAACCCTCTCCCGGCCATCTGGCAATCTGGCAAAAACGTCTGTGAAAGTACCTCCACGGTCGATAGCGAAATCAAACTTCCCTCTGATTTCGGCCATGCTAAAGAATTGTATAACAAACAAACAAAATTTACAAGATAAACAATTTAGAAATCTTGATGGAGAGATAGCGAGCGAGCGAGAGAGAGAGAGAGAGAGAGAGCTCTGAGATAAGATGCAAGTATCTTCTTTACACTTGTGCACATGGGAGCACCGTACTTCGGTGAAATGCTCAAGTCTCCATCGGGTTTCAGATAAAAAAAAAATCTATTCTAAATCAAGCCTTACCTTCCGTTTAAGTAACAATTGCTGTGCAATGTATTATGGTAACCCCGTCCTGCAAATCTTAATTGTCCTTAAACCTTCCTCCTTCCACCGACAGCTCCGTCATACAATGTGACCGATCAATCAGCGAATAACTAAAGTCAACGCGTTCTCTACTGCAAATATGTGTTACTCCACCCCTAAAGCAGACTGGAGGCTTGTACACTTCCTGTACAAAAATCCGCACAGCCAGTACACCAGCCATCGGTGTTTGGGATTTGCTTTGCTACTCCGCCCCCTTTAAGAAAAAGAACGTTAAGAGATTACCAGTCATATTAGGTTTGACATAATTAGGGTGAGCAGACGTCCCGTTTTCCCCGGGACAGTCCCGTATTTTTGCCCCCTTTGACGTGTCCCGACTTATTCTGAAAAAATCACGATTTGTCCCGTATTTCAGTTGTCCCGATTTTTCAATGGGTTTTCTAATTTCACGTATTGTGGGTTCACATTGCATTGCCCACACAGTCCTGTCTGCTGCTCCACAGACATTGCATGCACACAGTGAGTGCACAGTTTATCAGCATCAATCACATCAATCACATCATATCATATACAAAAATCTTTCCAATCCCTGCCCCACCACCAGCCTGACTGAGCAGCGCGCGCTCCTAATTGAAAAGGAGTGGGAATTCTTCATGTTTAGGCCTTGGGTAGCTGTCGCTGTTGAGCTAAATCCAAAGGTTAGCTAGCTGTCTTATAGGTAGTCCTTGAATGTGTCACAAAAACGAAATTAAGTAAGGAATAAATGCTTGCTTTGTTTATATTAACGATATTTAGATAGTTATCACTGTATGATTATCACCATCTATAGTAGGCCTTATAACATGCCTGGGCTAGTGATGTGTGTGAGTAGCGCCGTCTGCTACTGTAAAGTTCTGGTGATGTGTGTATGGCGTCGTCTACTACGGTAACTGGAGATGTAGGCCTACGTGAGTAGCGCCGTCAACTACTGTAGCCTACCTGGTGAAGTGTGTGAGTAGCGCGGTCTACTACTGTAACTGGTGATTCGTCTTAGTAGCGCCGTCTACTACTGTACCCTAGTGTGTGTGTGTACACGCATGTGTGTGCATATAGTTCAGTGTGCATATAGTTCAATATTAATATCTATAATTCACATAAATTCAGGAAATGAGCTTGAATTTGTCCCAAAAACATTCTAGGGGACACCTGTCCCGTATTGGACTCCTGGGAATCTGGTCACCCTAGACATAATCCAAATTCAGCCTTTAAAATTAGAATTCGCAATTAAGGAGATTTTTCACTGTCATGTCTTGAAATTCAAAAGTTTAAAAACACAATTCTCAGTGTTCTGTACTGCATAATGTAGACTACAAGGTTATAATCTTAAATGACCCCCATATCGTGTTAGAAAATGGTTTACACCTTGTCAGCGGGTCAAATTTGACCTGGGTTAGGCCTGTTACGTCTTAGGCCTACTTACCACTGACACAAATACTGAATCTCATCCAGTTAAGTGTTGTTCATGTAACTTATTATTCATACACAACCAAGGAATCTATATTTTGTAGTTTATGTGACTTAGACCACACTTACCTTATGGTAGGCCTAGGCACTATGCATGATTTATCCAATGTAATGATGAAGAGAACAAGTAAATATACCGTAAGACTGTCTGTTAAACACTTTTTTTTTTTTTTTAATCCCTGTTTTTCACCTGACATTTGTTATGAGTCAGAATGATATTATGTATTAAGTCAGTTTAAAGGGGCCCTATTATGCTTTTGGGGGTGGGGCTATTTGATGCTTACTTGATTTCATACAGATGTAACAAAATTGTTCATAGGTATGGAAGCCCATTAGGGACTTTATTCAAATGAAAATGTAAACTTGAAAATGCAAATGCAATTCCACAATAGCATTATCACTTTCCACATTCGTATGTGTTATTGGAGACAAAATGTAAGTGAAAATGCAATCATCCGTTTGCATTTGCATTTTCAAAGGCTCCAATGGGCATTCTGTGTCAATATTAATTCAAATGCAAAAGCTGTTTGACATTACATTTTCAAAGTCCTACCCCGCCATACTGCGGACAATATTCAAATGTTAATTCAAACTTGAAAATTAATATGCAATATTAAAAATGTATTCTCATTTTCCATTTGTGCAAGCATTATTTATGTCACAATTAAAATTAAAATGCAGTCGTCAAACAATATGAAAATGAAAAGGAAATCGCATTTGCCTTTGCATTTTCAAAAACTTCATCTTCAGTGCTACGCTGTGCAGTGGACAATATTCAAATGCAATACGTGAATCAGCGCTAGGAGTCTATTGCATTTGCATTTTCAAGTCACCACGCTCTCTTTGGGACAGAACATGAACATTCAAATGCAATCCGTCAGTCCTCTCATCAAGGCGGGTCTTAAATTTGGACCTCACCTCCTCCTTCTGTCACTTAGAATAGTGCAAGCTGTAGCTAGCGGTGTGTCCGGTGCGCCGGGAGATAACCACTTTGGCTATTTGACAACCTAATTTTGCCATTAACAGATGTTCGCGACAGAACAGAGAAAGTATGTATTGCAGAGTAGGCCTTAGGTCCACTCCATTTCTGGCACCGACGTGGACGTGTCTCCCGCACCAGCCAAGCCTATGCCATTGCCGCAGAGATGAACACTCAGTGTGGCTAACTCTTGAAAAACAAATGAGCAAACTTACCTTAATAAAATTGCCCAAAACAAGCGCAACACTACCTATGGGCACATATTTATAACACAACATTATTAAAACTATAGGTGTGAACGTTTATGAAAACATTAAAACCTTTTCCAGAAAAAATTTGCAGCGTTTATAATGCACCTTCTAATTAGATAGCTTTGTCCAATCTAATGTGGTAGAATCCTGCCTTCATATTATCACCCATATCCCATATTGTACTATAAGTTTATTTATTCAGTATGATTATGATAATTAATAGTGTAAACATGCACATGAAAGTTGAAAATAATGCTCAATCTATTAGCCCACAGCAAGCGTTCAGCTATAAAACCATCCGGCTTCTCTTCGTTTCAGCACTGTCATTGTGAATAATTAGAGAAAGATTTTAATAAATGTACTTCTTTTAATAAATGCAAAAACATAGAACTTGCAGCACAAAAGTATGACTAAGGACTTGCGAAATAGCAGCTCCAACGAGTTCGTAAAAGGGTAATGAAGCGAGTCACTAAACTAGGAGGTGACATCCTAACTTAAGACCCGCCTTGATGAGAGGACTGACGGATTGCATTTGAACGTTCATGCTCTGTCCCAAAGAGTGCGTGGTGACTTGAAAATGCAAATGCAATAGACTCCCAGCGCTGATTCGCGTATTGCATTAGCATTTTGTCCACTCCACAGCGTAGTACTAAAGATGAAGTGTTTGAAAATGCAATGGCAAATGCGATTTCCTTTTCATTTTCAAATTGTTTGACAACTTCATTTTGATTTTAATTGTGACATAAATAATGCTTGCACAAATGGAGAATGAGGATACATTTTTAATATTGCATATTAATTTTCAAGTTTGAATTAACATTTGAATATTGTCCGCAGTATGGCGGGGTAGGACTTTGAAAATGTAATGTCAAACAGCTTTTGCATTTGAATTTGAATATTGACACAGAATGCCCATTGAAGCATTTGAAAATGCAAATGAAAAAAGGGATTATTGCATTTTCATTTACATTTTGTCTCAAATAACACATACAAATGTGGAAAGTGATAATGCTATTGTTGAATTGCATTTGCATTTTCAAGTTTACATTTTCATTTGAATGAAGTCCTTTATGGGCTTCCATACATAGGCTATAAAAAAATAACTTGAAAACGGGTCTGATAATAACCCTAACAAGGCTGAAATATGTACTTTGTGAAACAATGCGTTTGTTGTGCCATCTAGCGGCCTCTTCCGTAAGCTGAGAAAGGAAGTCGTTCTCTCTTATTGTCATGGTATTTTGTTGTCATGATTACTTCGTTGTCATGGTGAAGGAAGATGTGAGAAACCGCAACATTGAACATTAGGATCTTTTTACGAATTAGTTACCCGATGTCATGTCTGCTCCTTGCCTTGGGGTATTTGATTAGGAAACGTACGGTTTTTTGTTGTAGGCCTATTAGCCCCCGTTACAATTGACCTAAAATCTAAAGCAGTAAAGTTGATTCAGGAAAACCATACTTTGCTCAAGTACTATTAGTATTTGCACGATATCATACAAGTATTATGGAATTAAAAAAGGCACATGTCTCTAGACTCAAAGGAGTTTATTGCGAAAGAAAAGTTAGACAGAGGTTTAAAGGTCAAGCACAGATAGTCTCAAAATTGTTGTAAAAAGCTACCTATAATATAGGCAATTTTTCTGTAGATCCACCATCTAATTAGTATTTTGAAGTTGACGTCGATTTCGGTGCCTTTGGATAATTCATGTAAATTCGTCAGCATTCATCCAGTAGCCTATACTCGTTTTTTTCTCAAACGCAATTTGCGAGTAAAACTGTTTCCTTTTCAATCAATCAAATAATTGACGCGTATGTCCTTAAGACAGGCAGGCTTACAAGTCGTGTAACCTAATTGTGATGCACTTGTAAAAACTAAAATATCCAAATCTATATAACAGGCCACACAATATACAACATCAGAATACTAACACCTAACAAACAGTCATTATTCAATTATTTGTGAAACTTTAGAGTGTAGTGACAGGAGAAATCTTCTTGGGTTAAGCACGTGGCTAATCAAGCACATTTTAAAGCTATCTCACCATGCAGAACATTTGGTGGCTTTGTAATGCAAGGCACTTTATTGGGAATACTTAAGGCAGAGTAACAGACAGATCATAGATCTTTTCATTTTAGGCATTTTCTGTAACATGGTGTAAGGATTTTGAATAAATAGAACCAAACCGTTCAGATGAAGAAAAGGTAATCTTGACAAAACCTTAGGTAGAGAAATACAGAACGAAGTACTATACAGATGAGACAGGTCTAATTGCACATCCATTTCCTGAGGCCCATAGAAGATCATATCGAAGTATAGGCAAAAATATACTCAGCCTGCTGGTTCAACACTATAGTTGCAGGCTGCAGCTGCTTCGTTTCTGTGCCAACATATCAAATTTTTATCCAGAACAGTTTGCGGAGTTCACAAATGCCGTTCAGTTTAATTTTGTCGTTGAACCCTAAAAACCTAAGGCCATTTATTTCTATCGTTCCTGAATTTGAAAACAAATAGAATATACATGATAGTATTTCAAATGTAAAATACAATTTTGTAAAAGTGCAAAGGTTTGAAGAGGCACACATCAGATGCCCTGCATAGCCCTATTTCACTTGGTTACTCCTCTGTCTTTCTCTTCCAGTTTGGTATTTTGCTTTTTTCATTCGGTTTCCTCAGTGGCAGTTCTGACATTGTGGGTGACATTTCTGCTTATTGACATTACAGCGACAGCCACCACTGGTGTCTCCAGGTCCCTGAAAATAGAAATAGGTCTAAGTGTTACCAGACACAATGGATCATTTTAAGACAGATACAGCTTTAGTGCCCTGGAGACCTGAGACCTCAAATCACATTAAGTTATTCAGATGGCTGATGTCTACCTAATGTATATAGATGTAAAACAAAATACAACAAATCATTAGCCTACATTGACAACAAAAAGGGGTATGGATAAAACTTTCAGCTTTGTGTCCGGTCCTTCATCTTAAGTAAAAGGTCATTCTTACCCCTGGGCCCCAGCGCTGACCTCTGGTTACCCAACAGATCTCTGTGTGACAAACAGTGCAGCGCAGCCAGTCACAGCCTTCCTTTTTCTGAACAATGATGCCACACTGAGGGCAGTGCATGGCTTCCCCGGATTGGACCAGGGTCTGTGGATGACAGAGACATAAAATAAAGACAAGTTATACAAGTCAGCTTTTAAGAATAGCAAAAACGCATCAATACAACATAGCACAGCATAACATTTAATACTAAAGTTACAACAACTGGGGTGTTAAAGCCCTAGGTCATACACTCCGGTTTGTACTGTAGACACACACTCACACACTGCGCTAGTAAGGATTTAGCTTGAAACAATAGCCGATGTTGGGGAGAAACTGTCATTGTAATTTTGAAAATCGTAAAAATGTTGCTGTGTTAACTGTCACTGCTCAAATTGGAATGGGTCACTGGTTACCTTGAGCAGGTCTCTAGTTCTCCGAGCTGCAGAGTCGTTCAATGCTCGGGCCATAAGGTCATCCTGGTACTGTTTACAATTCATTTCCTCATGGATTGCCTATAGGAGACACATAAATTACATAAAAACCGAGAAGGACAAAACTAAAAATAAGAAAATAAACCAAATCCTGCATGGATAAAGCCCATGACCTTTATAATCCAGCAAGTATATATTTGTGTGATAAGTATATATAGTAAAGTATATTCTGTGCGTGCAGTGTACCTTGCAGAGGAGACAGTTGCATTTGCCACACACAGGGCAGTGGAAGACATTCACTGTGTCCTCATACACACACCAGCCAGAGCAGTCGGGACTGGCACAGTGGTAGCTGCCCTCACAGCGAGACTCTGCCACAGATAAACCTCTCTGAAGCCAGCGTTCGTACTCCTCTCCGGACACCAGCTAGAAGTGACAATGCAGTGATGGGGAGAACAATAAAGTCTAATATACACGGTAAGTGTAATTCATATCAGGATCAAACTGGTAGTGTGTGCACTGAAACATAGGTCAGTTGAACGTGTATAAATAAATAAGTAAGTAATTAAGTAAATAAATAAATAAATAAAATGTTATACTGCTGCTCAAAATCCAGTTTGTTTTCTGATATCGCATATTTGAAGGAGTGTCGTCTTGACACTGCGTCAGTGCTTCAACACCGCACTTTTTTTCTTTTGTACAATTGGTTTATTTTGCCTGTGGCCCTCAATGCTTTGAAATCCCTTAGAAGATCTATGGGTTGAGGGTTGACTCACAGCTTTAATCTCCCTCTCTTGCATAGTGCAGTCACAGGCGTAGGTGTCATCACGGTAGGGACAGGCCACTTCTGGGTCCTCACACATCATAACCACAGAGCGTAGACACCCTCTGGGGACAAATACACAACGGTGCACACTCGTCCCTTTTTTGGTTCGGAACCAAGTGCTGCATCCTAACTCTCAGCCTTTCAACACACACACACACACACACACACAATTGTGACAAAATCTGTGTTACTCTCTGAGACGATCCTCTTACTTGCAAAAGCAGTGGAGACATTCTCGTAGCAGAACTCCTTCTCCAGGCTGCAGGTCCAGGTAACAAATCCTACAGTCCACAGCCTCCGGGTTAGGGACCAGGTCCTGACCATCAAGCATTACCAGCCGTTCAAAGTTCTCCTTTCGCTCAGCCTCCCTAGCCTGGGACCGGTTGGGGTGTGCAACATCACACAGATGACAAATGACACGTAAATAAACAAAATATGCCATACCAATAAAAACGTTTTAGACTCAAAACATTTTATTTGAATGCTTTCAGTTAAATACGTTACAATGTGTAAAAGTATATGGCGATACATACATTCGGAGGCATCTTATGCCTTATAAACCTTTACACTAAACATCCTTCTCAGCAATCACTGAACATTCCATGAATTACAAATGTAGTTCACATTCTGGCCAAATGTGGCCCCCATTGTGCAACCTTTGCAGTAAACATTCATTACAATTACATGATTGAGTGTGCTTGTACAAACACAAATGACTAACCATGTTATACAAATATTTGCTATATATTAAAGAAAAAGGGGAGCAAGCAGACTTCTGTGTAGACATTTTTGCATTGCGTATGAGTTTAAGTACAACACTCAATGACAGGATCGATCACTATGCTTTGTATGTGTCACAATCTGAGTTGCAGTTCTCTCTTTTGCAGTTGTAGTGCTCACATTGTAACATGAGTGTTTGTGTGTCTTTTAGTAGTCCTCATCCAGGTTTTGCAGTAGCGAGCTGATTTGAGCTCCAGCATTCCTCAGCTCTTCTCTTCTCCCTTTCTCCTTCGAAAAACAAAGAGACAAGAGAGAAGAGAAGAGATGAGAGTCAGCCTTGAAGAGCCCTGCCTCCCAAGGTATCCTGCAAGGTCTTCTATAAATCAGTACCTTGGGATACCAAGTGTTTCCTCTACACTTTCTAAATCAATAGTCCCCCTCGTTATGGGACGTGTGAGTGTGTACGCGTTCCCTCCGTTTGGAAGGTGATTCAATTAACAGAGGAAGTCTGTTTGCGTGTGTGTGCTTGTGCGTTTCTTAACATCCTACCTGCTGGTACTGTCTGACAGCTTCCTTCTCCTGCTGGATACGTCTGAGCTCCAATTCATCTGGTCGGTAGCTTCCCGGGACAGCGTAGCCTACTGGACGGTCTGTACTGCAGATCTCACAGCCAGGCCGCGTTGGCTTGTTTATGTACGTACACGAGGGGCACGCCCATCCCTGAGAAACACATAGGCTTCACTGTTAACACGGCTAATGCAAGCCCACCTGTCTCCAATATAACAGCTAGCGTGGTTCCACTGTGAACTCATAACAGAGGTGTGCCTACATGAGAAGATGTTCTGCCAGGGGAAAGTGCTTTGTTGAGTTGAGGCATCTCAAGGTTGATGAGATCTCGAATCTCACTGACATTGACTCTTGCAGACGCACCTGGCAAACTAGGGCCTAAATAGAGAAATAAAGAAAATAGGCCAATCAATATTTATTAGCACAACATTTTTATGTGTTTTGTGTACGGGGACTGAGGACTCACTGGGGCCATTGTTACTGAGTCTGGGAGGCAGAGTGCTATAATCCCTCCTGTCCTGAGACAAAAAGCCATTGCTGGCAATAGGAAGAGGCGGAGCAGAAATAGAGAGAGCAGCAGGAGTAGTGAGAAGGAGGGCACTCTCCTGATCCTGCTGGAGAAGCTGGTGTGTGAGACCAGCATGAAGTGCCGACAACAGGTACAGGAAGGCTGTGTCGCCATCTTGTCGCACACCGTATGAAGACACAGAGCGTTGATCGGTGCATAGGCACTGGCCGATCACCCAGCGCTGCACCCTCGGGTGAAAACCATATTCAAGAAACACCTGAAAACGGAGAGAAGATAGCAAAACATTGGAGCCAATCAAAAAATGTATTGTGAACACACTATTGAAAGACAGACGTTAATGTAAAAGAAGAAAATATGAGTGGTTAAGCCAACGTTTCTCACGGAAGTTACAACTAAACAAAAGCAACTCCTATCAAAAGGAGCAATTTGGGCAATTCCAATAGACAAATGTTGTCATTAAACCCAGATTGAAACAACATTGTCTATCAAGTTGAATGTCTGCACATATGATTGCTGACTATTTTGAAAGGGTTAGATTGCATTCAGCGCTACAGGGAAAACCAGACTGACCTGCTGTTTGAGTGCTGCGATGTTGGTGTGAAGAAACACTTTCATCGAAATGCAACAAGAAGACGAAGAATCCTCAACAACAACAGCCAAGCTTTTAAACAAGGAAAGCAGAGCAGGAAAGTTCAGGTATGATTTTTAGACTCAGGATTTACATAATGGCACTAAAATAAACTTCAAAAAGTCAACCTTGTGCTTACACAGAATGCCCTCACCTAATCTCGACGTCCTTATAGCTCCTCACAGAGGGCTGGATTTTCAGTGCCACTTGCTTTTGTGCCAGTGTGGCAGCAAAAACTGAGGCAGCCTGCATGTCACCTGCTTCAATAGCTTGGGTCAGCTCCGCGCATACCTCTTCTACACACACGTTGCAGATGCCAGACCATAGATTACGCAGAAACCAACCAGTCATTCACCAAAGAAAAACATGCGAATAGGAAGCATTTACAAGTTTAAAATGGTTTGGACTAAAATGGTTTCTACCCCAATGTCTATAACGCTGGACTGGAGTTGGCTATCAATAAAAAATTTAAATAAATAAAGAACAGCAGTGAACAGTGCACCATGGGGTTCTATTTACTGTAGGATGCTGTACCTGTATGTGGCAGAGTTGCAACACTGAGGGATTCCAAAGCCTGCAGAGGCAGTTGTCTGTCATTTGTAGATTTATAATCTGCGACTGTAAGAACATAAAGTTAGGGAGACTGTGACAATTTAAACAAATTGAAAACTGAAGCAAGGGAGGGGAGTTTGGAGAAGGCTGACTGACCTCTGTGTGCTTCTGTAAGTGATGACATCACCACTGTTGCCCACTCCTGTGCTTCTTTCTCACAACGGAAGTTGAAGCTGATGTGGTCATGGGGGGGAGTGATCAAGCTCAGCTCATGACATTTGGGGGACTTCACTTTATAGTGCACGGACCTTAAGTCAAACTCAGCGATGGACTGAGACAATAAAGAAAGACTAAGTAGGACACAGGATTACACTTGTCATAGGTAAGATGGGGTCAGCTTTCCCAAACTCCAAGCAAACACTGTATTTTATGGGAACTTGGAGTTACGAAGGTTAAGTTACCAAATCTGTGTTTTTGTTTTTATTTGTATGTGAGAAAGTTACACATTTAAAGTGTTAACTGTCATATGCTATTATTTAATGACATTCTTGCCTACAAGTTATTTGGACCCATTAATAGCAACACATGCCCTGGGATGACATCAAAACAAAACACAAGTTAAGCAACCTTTCATATGCGTTTAGGCTTATGTGCCCCTTACTAGGACTTTCGCTATTTCAAATGTGTATTATTTTGATAATTAAAATCTATTATCAGCAAGTTCAATTGGCAAAGATGTTTTATTACCACACTCTGAGCACTTCCACTGGCATCTTTTAAGGAAAGACGGAATTCCCCAGACTTTCCAGGGTCCATACTGAGCTGCAGACGAAGCGATTCATCACCTGCCCCAGGTAAACAGAGTGGTCGAATGCCAGAATGGCAAACAGACACTCTTACAGATATGAGGACTGTGTGACAGGCAAGTTGCGAGGTTTCATACCCCGAAATAGAAGAGGACGGGTCCGGGGGTGCAGAGTTGGGGTATGTCCAGCCGTCTGAGCTTAACGACATTATTCATGTAGGCTCTAAAAAGTAAAAACACCCTTCCCGGAGTGAATGTAGTTTCGATAAGTATACTTGTTAGAAATTAAACAAAAAAGAAACTATATAAAAACGTACGCTTTGACCGTCTTGTGATAGCTGGTAATAAACTCTCGAACTACAAAATCAGGAAGTAGCCTAGATAGCAAATGCAGTGCGTCAACTATCAATTTCTTCCTCGTGACACCACCCGAAAGACAAGCCTAGCGGCGCTTTTACCCAGTAGCATACGCAAGAGACGAAAATCTTGGAGAATCTTTCAAAACAACTGCATAAACAGAAAACCCAACTCTGAAGATGGCCTCAATAGCATATCCGGTTAACAGCATTTTGATAGATCCACTGCTTTTCTGCCCAAGACACGCCCTCAAGCGCTAAGATTGGCCGCGTTGGAATCTATTGATTTAGATTTTCTGTCTCTAATCTTATTATTAACCTTAACCTTACTATTTTTATATGGAGAACGATTTGTATGGAGAACGATTTGTGACAATATTAAATAATTTAATAATTAAATAAATAAAATAAGAACTGTTGACTGAAAAAAAGAAATGTACCACATTAAATTATTTATGTAAATGTTTCATTATTTTATTATTTATATAACTATATATTTTTGTATTTTATTTCTACATTTATTTTATTATTGTCACATTTAATTATTTTGTGCTGCATTTATTTATTTCATGATTACTGGTGTTCTACGGAGCCCCACCTGGTGACATTGGTGAAAAAAAATACCAATATTGTTTGATTATGTTTATTATTATTATGTGCATTATTTACGAGTGGCCACCAAATAATATTTTTTTTCACCAACGTCAAGGGGGCTCAATGGAAGCCCATAAGGGACTTTATTCAAATGAACATGTAAACTTGAAAATGCAAATGCAATTCAACAATAGCATTATCACTTTCCACATTTATATGTGTTATTTGAGACAAAATGTAAATGAAAATGATGAGAGGACTGACAGATTGCATTTTAATTTTTGTGTTCTGTCCAAAGAGAGTGTGGTGACTTGAAAATGCAAATGCAAGAGAATCGTAGCGCTGATTTGCATATTGCATTTGAATATTGTCCACTGCACAGCGTAGTATTGAAGATGAAGTCTTTGAAAATGCAATGGCAAACTCGATTTCCATTTCATTTTCAAATTGTTTGACAACTGCATTTTAATTTTAATTGTGACATAAATAATGCTTGAACAAATGGAAAATGGGGAAACATGTTTTATATTGCATTTTAATTTTCAAATTTGAATTAACATTTGAATATTGTCCACAGTATGGTCGGTAGGACTTCGAAAATGTAATGTCAAACAGCTTTTGCATTTGAATTTTAATATTGCCACAGAATGCCAATTGGAGCCTTTGAAAATGCAAATGCAAATGGGATGATTGCCTTTTCACTTACATTTTGTCTCAAATAACACATACGAATGTGGAAAGTGATAATGCTATTGTGAAATTGCATTTGCATTTTCAAGTTTACATTTTCATTTTAATAAAGTCCCTTATGGGCTTCCATAGGGCTCCATACCATAGTGTTTTGTGCACTGTGAAATAATTAAATGTGGGAGCGTCTAGCATTTGATTGGTCGGTCCATTTAAAGGGGTTTCACCCCAAAAACCACAACGAATTCATTTTTCTCCTTTAAACAATTGGACAAGTGAGAGAAGTTTCATAATGGTGTATTCTGAACACTGATAAAGCGCATTCTGAGAAAGCACACCCAATGACTTCAGAGGGTGTATTTTTTGGATTTTTAAAATGAATGTACCTTTCCAGTTTTGCATTCCATGAACAATCTGTATCACCATCGCTATATAAACCTAAATCGGAACAGATATGCTTGTCCTCTTAAGGATCCATTTGGCATGTTTCAACAATGTGTATATTGTTCTCTACTCCTAGCAAGCAAGCACAAGTGACGCACTTCCTTGTGCCATAAAACTATTTTCATTCTCCCATAGACATTACAATGTGCAAACTGTAGAAAGGTATTGATAATACTTAATACAAAAAAGTTTCGTATAGTGGCTTTAGTGACAATGCACTGACAGCAATACTATTTTGAGCCGCCCCTCCCGCCAATAAAAAGAGGCGCCAACTTCTTTCTGGATTCTGGCAGAATGAAAAATTGGGGGGTTTTGGTCACATGTTCGTATACTAACGATTTTAGCAAATCTTTGTAAAAGAGTAGCTAACATACATTATACTAGATTTTGTTTTCAGTATACACTCTACACTATACACAGTATACACTTGTTTTCAGTATACACTGACGACTATCTACATTAGTGTATGGTAGATGGTTCCGAACGCTACGTCTTATGTCGCCAGTGGTGTTGGCGTTAGTAGGTGTTCCTGGCACCAAGACAAGAGTATGTACACACCACTTCACAGCTTGAAGGGCCGGGGCTAGTAAAAAGATCAATTTCGAGTCAAATATAAAGGTAGGACTATTTTCTTTCTTCACTTTGGTACATTGACCACGCCCCCGTCACCTTTTGTTGGCTACCCCGCCCCTCGCAAGTCTACGGGAATCAGACGTTTCCGTTGTTTCGACTCGCTCTCGCAGATAAACAATATAAATTGATAGCACATATAGCTAATAATTTAACGGCCGAATCGTATCATAAAGTGAACATGGATTAGTGCTACCATCGCGATAACGTTATAGCAACATTAGCTCGAAGTAGTCAAAACAATAAAGGCCCGGGATGTCGCTGCAATCAGAGTCGCACGGATTCAGATCGTCTTTGGATTTAATATTTTTGCACTTAAACGGGGAAAATAAAAGTTTCGTTTTAAAGTTAAGGCCATCATAAGGTGTAAATTTTGATCAAGTGATTTGTTAAAATGTTAAGTACTTGCATACTGTGCGAACTGTTGTAAGGTTGATAACGTAAACAAAAAGTAGACACAAATTGTTTACTTCTCATCCGACGACGTTTCCAACTACAGCAGTAGTTTGCAGCGTTGTAACCACCACCACCACCAAGTAAGACCACAGAATCGTCTAGTATCTACAAAACGTCTACGATACTGGGTTAGTGAAAAACTTTCACCGATTATTCTTCTGTGTTGAGTTTAGCTTTAGCTACATCCCGTTGGAAGTGAGCTAACAAGCTTCGTACATGAATTAAACTTCGGTATGTGTATGTGTGGGGGAGGGGACGGGCTGGAAAAAGATATCAGACTTCATCTTCAATATATGATAATATGTGTATGCTTGAAACTATCTGTGGTATCCTAGTGTAGTGAACGAAATGAAGCTGAGGGAGTAGAATGACCCTTGTTTAACTAAAACATTATTTTTGCTTTAAAGTACATGCAGTATGTTGACACACTGTCCTTTGTGATTGACCTTCTATTTTTATTTTCAGACTATGAAATTGTTGGAGAATTCCAGCTTTGAAGCTATGAGCTCACATCTTTGTGTTGAAACAGGAGAATCTCACATCATTGGCAGGTAGGCCAACAGTAGCACACAACATGTCACCTCATTCCAATCCACTCTTGTAAAATAGTTTTTAATAGCTAAAAACTCCTTGAATATATATATATATATTTTTTTTTTTGTAACTTAATGTTGTCAACAAAGTTTGAAATCCATTTACTTTGTTTGGAACAGTACACGCAGAAAATCCTCAAACGGCCAAATTCCACAAAATCCCTTAAATCCCCCGTTTTACAAAACATCACCTGCAGAAATGATAGTCACTCTGATGTTGAATTTATTTACATAACCTATTTTTCATAATTCCAAATGAAAATTTTATTTATTTATTGTGCAGAATATGTCACAGGGGGATTTTAACTCAATATCCTCGTGAACCTGATCACCAGGCATTAGTCCTACCCACGAAACTACCAGTAAGAGCCAATTAGTACCCACTATGCAAGCTTATAGAAGAAAATAGTGACACCAATAGTCAATTCAGGATCAATGGAATCTTTTATTCAAAGTTATTTTATCTATCCCCGTCACTTTCGTTTAGAATATTATGAAGGCTTTTATTGCTGTTTTTGCCATGCTAATATATCGATTTCATAATATTGCTGGCATTTCAAGGCTAGACTTAATATGGATTTTTTTGAGACACCAGAAGCAGTGAAAATGTAATTAACCACTGGAATATTCCACCCCCCTGTATAATGTTACAAATACAGTGCGCGATATTATTAACCACCATATTATTATCTCTAGCTATCATGGCTACTGACTTGTCAGGAACAGGTAAATATTAACAATTCGAATTTTAAACAATTTGAGATAATCTCAAATGTTTAGGCCGGCAGAGTAACTGAAATTTAAACAAGCCCTAATATAAATGCATGATGCACAATTTTCAGAGACTTTTTCTGTAAGAAAATGTAATACAGTCTTCTCAAAGAAGAGAATGAAAGGTTATTTTGGGAGGTGTATAGCTCAAAGACGCTGGTGATATAACATAGCCTACCCATAGAGAGAGGGAACAGGACAAGCTGTAGAACATGTTATGCGATCATCAGAGCTATATTATTTTCATTACTGTACAGTTATACACTATTACTATGTTCACCAAGAGTAAGTTTTTTCAACATGCCAGATGACTTTGTGTTCTGTTCCGTAGCAAAGATCAGTCATCAGGCTTACAATACAGTTTTTAAAATGAAGCTGTGCAGTAAATTGATCTAAAGTGTAGTGTTTGAAATGGGGACTACTAGTCTGGCCTGACGGTGACCTAAGAACATGGTGTCCTCTGACACTCTTGTCTACATGTAGTTGTAGATGGTTGACACACATAAACACTAACACAGCTGAGTATTTTCTGATAGGTCTGTTAATATTTAGACTGTTTATTGAATTACTACAGCAGCCTCAGCAGCTATAGGACGACTGGTTTCATGTCACAGGCTTGATATATTTAAGCTGTAGCACCAGCTGTAGCACTAGTGACTTTCAAATTACTTGGTTTTCAAAGCCTTAAATCCTATAGGAAAACTCAATGATCAAATAGTCTAATTTAAAAATGTTTGATATTCTTGTGTTTTAAATTGTGTTCCATAACACCAAGACACATTCCTTGTTTGTTTTAAACTACTTGGCAATAAACCTGATTCTGATCCTGATTCAGATTATGAAATATGTCACGGTGTCTTAAAAAGGTTCTAATTACTTTTAGTCTTCAGTCTATTCAAGACAATAAGCAATGCACGATTTTAGCACAATTTATTTAATTAGTTATATGCATTTACAAGCAGTTTTCCATCAACTGAAATCTAGATTTTCCTACTTTTTTGTTCTGTTGGTGGAAACTGGGCCAGGTGTAATTTTTTATGTGGCCTAAAGCAACCTTTGAACCTACTTATAATTAGACTGCGTCAAAGAAAGGCATGCAGACATGAATTGCACAACCCTGTGTGTGCACGTTTGGTGGGGAGTGGCACTAATTAACGGTGAGCTTAAGTGTTTTCAACTTATGTCAACACTGTAAACTAAACTAATACTGTACATCTATGTATTATGTTCTCGAATCATCAGGCAGCTAGTCAAAATGTCTTTATGTTCATGATGATCATTTTAGAAAAACTGAAGTCACTCAGCTGACGACAGATACATTACCCTCTGACCTTGAATGTCCTGGCGCCCTCAAATAAAACTTCTGTGCCTTTTTCTTTACTAAGGATCGAGAGCTACTCCTGTAAAATGGCAGGGGATGACAAACACATGTTTAAACAGTTCTGCCAGGAGGGGGAGCCACATGTACTGGAGGCTCTCTCGCCCCCTCAGTCCACCAGTGCCACCAGCCCCTCACGGTAAGTTCTGCCCGGTGGTGGTTGAACTTACATCTCATGATCTCTTGCCACTTTCCTTTCAATCGTTGCTTAACATAACATAACATAACATAACATAACATCATTTATTGATAAACCAAACAAATCTTGAATCCCTCAGGCTGTTACGTTAATTAAAGCATTAAAGATCAGTTATGAATACAAAATCTATAACTGAGATTCAGGCATGATCAAAAGACTGTCTAATAGGATGTTAAAGACGAGCCTCTCTAGCCTTTCATCTCCTTTGTATGTCTTCTGGACAGGCTTGATCTAAAGACTGTCTAATAGGATGTTAAAGACGAGCTTCTCTAGCCTTTCATCACTTTTGTATGTCTTCTGGACAGGCTTGGGAAGAGCAGTGAGGATGGAGAGAACCCTCTGAGTGATAAATGCTGCAGGAAAACGCTGTTCTACCTCATCGCCACACTCAACGAGTCCTTCAGACCAGACTATGACTTTAGTGCGGCCCGGGCCCATGAGTTTAGCAGAGAGCCCAGCGTCAACTGGGTTGGTTCAACTTTACTGTCTACCAACCCAAGCCCTTTGTTTTGAATGGAACACACAACTCAGTGGAATCTCCACCATTGTATTGATTTACAGCAGGATATGCAATCCCATCAGGTGGTGCGTGACAAGTGTTTTATGGTTTTTCTGACTCCTTCAGGTGGCGAATGCAGTCAACAGCAGCCTGTATTCTGCTGTGGGAGAGGAGTTCAACACCCTGGGTCCCGAGCTGTGGAATGCACTGGACCAGGAAATCAACTTGCAGGGCTGTGACGTTTACAGGTAGCTATCAGCATTTACATAATTCATGAAGTTGTATGTGCTCATTCTGTTGTAGTAATCTTTCTGGTCAAGTTATGTTTATCAAGCTGTTTTCTATGAGAATATTCTGGGTTTGACAATCAGCACAGATTTTCAGATTGTTTTACTCCCATTTCTATCGATCCATAGCTATAACCCTGACTTGGACTCAGACCCCTTTGGAGAAGAGTGCAGCCTCTGGTCTTTTAATTACTTTTTCTACAATAAAAAGCTGAAGAGAATCGTCTTCTTCACATGCCGCTCCGTCAGGTTAGCAGCCACTTGTATAATGCTTTCTCCCTTTTATGAATATTTCTATTTGCTTTCTAACACCAATATAATGCATTTAAAGGAGAAGTGGGAAGTACATTAAGTAAAATGGTTTATAGGGTAATATTGCTTCCCGAAAGAGTCGCACAGTAATAATTAAACCCTTGGAAATCACCGTGAGGATTCTTTAGGCTGATAACTAAACAATTCAGTGGGTCTTTCTGTCTGCTTCATGTGTGCAGTGTCCTGAGTAGTTATGGGTGTAGTTGCCCTGACAATGAGCTTGACATGGAACTAGACGATGAAGAGGACATGGATGGATTCACCACTGAAGGGTAGGAGACGTATTTACGTGCTCCCTTCAGACATTTTACATATTTTTTAAAATCTCTATGCCCCTTCTATGAATTCAGAAGGGACTTTCTAGCTTTTTCTCACACCTTTTAGAATAGATGCATATGAAAAAAATAAAAATGTCACTCAGTTTCAATGCAAAATGCTTTTTCAGATGAGTTTTGAAAGGACCACTTGTTGGATCAGTGTTTTTCATTATTCTCTCTCTCTCTCTCTCTCTCTCTCTCTCTCTCTCTCTCTCTCTCTCTCTCTCTCCCCCCTCCCTCCCTCCCTCTCTCTCTCCCTCCTCTGTGTTCAGGTTTCCCAGAGCGCTGTGTCTGAAGCTCTCCTGAAGATACAATCAGGCCGAAGATCATCGAGGCCTCCACAGCTCCCTGTGTTTTATCTTTACCTTCACCAGCCCCAATCTGGAATTTTGCTAAATTCTGCTTGTATAGAGGAAGAAATATTTGAGATTCAAACCAACATGGAGGACAATGTTAATTGCCCATGGCTCCTCTTAATGTAATCCACAAATGTCCAACTGTTCCTCAAAGAAGGCACCAAATCTCTCAGATGCTGACTTTAAAGGCACTCGGAATTTTCTTCTTTATAAAGGAGGTTGTCATAACAAGACAGATGGATGTGACAATGCATTATTTTCCTGCAAAAATGTTGTCATTATTTCGGAATTCACAGTACCAACATGAGTCACCTTGGGGATTAAGAGCCAGCTTGCTTGACTTGCTAATGAGCAGCTAAATAGACTTGTAGTATGACTTGTGTTTCCTGTTTATTTGTTATTAGTATGTTTGAAACTAATGTTACTGTTATAACTTGACTATAACGTGTAGCACTGAATTTAGATTATATTTTCCAATTTTGAAATCTTTGCAATTGCACAAATCGCATTACAAGTTCTTTATGGGAAACACTGCCAAGGACAGGAAAATTGAGCAATACAGTAGCATGTAATACAACATCTAAAATTAAGAGCAGTCCATTTGTGTTGTTTACTCTATTATTCTTTAATCCCACATACTTTATTTTTGATTGTATCTAAATATAACGGCTCTTTTTTTTTTTCCTCTTCAAAAACCTTGTTTTTGTTCTAACATTTATTAGTTTTCTAAACTGCTATATGCTTATACTGCAATGTAACGTCTTGGTGCAAGTGAATGTACTATATGAAGGCAAAGTCTTCAGGTGAAACCTTCCCAGCAATGTTTTATAGTCTTTTTTTTTTTTATATGTATATTAGTTACTGTCCTTTATTTTGAAGGATTGGCATGCCTTGAAATCTATGACTGTTTAATTGTTGTTTAATTTTCAAGAATATCAATAAAGTAATGTTTGAGTGTGCAAAATGTACTTTTCTACAGAGAATCACGTACAGGATGTACGTGCCGGCATTACAGTCTAAATCTCGCATCCCAATATCAACATGTCACTAGGTCCCTAATGTCAATAGGCCATCCCATTTACAAAAATCAAAATAATCCGTCTAACCAGAATTACTCATAGTTAAAGTGAAGACCTGCAAATGTGCCAAATAAGAAGGTCCTATATTTCTGCTCAGTGGTCACTAAAAATGTATGTCTACAGTTTTTGTTGAAGGTGAACAGAAATCTTAACTAGCCACTTCATGACTCTACAATATGTACATTACTACACATAAACCTTCACACATTTATTCATTCCATAGTTGAACATACATTTTGATTTTCCTGTGCAATTAAGGTGAATATGAATTGGCATGATGGACATGCAAATTTAAATACATGGGTAGTACTTACCATAAGAAAGTGATTGAAAGGGAGGCTTACATTTCATTGATGTCCCATGAATAACTTTGCTAGTTGTAAGCATTATTGTCAGCAGTACATTGCAGTATATATATTTTTTCCCACATGACTCTTCCATAACCTGAAAAGTAAAAACAATTGAAACAGTCAAAGCACGCAGTTTCTGAGCCAATTACACAGTGCACACCATTATGACCTAACTCCTAGAAGTCAATGTTAATCTAAATAAATAGCTCACATATGATTTTCTAATGAGGCCGCAGTATGCATTGGTCAAATTTTTTTTATAGCAACGTTTAGAATGGCAAATATATGTTTTGCCTATGCTGTGATGAGTGTGTTTACTGTTTTGTTTTTGTGTTTTTTTCCCAAATAATTAACTTTATTTTATCTTTCTTTTTGGTAATATCTATATGGTCAAATATGGTTAATCCCTGTCTTTTGACCTGTCCCTTATAATCAAAAAATATATTTGAGGAAGTTAACCATCCACATTTCTTGTGTATATTTTGGACCTCATTAACTATAGCTTAGTAATAACTCCCCTAATGAGACACGGAGTAGTCTGCAGGTTCCAAGTCTTATGAGCTTTACTGAATTGTCAACCTTCCCTGTGTGTCAAAATAACACCATTGAGGGTATATGTTTCTCCGTTCATTGCAGCTATATGTAGCCCCTAGATAATATGTTGGTGGAGAATTGCTTATTTTTAATCTTACAGGAAATTCATTTTTTTTTTAATCATAGTCTTGACAGTTTACATTTTTTCCCTCCTGGGTTTGTTGATCAATAAGTCAGAAGGCCAGTAGGCCCTATAATTTTACCAGAGAAATGCAAGCGCGGTAGTTTCAGGACGCCTGCAGTTGTTTACACCAATTCTGGCTCTGGTTTATGCAATGATCATCGAGACTATACTTGGACAGTGTCGACAGTGTTTGATGAATTAAGTTGCTTGTCAGTTTTGCATCTGTTATTTTGCAAAAGCATACAGGCCAAACCAAATTTCATCATACAGTTTCTCAAACTAGATTTGACAATCAGAGGTGTTACTTTGGGAAGGTTATAATGGATCATGGAATTGAATATAATTTGTTGATCCCAATGATGTAAATTATATTTATATGGAAACATTCTAACGTGCCACTGACCGAAACCTGTTTCGCGAAGAGGTACTTTTTGGATGCTCAAAATAATTTGCAGTAGTAGTTGGTGCGGTCGTGAATATATGACGTCATCAGTAAGCACCATGGTAAATATTGAAGCTAGCAGCGTCTGTTCCAACTTCCCTGACGAACTGTCTAGCAAGCAGCTATTAAGCTATTTAAAAGATGTGCTGCAATCTATCTTGCTAGTTAGTCGTTTAACCAAACAGACATTTACAGTCAGAGCTACATAGCTCTTGATATTGGATTATCTTATAAATTCTTTTTTTAGTTTAATAGGTAGTTTCAAATTGCTGTCATCATCAAACTCTTGCAGACGAAGCCTGAAACCTACTCACACTGACAACTACTTGCAATCGCCAATGTTAATTTTTAAACGCGCGACATACACGTTGTGTTTCTAGTGCTTCAACGTATTCATTTTTATATTTTATTGTGTGGCGGGTGTGCAATGGTGCTCCCCTTGCTAACTCTATGTGCCAAGGAGGTTGTGAGTGATTACAGCTCATCTCCTTGTTGGCTCGGCTGTGTTCCCAGGGAACTTTACAGACCTCTCCTGGAAGCCGCGTTTTCAAACTACCGCCCTCTCGCTGTTGGTGAGCTCGTTCAGCGATGGCCCGATCGGATCCTACGAGTTGGCGGACGCAGGAAACAAGGGCAAAGCCCCCCAAATCGACTATGCGTCCAGTCGCTGTTGCTTGCTGTTGTCAGAGGATTGTCCGATGAAAGGTAAGTGACGTGTGCCTTGCCTCTCACATAATTTGACACAAACATCAATGACACTATCTTAAAGTAGTCCATTATACATTAGTCTTTCATTGCCATCTCCCCATCTCTTAGGTTTGCACTTCAGGCGCTGGACCTCTGTGGGCTACAATGCGATGAAGGTGGAGTGGGTGACCCTATAGGAGGCTGGTCTCTCACTGTAGCTGTCTGCACCATGGTTGCCCAAGCCAGAGCTGGCTTTCAGAAAGCACAGCAAAGAGAAGGCGAGCGAGAAAGGAAAAGAGTTCTTGTTATTGAGAGAGAAAAGGATGTGGTGAAAAGAGAGAGGGTACGACGAAAGCAAGAGGAAGGTGTCAAAGAGGAATGCACATCAAATCAGAGGATTGAGACTTTAGGTAGTCCAGATGACGAGCAGAGGAAAGGAGTTAGACGGAGGATGGAGATGGAGAGGAACAGAGAGAATCAAGAAGGCGGTGTTACAGGTAACCAAGGAAGCCAGGGCGAAAATTTGGACCCAGACAATGAGGTAGTGGTACATGTGAAAGCTGACCTATTTGTCAACGCCCGTTCCTGGGAGCGTGTACGCGTAGCTCTGGTCACAGCAGGGCCCCTAAAGCTCCAGTGTAGGTATCTTCGTGTGGAGGAGCTCTCCGTCTCCAGTATCGGGAGCCTGTTAGGCCTGCTGCCCCGCCAAGGTCTCTTAGGAGTGGACATTCGCTACAGCTACCTAGGGGTGTCTGGTCTGGCCCTCCTACTGCCCCAGCTCTCCACCTTCCCTACGTTGAACTCCCTCCGTCTGCATTACTGCAACTTGGATATGCGCAGAGACCAGTCTGGGCAAGAGGAGGCATTGAGTAACCTGTCCATGGGTCTACGGCAGTTGAAAAGATTACGACACCTCAGTCTGACTGCACTCCGTCTGCCCGGACATTTGCGCATGCTGCTCAGGTAAGGCGTTTTTTACAGCATAGACTCAACACAGGTTCTGTTGCTAGTCCACCCAAAATAATACATACTACAGTCATTGAGACAAAAAAAAGTGAGTAAATATCAGCAATATTTGATTTTTTTTTAAATTTGTTTTACGTATTTTGCTTCTTGGACCACTTTTTTTATATTTTGCAGCTCTCTGTCTCAGCCTCTGGAGGTGCTGGAGCTCCCATACCTGAGCTTGACCCCTTCAGATCTCTCCTACTTGTCCTGCAGCCCCCATGCATCAACACTGCTGCAGCTGGACCTGAGCGAGAACCGTCTGGTTGACAGCACTTTGCCCTCAGTTCGCCGCTTCCTCTCCCAGGCTGCTGGCAGCCTGGAACACCTCTCCCTTTGTGGCTGTGGGCTGAATGACAGCCTCCTGGGGGGCCTGCTGCCCTCACTGTCTTGCTGCAAGGCCTTGAAGAGTCTGGGCTTGGCCCTCAATCCCCTTACCTTAAGCTCCCTGATGGAACTGGTTAGGACAGCCGTCAAGATTACCTCACTCCGGCAGTTGCTATACCCTAACCCTTTAGATGACTACCAGCCGGGCCTTCCTGCCCTGCCCACCAGTGCCCAACTTTTGGACTGGCCCCTGGAGGAGCTTGTAGAGGTCCACGATGCCACAAGAATGCAGTTAGATAGGGTGCTGATCGAAAGTGGTCGCTCTGACCTCTTCCTGACATGTGACTTTCTGAACTATGACAAAGACTCAGTGGAATAGTAATGAACAAGAGTCATCAATCAATCCATTTTTAAATAGCCCACTTTTCTATCCAAAACACCTTTTCTAGTTTATATTTTGTTTTGCATAATATTTATACAGTAAGGCCTACTTCACAAAGTCTACCCAGGAAAAACAATATACATCATATAAAGAATGCATAAAAGCTAGCAACTTTCTACAGTGAATAGAGCGAACCTAAACAATACCTATTTCAAGAGCGCAAGAATTACATTACATTCCAAATTGAGATATACATATAGACACATATAACTTGAAAAATACTAAACATTTTAAAGCATTTGGTAAGAAAGTAAACTAAATAAAAGTTAAATAAAAAAATATTTTGCACTTGAGATATTAAGTGCTAAACATTTTTCCCACAAAATATATGTGAGTATGTGTATATATAAGTGCAAAATATTTTTTTATTTACATTTTTGTGGACAAAACTCTTAATTTGTGGTATTTATCAATTTGCGGAGTAATTGATGTAATTTTGTGCAAAAAAGTAATGGGTACTGTAGTTAGGCTATAAACATTAGCTCGCCTTGGTTTATGGTTATAGAAGCCCCACGTAGCCAGGCTATCTGCACGCATTTTCTTTGTGTTGTGCCACTGCACTAGAGGATCACAGTTGTATTCCATGTGCCTTGGCCTCTCTCACTACTTCTTCTGTGCATTGTTCTTTTTCCAAAATGCCTAAAGACTGAACGTCCAAAGCCCTTGTTAATTCTGCATGTGTATAGTAAAGCATTTAATGACAATATTACATTACAGTTGCAATCAATTGGAATTTGGGAGTGTATTTAAAGTTGGGGTAGGGAATATTGGGTATAGGTGGTAGGTACCACTACATTTCTGCTGCCTCCATTATCTGCAAAGTCTCAGACAGTTGTGTCAAAGAGGGCTTCAGCCCGGATTGCCTGAGTGTGATTGACTAACTGACCTAGCACGTTCTGGTGTAGAATTTTTAAAAGGCTGATTTTAACACAAGTACAATCCCAGAGCTGAGATTTTCCCCCCTGCAATTATAAATAACGATAGCTGTCTGTGTGACAATTCACATTTTATGGTAGAATTTCTTACCCTGTCTAAAAAAAAAGAACTTTTTAGCAAATGTTGGGTAACTTGAGCCAAAAATGGTTGATTATGCTCTGACAGCTATATCCTGTAGTTGGATAATTATCTGTCATAAGATACTTGCCTAGGGATGAATTTAAGTTTTACTAGCATTTTCAGTTTCATTGACGTAAAACTATAAATTCACAATTTACGGCCCTTCACTTTTCTATTGTTTATGAAAATCACTGTTTGAGCCTTTAGCAATGGTGAGTTATTAACTGATAGGGAAGTGGTCTAAAAGCACCCTTTGTTATTCAAGTAATATGTGCGACCAAGAGGGCTTGCGACATGGTTTATTTTAATTTTTTTTAAGGTTCTTTAAAAAAAGATTTATATCTAGTTCTAATGGCCAGCAACGTCCACAATAATGCACATCATTATTAACATTATCATTTTGCCAAAACTAAATTTGTACCAAAAAGTCAAGTGACCACAATTCAATAAAAAAAAAATTAATAGTTTTTTAATAGCCATTTTAATTAAAAGAACAGTATTTCAAATGGACTGGTTTTGTTAGCTCCCTAAGGAGCAGTTTTATCTGTAGTACTGCACAAATGAGCGTTCCAGGATGAAATAGCGCCGTAGCGAAGACTTGAGACCGTGCTCTTGCTCAGGGAAAGGACATAGGCTAACGTGATGTAAGGGCAAGGTGAGGAAAGGCGTGAAACCCATAAGAACTGGTCGATTTGGAAGAGGGGGCAGGAATATCCCTGAAAAAATGTAAATAAAAAGTCCATATTAGCTATTTGTATTTTTGTAGTTATAAAGTTATCTACGTAGGAAGATGCACCTTGCTGTTTGCGTGTTCTGGACATGCTGTAATTCTCCCCCAGGCGCTGGATTGGCTTAGAACTAGACACACAAAATGACAATATATTAGGATAGTAGCAGTGTTGTGTATATAGTACATTATCTATACGACTGAAATAATGAAATAACTCCTGCGTATTACCTGTACAATGGCAAGGGTAGCAGTACTGCATCTTTGCGCACAGCTTGTAGGGGAACTCGGGCATTCAAATCATGAAGTTCTTTAGTCACACGGCAGAAGTAATTGAACACATCAACTGCAGTGAAGTGTTTTTTGGTTTCTGCGTTCTGCAGGAACAGGGTAATAATAATAATAATAATAATAATAACAAATACTTTTATTTATATAGTGCTTTTCTGACACCTAAAGAAGCTTCACAACATCTACATAGATAACATGACAAAAATAAACAAACAGAAACAGGGAGAACGGCCAGAGAGCAACAACAGTTCTAACCATAAGTATAACAAAAGGACAGCATAGCAATAGAAGGATAAGACCGGATTCTAAACAGACTTAATTAAGGTAGGCTAGGGTGAAAAGATGGGTTCTAAGGTGGGTCTGAAAGCTTGATAGAGAGTTGGAATTGCGAATTAGAGGAGGGAGAGAGCTGCAAAGTTTGCCCTAGTTTGTTCCAAGTGCTGCCCTAGAAAATGCACGCTCCCCAAATTGTTTTAGTTTTGCTGTGGGAATGACCAGTTGCCCATCTGAAGAGGAATGTAATGTCCGAGTAGGACGGTAGAGCGGAGGAGTTCGGTGAGGTAGGGAGGGCCCAAGTTATGTAAAGCTTTGTAGGTGAGGAGAAGGATTTTGTAGGTGATGTGCCGGTCGACAGGGAGCCAGTGAAGATAATGAGTACGGGGAATATGTGCTCAGAAGATTTGGTTGAGGTGAGGAGACAAGCAGCAGAGTTTTGAATCAGTTGGAGTTTATGGAAGGAGGTTGCGCTCAGTGCCGAAAAGAAGTGAATTGCAGTAATCAAGAAGGGAGAAAATTAATGAGTTTGGCACCTGCACTACGGGAGATGGGTGGTCAGATCTTAGCAATGTTTCTAAGATAGAAGAAGGATATTTTGACAATATTATTGATATAAGAGTTCAAAGAAAGAGTCGAGTCCATTAAAGGGGCAGTATTATGCTCATTTTCAGGTTCATACCTTTATTAAGGAGTTCTACTAGAATAAGTTTATGTGTTTTAATGTTCAATAAACAATTTTGTTTTTCCAAACTGCCTGGGTCTGCAGGACCTCTTTTCACCCTCTGTCTGAAACACTGTTTTAGCTCCTGTCTCGTTAAGGCCCCCCTCCCAACGAGCCCAGTCTGCTCTGATTGGTCAGCTGGCCAAACAAAGGGAATTTGCCTTCACACTGATGAAAGCAGTTCTCAACATGGCGAAACCACTATCCAAAATTCCCGGCCTCCGCTCTGACTGGCTGTGTTTGAGGGCCGCTAGCCGCTGGGTGGGCATTATACAAATGTGTGACTTAGTGACGTAGATAAGTTACGGAAGAAAACGCCGGACTACAAACGAGGTGTTTCAGGCAGGCAGTTCAGGGGCAGTGTTTCCTGTGAGAGAGAGAAGCTCCCTTTTGCGTGGACTATGGACTTTGTAACTTCAGACCTTTTACATGCACAAAAAGCTATATAACATACTAAAGGAAAGGGAAAAACCCAAAAAGCATAATAGGTCCCCTTTAAGACAGCACGATTGTGTGCAAGAGGGGAGGGGGAGACTGTAGTACCATCAATGGAGAGAGAGAGAGAGAGAGATATTGCCAACTTTAGTAAGGACATGTTTACTGCCAATTATGAGTAGTTCTGTTTTATTGTGGTTTAGTTTGAGATAGTTGTCCTGCATCCAGTGGTTGATTGTAGATAGGAAGTTTTCAACACAGGCAAGTGGAGGGTTATTAAGTGAAGTTGTGCGGATGTAGATCAGTGTGTTATCAGCATAGCAATGGAAGTTGAAGTTGAATTGTCAAATTATTTGATCAAGTGGAAGGATATAGATTATGAAAATGAGGGGCCCCAGGACAGAGCCCTGGGGAACACCCTGTGTGACTGGGGACGTATCAGATGTGTATCCGTTAAGTGAGATGAATTGATGTCTGATCATGAGGTATGACTGAAGAAGAGAGAGTGCAGTGCCCTCAACACCCAACATTTGCAGCCTGGAAATAAGTGGTTTGTGACACACCATATCAAAGGCTGCACTAAGGTCTAATGGGATGAGGATGTTGAGGGCCCCTGCATCAACAGAGGTAAGGAGATAATTGGTCATCTTAGTGCTGTTTATGTGCTGTGAAGTGTGTGAAAACCAGACTGAAGGGGTTCAAACTAATTATTGGCAGATATACTAAAAGTTGTTGTAACTGAGATGCAATGATGTGTTCGAAGGTTTTTGCAAAAAGGGTAGTTTAGAGATAGGGCGGTAGTTTTTTGGAATGGTTTTGTCGAGGCCAGATTTTTTTAGGATAGGAGTGACAGAAGAAGTTTTAAAGACGGATGGAAATGCTCCTTGGAAGAGGGATTGATTAAGTCGGTTAGGTGAGAAAGAAAAGTAGGTAAGCATTGTGCCGAGGACAGGTAGTAGGTTTAGATGCCTCAATCACTTTTGAGACATGTGCAGAGTCAACCAGGGTACATGAGGAGAAATGATTATCAGAGGTAGGCAGTAGAAAGTCACCCACACCAGGGGACACTGTGGCTGCGCCAGAGGGAGATTTGGAGTTCAGGGAAGAGTAAATGTTGAATATGTTTTAATTAAAACACTGAATGAAGGAATTGGCAAGCTGGGTGGAGGAAGTAGATATGGTGTCCTTGCAGGGATGAATGAGTTTGCTCACAGTGGAAAAGAGGGTCAGAGAGTTGGAATTTGGAGCATTAATGATGGCGGAGAAGTAAGATGAACGTGCAGCAGTGAGTGCATCTCTGTAGGAACACGTGGTGATGAAGAGACTGCAGGTGGACAGTGAGTCCCGTCTTTGAGCACAATCGCTCAAGGTGGCGAACATCTTGTTTCATTGTTCGAAGTTCTGAAGTGAACCAGGAGGTCGAGGAAGTAACTAGGACAGTTTTTGTTTTTAAGGAGACCAATGTGTGAGGAAGGGGCTTAACAGCTTTGATATTACAGAAGGAGATTGATCTTGTGGGGAATTCTAGTAGTGAAGGATTAACTGGATAACACTATGATCAGACAAGGGAAAGGGGGTGGGGAAAACCTGAGAAATAGTTAAACCAGTGGAGCAGACTGTGGCCAAATCCCAATTGCCTTCTTGGCCATAGCCCTTCGTTTTGCTTTTCGACTTGCCCCTCGAAACGGAGTCACAAGGGCTAAGGGTTGAAATCTGGCCCTGTATTAGAATACTTCAAGCCGCTCAAAAAACTAAACAATACGAAAAGAACAACATGGCAATAACCTGATATTTCTCCTTCCAGTCCGTGAGCCAGTGTGTGGCCACCTTGCGAAGGTCCTTCCAGATGTCGTGCCCATCCTGCAGCGTGGATTCCCAGGGTTCCACTTCAGGCCTCAGCCATAGGTCAACCTCTCTGACCCCGTTAAACTTGAACACGCACACAACTGTGGCCCTGTGGAGACCAGGTAGCAAGCACACACGGTCTGAGGCATAGAAATCTTTGATTGAATGTAACTATATTGTTTGAGGTGATGCTATTGATAGAATATTGTTGCTGTGGCTATGTACATCACTCCAGGCTGCATTTTCAGTTACTATCAAGGGTGCTAGGTGGGCAGCATAGAATGACTTTAGACAGGAAACTTACTGGAGACCTAGTTTGCTATGAGCCAGGAGAGTAAGCATCTCAGCAAAGACGTCATAGTTGTCAGGACTCAGACAAAGCAACAGCTTGATTATTTCCCCGATCACTGGTTTCTCTGAAGCTGGCTGAAATCACATACATACAGCGCATTCAAAAAGTTCAGAGCCCTTCACTTTTTTAACATTTTGTTTCATTACAGCCTTATTCTAAAACAGATAAAATGAAATTTTCTCCTCAACTTACACACAATACCCCATACTGACATTAAATAAAAAGTCTTCGGCCTTTTACTCAGTACTTTGTTGAGGCACCTTTTACAGCGATTACAACCTCAAGTTTTTCTTAGGGATGACACTACAAGCTTAGCACACCTGTATTTAGGGAATGTCTCCCATTCTCTGCAAATCCTTTCAAGCTCTGTCAGGTTGGACGGGGAGCGTCAATGCACAGCTATTTTTAAGTCTCTCCAGAGATCTTTGATCATAACAAGTCCAGACTCTGGAATGGCCACTTAGGGACATTCACAAACTTGTCACTTGCCACTCTTGCGTGGTCTTGGCCGTGTGCTTATGGCCGTTGAGTTGAGAGGAAAACCTTCCCTCCAGTCGGAGGTCTTGAGTGCTCTGCAGCAGGTTTTCATCAAGGACCTCTCTGTACTTTGCTCTGTTCAGCTTTCTCTCAATCCTAATTAGTCTCCCAGATCCTGCAGCAGACGAACATCTCACAGCATGATGCTGCCAGCACCATGCTTCATCGTAGGGATGGTATTGGATAGGTGATCAGTTTCCTCCAGATGTGACGCTTGGCATTCAGGACACAGAGTTCAATCTTGGTTTCATCAGACCATATAATCTTGTTTCTCATGGTCTGAGAATCCTTTTGATGCCTTTAGCAAACTCCAAACAGGCTGTCATATGCATTTTGAGGAGTGGCTTCATAGCCACTACCATGAAAGTCTGATTGGTGGAGTGCTGCGGAGATGGTTTCCTTCTGGAAGGTTCTCCAGGGGAACTCTGGAGCTCTGTCAGAGTAACCAGTGGGTTGACCAAGGTCTTTCTCCCCCAATTGCTCAGTTTTGCCGGGCGGCCATCTCCTGGAAGAGTCCTGGTAGTTCCAAACATCTTCCATATATGAATGATGGAGGCCACAGTATTCTTTGGGACCTTTAATGCTGTAGAATTCGTTTTTTGTACCCTTCCCCACATCTGTGCCTCGACACAACCCTGTCTCGGAGGTCTATGGACAATTCCTTCGAATTCACATACAGCACACTGTTAACTGTTGGACCTTATATAGACAGGTGTGAGCTTTTCCAAATCATGTCCAACCCATGTCCAATTAATTGAATTTACTACAGGTGGACTCCAATCAAGCTGTAGAAACATCTCAAGGATGACCACTGGAAGCAAGATGCACCCGAGCTCAACTTTGTCATAGCAAAGTCTGACTACTTAATACATTTGCACAAATTTCTTCAAAACCTGTTTTTGTTTTGTCATTATGGGGTATTGGGTGTAGATTAATGAGACAAGATGAATATCATCCATTTTAGAATATGGCTAAACGTAACAAAATGTGGGAAAGATGAAGGGCTCTGAATACTTTCTGAATGCATTGTACATTCCAACGAAAACACAATTTAAAAACACAAATAGCCATATCACAATGGCAAAATTGAGTGGACAAACATAAAGTACCATGTGCGGTACGCAGCTTTTGCGCAGGAAGCTCATAAGGCCTTTGTAGAGCTCTGTAGTGTCCTTTAACTCTCCCTTTTTGTACAGTTCGAGCAGCACACCCAAGATTTGAATCTTTATGTTGGGACTGCAGCCCTCCATGAAGGGTAGAAGCAGCATGCTGAACTCCCCTGGACTGATAGACCTTGGGATACTCTACACACATACACAGATTAGACCTTCCCATATATAATTTTCATATTATTTCACTATTATCTTAAAGAGCAGTCAAAAGATTACCTTCTTGTCTGGATACATTTTCTGGAACCAGTTGTCCGCTACATGCGGTTTAAGGACTTCCGGTATATCAGGGGTCGGTGAACGGGGTGGGGAAGGCGGGATTGTTGGTTGAGTGGGAGCAGGGACGAGAGGTCTATCTTCCAGAGTCTAGAAGGAAAGCAGGATACAGTCACATACTCTGTTGAGAAGGGGCATCCATCATTACTAATAATAATGGTAAGCCACAAACACACCTTGAGGGTAAAAGGCACTTTCTCCGCATGTGGTGGCGGGGGTGGTGAGGTTTCCTTGAACTCCGAACTCTCAACCACCATCACAGGAAAAACGGTGTCTTCCCCGGACATCAGGGACATCAGTGACATTGTGTCTCCTTCAATCTACAGTGAGTGAAAAACATCAACATCAGGTTGTAGCCAGAGCCGGCTGCACCGGCTTGAGCCCTCCTCAAAATATATTTCTGGTTATTTGTAATGTCAAATAAAATCATACTTTTCTTAAATTTTTTTCTGTAATCAGGGGAAAGGGTATCATACCAAAATGTGTATTGAAATGAACACGACTTTGTACCTATGCAGAGCAAGACTTTGATGGGTTCTTTTCAAATTCAAGTTCAAATCGCGTGATCTTTTTGTGCAAGGTCATGTCAGTTTGGTCTCACAGGCTAGCAAGTAGGCACGCTATCATGGACATAAGAAAATGGAAAGGAAGTAATCTGTTACAACACCTAAGAATGGTCGTCCCTTCATCTGCTACGATGCATCAGTCTGTTAAAGCAACATCTTCTATAGGCTGTTGTGCGACCTAACCTGCTATATTGTCGGCTATGACTTTTAGTAAACCTAGTTGATGGCACATTTTTGCAAGACCTATGTTGGTTCCAAGTTGACAAAGTAAATTGTGTTTTAAGCTTTCAAAAAGCTTTCTGATGCCGGGCCAGGTTGTTGCACTCTTTGAGAAAACAAGAGAGCAACATTTTCTCACCGCCTCCTCCTCCTCTTCCTCCTTCTTCTCCTCGTAGCCCCGGTCGGCCCTGAGTTGGAAGGGTTCCTCTGGTAGAGAGTTTACAACCACGACATCGGGCCACAGGTGTCCAACCAGCACTGAGTTAGGTTTGAAGCCTTCCGCGTTTCGCTGGGCCGGGGCAGGGTCCAGTTGGGATTCATAATCCTGTCAATCAAGAAGCAAACAATTCAGACAGCTCCTATCTCTGCAATTCCAAACAATAGCAAATATTCAGTGTTCTTTATAATGGGCAAAAATACATGCCAAACCCTTTGAAAATGAAAAGTGGACCCTTGTCACGTGTATGTGTTAAATCATTCATAAAGTGCTATCGAGTTAAATTTTAGAAAAAGTCTCACTGTGGTCTTCTTAGCTTCTACTGGCTTTGACAGGTTGGGGTTTGGAAAGAAGCCCTCTACAAAGGTTGGAGGGGGGAGGGGCAGACCCACTGTCAACTTCGGAGGATAGAGAGTAGCCTGCAGGTCTAATGTGTCCACAGCTCCAATCTGAAATCACAGACTTATTTTACATAATTACAATTTGCCAAAACGGCAAAGCTTTCACATAAGGTCAAAATATATAGATATATAGAAAAGTGGATTTCCTCCATGAATAAATAACTCTGCTATGCCAGTTGTAACTACTGGCTTACATTACATTGTTATAAGCTAGGCTAAATTTATCTACCTACTTACCTAAAAGACTCATTATTGGATGTACAATCATAACATTGACATCGATCATCTTGTCTGACTAGGGGTAAGTAGGAGCATATCTAATTTCCCAAAAAGTTGAACTATCCTTTTAAATTAAGAATGGTGGTATTATTGTACCTTTATACTGGGTGGTTGGTTATATATCATTTTAATGTAATTGTCAAAAGCTTCTTTTTTAGTACGCCGTGTTATGACAGGTTTCTTATTCCTTCTCTCTGCTGTTCCCTGCTGCAGGGCGGCCAGGTCTCTGTTCCGTGCCAAAATGGCGTCATACTCCTGACGAAAGAGGAAAAAAAGGTAGATGACTAACCAAAAACATCTTTCTTTCTGTTTGTCAGCCTATTTTTTCAGAAAAGGGAATCAGCGCAAAGATATGCTTACAGTAACAATGGAATAATCAATACAATAAAGAATCTACAAAAAATTGCTTTCATATACCTCAATTATGGAACAAGATCACAGTGAGCAATTTTGAGAAATGAACATTTCAGTGGTTATACAACTACAAACTGAGACAGGGCCTCTATAAGGTTTGAACATACTGTATTTTTGGTAATTTCCTCGTCTTCGTCGTACACCCCCATGGCTGCGTTACTCCTATTGGTGCACAAAATACTATTGTTCATGTTGTATAGGACTTATCTGTGTGTATACGTATATATATTTTAAAGTGGTGATCTTGAGTATCTAGTAAGTTGCCTATAAATTAAATGTATTATTATTATTATTATTATTATTATTATTATTATAAACGTAAAAGAGGAAGATCCGACACACTTTACTAAAGATTTTAAAACGTACTTGTGCTTGTTGGTTGGTGGTGGCGTCCGTATAATAGGTAAGTCGGGAGTTGGTTCCGAATGCTCAGTGCATAGAAGCTGTGAACACAAAACATTCTCCCCAGTCTCCCCGCCTTCATCTTGAAAAATGTGAACACTGGAATTAGTTTATCTATTGATCCTCCAGTATGTTACCCGAAGTCGGAAGTCTCGAGGTAGAAGCTGTGCGGAACGGATCCTGTAAAGGTCCCCTCTGATGCCCAAGAGAAGGTCTCCTTTCTCCCCTACGAAGGACAGACACTCAGGCTCAGCACCCAGCTGTAGGGTCCTGCAAGGGAAAAACACAGTTGACTCTTCAGCTTAACACACGCTCCACATGGGCCTCAAGAGCACAAGAGAATCCCTGTAGTCAGTAAGAGCTCCAACCTGACGAGGTAGTTGTGGTCATCCCAAAAACGCACTGTCCCATCCAGGCTGCAGGAAGCAAAAACCCGCAGCAGAGGACACACACCTAAACCTGCGTTCACAAACAAATGGAAAATCAAACAAACGCACAAACAAAATGTCTAAATTATTATGCACAATATAGGCATACACCAAAAAAAATTATCTAATTTTCCTTCATAAACCAAGGGATTGAACAGGTTGCAGTCGCTCTGACCTGTAAAGCAGTCTAAATGGTCTTCGCTGGGAGGGTGGTCGGTCCTCTTCTGGGTGGCCAGGCTGAAGCAGACCAGGCTGAATGTGGCGCTGTGAGGCTCTTGGAAGGACAAGCCTAGTAGGGTTCCCATCACGCCCATGTGTAGGATAGGCTGCCCACAGAAAAGGTTGAGGTGTAGGCTAAGACACTCCTGGGCATAAGGAAATATCCTCCACACCAACACTGCATTGTCCTCCCCTGAGATGAAAGAAATAATTGGTGACAATATTGGCATTGCACAGTACTAAACTCGGTGGTGGTTAGGGAAAAATATTCTAGGTGGGGCTGTGTCATATTCAGTCTCTTTCAATAACCATCCCAACATTTTAACACAAACTGCAGCATACCAGTGTTCTGTGAAACAGTCAGTAATTATGTAATGCTGATATAATTTTTTTGAGATTCTTACACAAAAACATATGCAAAATTTTTAATATTTTTTTTTTCTCAACCAAAGATCTCATCTCAAATACATTTTGGAGAAGAGATATTATTCAATTTGGTAGCAGCTGAAACTGTTTTGAGTACCCGCATTGTGATCATTGTCATTAACGTCACATGTCCCTCCCTACTCCACCACAAAGGCATCAGATTTGAGGTTGCTTCGTGGATATCTTGTGTCAGCAATTGGCTGCACTTCTACGCGGACTGGGCATATTTTCTAATGCCCCAGAAGAGACATTGAGACAGAATGCATTTTCCCCACGGCCAAATACTCAAAATTAAGAAATAACCTATACACACTTCCAACTGCTGGCTTGAAACATGGAACGCTCAGACAGATGAAAGATTGACCCTGACCCTTAATGCTCTCTAGACCTATATTCAATGATATCCTTAATTCCTTAACCTGCTCTGAGTCATTAAGGGGAACATTATACCATTTAATGTAATGTAATAGTAAATAATAACAATATTGCAATCATCATTATCGTCACCCTCCACTATCACCTTTTTGCAGAGGCCAGTGTGAGTTAGCTGAGTAACAATGATCAATAATACGGTCTGGCACTGTACCTGCAGTAAACAAATAGCTGTTCTCAGGGTGTGCCTGCATGGCAGTGATTCTCTGGCCATTGTGTGCAGGGGTCCTGTACTGTACCTTTCCATCCTCCAGCGTTAGAACACTTACGCAGCCTCCACTGTGGCCCAGCATCACTAGATACCTGATTCACGTGTCAGGGAGAGATAGGGAAGTACATCCATAAATTAACATTATATCATATGATGATAGCTTATGATAATTCCTATGTTTACTGAAAATTGCTTTAAAAAGAGGCACAGACAGCTCACTTGTTTTTAGTATCTTGAAAAGTACGTGGTGTCTTGTTTTTCCCCCCTCTGTGCTCCTGAAGGGCTTGCCAATCAGTTAGGGCTCTTTGGCTGTCTGCCACAGTGCTATAAAGGACCAGGTAGGATGCAGGGCCAGGTGAGGTCATATTCTGGTCTCCCTCTACATCTGTGTACTCATCGCTATCCCAGGGTTTCTGACCTCTACCTCGCCACTCATTCAACGGTGTGACCGGGTTGGTCAGGGTGCTGGCTTGGATTACGGTCCCCTCCTCAGTCAGGACAAATAGAATCTCTTTGGGCAAGCAGTAGTCAGCGCACTGGATTCTCTGTTTTGCCCTAAAGGAGGTCAGCACTGCCCCTGTTTTTGCAGCCACCAGGGAGACATTGCTGTCACCACTGATGCAGAGGACCCGGGTAGGGTAGGAAGGGGGACATGGGGGGGCAACAATTTGTCTCACAGGGCCCCCGAGCTCCCCTTCTAGTTTGCAGTGCAGGGAATACAGGCTGTTGGTGGTCCAGAAGTCCACTCCCTGCTGGGAGAAAGAAAAGAAAGTGCCTCCCCTGCCAGGCCCCCCCAGGGCCAGAGGGGGCTCCTTACTCTCTATGGGTACACACTGGACCTCATCACCACCCTCTAGACTCCAGCAACGCAGCGTGCAATCCAACGAGGTTGAGAGCAGCAAACCAGATTCAGGGCAGCAGACCATAGAGGTCACCACATCTGTGCAAAAAGAAACACAAACCCACATACTAGGGTTATACCCATATCGGTTACACTGCAGCACTTGGTCAGTTAATGATTGAGGAAGTTGAGGAATCACAAAAGACAGAGGGAAAGAAACAATGGTGGGTCGGCGGTAGACGGTTTTGCTATCAGTCAACATTACCTGTATGGCCAACAAAGGTCAAGCAAAGCTCCCAATTAGGACCCCATACTCTAATAGAAATGTTTTTGGAAGCTGTGACTACAGAATCCAGTGGAGCGTAGTACACCAGTGCAGTAATATCGCTGTGAAAACACAGTAATATACTTGGGATAAATATGTTGTGTATTAGAAAAGCAGTAATAATTGTATGTTCTATTTGTCTCTTACTTTCTCTCTCTCTCTTCAAAACAAATCACACACATACTGTACATACCTTATGTGCAGCTCCTTCTCGTGCTTTAGCACTTGGCCATTAGTGAGGTCAACCACTGTCACAATTTTGCCACACACAGTAAAGGCTTTGTTTTGTCTTTTGGAGCCTGGTGGGGCCAATACTAGTTGAGTTAATAAAGTATGGCACTCCAACCCCTCTGTCACTTTCACTCTACACACCATGTGGGTAAGACACCATACACACACATTTCCTGCTCCAGCAGTCACTAGGTCCATGGACTGCTCTGCAGCATGGCACATTTGCACATCCATGGGGTCTAGAGCTTGGGCCACAGGCTGAAAGTCTCTGTCCAACAGTGTGAGATTTGCTCCAGGGCCCCAGCCAACCAAACGATTGGGCAACTGAGTAGAGGTCAGTCCTTTGTAGGGGATGGGATTGGAGGAGGCTGTGTTGTTTCGACTGCCGTCCTGGTGGTAGTGCTGGACAGTGCCATCTTGGTGTAAACTGATAAATCCTGCTGCGGCCTCACTATAAATCATATTACACACTGGTTTGTCAAAAGATAAATGACGTCTGTGTTGGAGGCCATGCCTAAGAACCTGGTTCTGTAGGTCATATCTTTTCGTCTAAGGAAGAGCAAGAGAGACGGAAACAAGTAGAAAGAGATATAATTTGTAAGGTAATAATTGTTAGAACAAACACATTTCCAAGTCAATCAAAATAAGTTACCCACTTTTCCGAAATTTTTCTTTATCTCATGTCTGAACACCTTCCACCTTCCGCTTGCTTTGTCTTTGGCTCTACAGTCATCAGGATTATTTCCTTGAGCTTGATGTGACAAGGGCCTTGAGCTTCTGCTGGACAATGCAGGAGTGCTGATATCCCTAGAGTTATTCTCAATTTTTCCATCAGTTTCTTCTGCGGCAAGCAATACCATCCTGTGTAGGCCAGCTAAATAATCCTAAGTGAAACTTTAGATACCTCCTATTTATATACAAAACAAACAAACAAAAAAAGTATCGCCGTAACTGTCCCTAATTCTGGATCAACGTCAGAATTAGCTAGCATTTGCCAATCTAGCATTTAACTAAATGGGAAATAATTTGGATTATAGCAAAAAATAACTAAATCTGTTAAAACAAGTACGTCAAGGTCGGTTTATTACTAAGACTTACACCAGAGGTTCATGTTTGAAATAATGTCATACCAACCTGGCTTAGCCATAAAAATTGTTTTAACGATCTTAGCCCTCACTTCACCTAACATAACATACAATTTACGTAACCATGGAAGTCTTCACATCAACAACTGCCATCTCTGAATGATTGCGCCATTACTGTGCTGTCAGTGTCAGGCACGCTATTACAACACATTTTTAGACAGTAACATTGCCAAAGTAAGTAGCCTATTTCTAGACACCAGACAGTCGTGTCCGATAGTTTGCTTCCACGAAATGTGACCAGTGAAAAGTAGTAACCACACAAAAAATTATTAATTACTTTATTTTGAGTTATCAAAAATATTCAGATATACTAAATAAATAGATACACTTGTGTGCTGTACAGCCAGACAAACGTAAATTTACATTTATAAATCGGTAATGCTCAAACAACCATCTACTCGCTATACATTCTTAGGGCAATGTCAAATTTCCTTCCATTTCTTCCGTTTTCCTTTTTAAAAACAAAATAGAACAACACACTTTCTTCTTAACAATAAAGTAAAACAATGACTTATGCAAAATGTAAATTCATATAAAAACAAATACATTTAAGTGAGAAAAAGATAAACTACGTACAACAAATACAAAAAAAGTGACAATATGTCAGAAAGCCTCATTCATCATACTCTCCAGCTTCCCCAAGCTTTCAGAATTAGGCACAGTAAATTTCTTTGTAAAATACTGTAGTTCTATTTTTCCGGACTTTCGTGCCAATGCAATTCCTGAATATGTGTTCTGCTTTTCTCTGTCTCCGAAAACAGCCATGGTTGTTATCCTGTAAATAGAGTAGAAATGTGATTTAATTTGCACCACATTTTTCAATGACTAAAAATGCCTTCAAGCAAATACTAACTACTTCTACAATTTATTCAACAAATACAGTTCTCATGGTTCAACTCCATGCTACCTGTCAATAGTATTCTTCTCAGTGACAACCGGCTCAAACTCATTCTCCAGCAAGTCCCACAGGTAGAGGCTAGAGGCTGCGTCAAGCACAAAGAAGAGTGTGTGGCTTGTCTGGGTCCACTGCACTGAGACCACTGGCTCACCAGCAGTGCTATCGCTCCATTCCATTATAGGCTGTTCACTGCTTACAGTATGAAGCCTAACGCTGCCATCCCCACAGCCCACCTTGAGAGATAGACAGACAGAGAAATAAGAGTCACCTCTATTCAAAAAGTACACAGCAGGTATTTGGATTTTGAAGTAATAAAAGGAAATACTGTAGGGGGTGAAAAACCGATTCTAAGACATAAAAGCAAATACAAAACTGATTAACCAATTGCTGGGTAAGCCAGGTATTGCCCCTACCAGGAAGAGTAATGCAGAGAATTGAATAGAGGTAACATCAACTGGTCTTGCTCCAACAACCTGAGGCCTGTAGAACTTGGGATGAGCTTTTAAGCCATGAATGGTTCCATGGCTTACCAAACTCTATAATAAAACAACAACGTATGATTAAAAAACACCTAATTTTGTCAGTTAGGACTATTCCGACTTTCATGCCATGTTGGGCATTTGATATTATAAAATAAATGTGTTATTTTGTTCTTAATATAGATAATTGTATTGATATAGATAGTAGGTGTTATGAGACAATGCCATTGAATTCTCACCATGTTAGTGCCAATGAAGAAATGACTGGTATCAGTTGGAAGAAATTTCAACAGTAGTGCTTGTGGCAACCCCGATTTCATAGCCTCAAGTGGCAAATTTCTGAAAAAAGACATGAATGAAGCCTAATTTAGAGGTCACAAAATTCCAAACAAAACAGTACGACGCTGACACTATACCCTCTGACAACATGAATGTTTACCATTGAAAAAGGTGACAACAACAGCCCATTCTACACAACAAAGAATACCATCTGACCTCTGTTGAGCAGCTGTGTCTCAACAGGGCAAATACATTACAGTTATTTGTGGTGTGCTGGTTAGCTGTGGCAAAGGTCCTATCTTTCTCACCTTTCAATAGTAAGGACGCTTGAGCTGTGAAGTAATTTTACTTTGCCCCCTGGTCTGAGCCCTGTGATAAAAATACCCAGAGTTGTTATTAAACAGATATGGAGAAGACACACCTGACAGGAAAAGAGTTAAAACATATTTAACATGTCAGACATACCCAACTCTGTCTGGGAGCCAGAGTCATTGGCTGTAGGAAGCTCAAGCACCACCTGCAGGAAAGAGATGGTAATGACGTGAATGAAAATAATAACAACTGACAGACCTGATCATATGAACGATGCTGCACAAATTACGTTGCACATGAAAAAGGCAAAAGCAGTGCCAATAGCAGGCTTATAGCACACATTTGTTAACGTTTGTTAACTTACCCATAGATTTAAAACCCCATTTTCATCCAGGGAAGCCAACTGGAATGACAAACCTGAAGACTCTAGGTTTGGAAATATAGAACCATGCAGATATTATAGCCATTAAGAGAAAAATTTTCATCATAGTCGGCATGTTAGCACCACAAATATGCCAAATAAACCTCAACATGGCAACAACCCGATCTATTGTATTAGCCTAAATCAAGTGTAGAATTGACTGAAAGTATCATGCCAGCACCACCACAGTTATATTTTTTAATAAGTTATTTAGTTATTATATAAAGAGTATATGTATGTATAAATGGTTTAATAAACGATTACACAAAATATTAAATAACAGATATTTCTGTCTCACCTTCCTCTGAGGCCAACATGGGGAGCTCTGGTCTTAGCCCACCGACTGATGTGGTAGGGACCGCTTCCACAGAGCACACAGATGACATGTGACCTGAAAAGGCCAGTACGCTATCTGCAATGACAGAGTGAAGAAGACGGAGAACGACACATTCCCAATCATCATCATCTGTATTGCAATCAGTAGAGGGCCTCATGACTCAGATCATTGGGAGACAAGAGTTTGGGACAGGTTTTTTAACATGAAGAGGTGCCCTATGCCCGAACAGCAGGGCAATAGCAATCATTAACTTGCATATCATGAAAAGACAAGCGTTCTACCTGTCAGACAAACAACTTTTGAGAGAACTGTTTTGTGGCCTCATGTACTTCACACTACTAAGTCTTACATTTTCCAGTGACACGTGAAAAGAGAAAGGCTTACATTAAAACCGTTGTTCATTTGCGTGTTTATTAGGATCCACCATTAGCTACTGCAAAGCAGCTGTTCATGACTTACCAGTTGAGAAAGTCGGATGTCGGAGGGTCCAGTCACTGTCCCCTATAGTCAGGGAATAATGGCTGCTGGCATGCTCCCTGAGGTCCCATAGAACCACAGAACCTACAGCTGTTCCAGCGAACACCAGGGTAGCTTTACCTGGACTAAAGCAACAACAACGCACCTAGCCAACAAAACGTTAAGACTCAGATACAACTCTATATCTGGGGGTAAAGCACAAAAAAAGCTGTATTTATATTTCACACTTAACACAGTTGAACTGTGTTGAACTATTTAGACCAGAGGAAATTAATACTTCAACATGGAAAGGATGACACACAACATGCCACTCCATGTGCATTCTTAATGTCTCAAAAGTGTTGTATATGATAGAGTTTCATTTTCAACATATCCAAATCTGGAAGTTTTAAGAAATCAAACACTGCATCACCTCAGACTCGTAAACCAGGATCTTCTGTGGTCGGGAGGGCTCCCAGATATTCCAAATGCAGATTATGGTTTTGCTGTCAAGACGCACAGCACTGGGCTTGCTTGACGGGCTATGTACCGAAAGCATGGTTTGTTTCTGGACCTCAGAGAAGTGCACTAGGCTGATCTGGCGACCTGCAAAAAGCCACATTCTCTGTGATTATTTTTGCCTAGCAAAATAAAATTCATCAGATTGCCCTGAACAACAACCATCTTGAACTCCAGACTAGCAAACATTCCAAAAGTAACAGAATAAATCTTGAGGAGAAGCAAGCAACTACATCTGTCTGTACTCTCCCCACAAGGTATTTAGAAGGTATAAACATAAGACTATATATAACTCATGAACACTTATGGCTTTGGGGCCCAGCTTACCATGAAGAAAGGGCAGTTTGGTGTTAAGCTGCAAGCACCCTTCACTGAATGACAGAGTGTCTACTTGAGACCGTAACTTTTTCAGGGATTGCTTCTCAGCGTGGTCTTCTTCCATTAACACTGTGACAACCTAGAAAAAAACATAAAAGAGCATGAACAGCTCATTATCAAAAATGAATGCTCACATAATGTTTATGTGATTTAAAGATTTTTCTTTGAAAAATAATGCATACCTGTGATGCGCAGTGCAAAAACTTCGCTAGACGTTGTGAGTCAACGATTAATTGACTTTTGAATTCATCTTGGATTTCTTGAGCCAGACCTGTCAAGAATATTACACTTGACTAGAAAAGAAAGATAACCGAACACACCGTGGCTGGAAATAATATGTGCTCTCTTACCCCCACAAGCTCCATTTCTCTCTGCAGGATGCTGTGTCCACATTTCGCATGTCTCCGTCTCCTCTGTCTGAATGTCTCTATCTACATTGTCTTCATTGCACTGAACATACGCCTATAGACGAAGGATGTTATAATCACATTTCAAACTTGTTTTCTGACAAAATCGGTCATTTTAATTAAATGTAAACACGGAACCTTGTACTACTCTTACAGTAAGAGTAGTTAATGCTAAGTTGATATTTTCTTGCAAAATAACTCAAATAAAGACCAATCAGAACATAAAATTTAAAAACCAACCTGTTTGGTGTTTGTTGTGCCAAAGCTTTTGATATACATGTCATACTCATTTACAGGTGGCAGGTCCAGGAGAGAGAAGGTCATGGAAAAGTCTAGATCAATTAGGCGAAGCAGCTCTGTACTTCGTTTCCTGTGGAAGTGAGGACAATAAGTAAGAGAAGTTTAGATTCCCAACCTGCTACAACAAAGTAATCTGTTTGAAAGGCTAAATACAACCATACAACCAATTTGATTTACCACTATAAATTATAAATAATCATAACAGTCTGAGAAAGAGACTCTCTATCCGCAACATCCTATAACAGCTAAATAGGTTAGATAATGTTCATCAAGAGCCATTATTGTTGAAATTTTGTGATATATTTGAATAACTTTGGGTTATAATAGCCCATCATAGCTGTGAACCTTCTCTTAAAATTGTTAGAGCTAGTAAAATAATTTACAAAAACGAAACATAATATTCAATTGGACGTACTTCTGTTTATTGCAAACCTTCCTGTTGACCTCGCGGTGCTTTGCGGCCACAAAGTCAATAAACTTTCCATGTTGTGGACCTGGACTTTGAAAAAGGTCGGGGCCTTACGTAAAAGAAAGCATAATAATGTTCAAACATTAACAGTCAATTTCTAGTACATTTAACAGACACATTACACATGCAAGATTGGTGATGCTTAGGCTGAATATAATACAATTTTTACTTTTTGTGGTTTTCGGTCTCTTGTCCTCGTCTGTATCAGGTCTGCTTAGAGCGGTCCCTACTCTTGCATTCTCCTCATTAATGGCTTTCTGAATTGCTTCTATTTCTCCGTTCCTTTTTGGTGTGATATCCTCGCCTTCTTCACATCTTTGTTTCTCCTTCACGTCTTCATCCTCCTCTTCACTCTCATCATCAAAGTCTTCTTCATAATCCTTTAGGGAGAATGCATACAAATCTAAACATATTCTCCTATTGTCAGATATTAACTGAGATTGACGTTCTATCAAAACAGAGAGAATTACAAAGACTTTATGGAAACTGTAACTGAAGCCTCAAACCGGCCCTGACACTACTAATATAAACACTTACCACATTCTTGAAGTCCATTGAGGCATGTGATGCAATAATATATGATGAAATAAAACGATTGTATACTCTAAATAAAAATATGCCAGTACGTACAAATAATCTCTCCCCTTAGCATTCTTCTTTACTTACTTCAAAATCTTCTTCGTAATCACCACCATCCTCATCTTCAGTTAAGGCCTCTTCATTTTTAACCTACAATGGATGTCCATTTTAAATCACCAACAATGGCAAAGGATGACTGTCAATTTTGACACTTTGATCAAGACATATTGGAGACATAGGAGAATGGCAGTTCAAAATAAAGGCATATAAATACAACTATGCACATATTTGTTTCTCTATGCATTTAACGTAGATAATAAGCATGCTTTTGACTGCTATAAAAAAGGCTCTTGCTTTCAATTACACAGCTTTAGGAAATTAGAGATGAGAAACCTCTTCTTTTAAGGATTCTGCATTGCCTGATGCATCTCCATCAGAGGCTGGTTTCTTGGTACAGGTCCTCTCTGACTAATCCCTGTTTTCTGTCTGTTTTTAATGTGTCCCTTTCCCTTCGCTCTCTGTGTTTGTCCCGCGCTCCACTCTCTTGTTCACCATGGTAACGTCCCTTTGAGACTCTGATGTCACTCTGCTTCACAGATATGTTGTGATGGCTCCCGCTTTCGACTGCATCATTTTTGGGGGCTAGTCTGGGATATTACATCTTTAGTCTAACTACATAAGTTAGGTCTATCTCCCGGTAGTAACCAGAGTTGCTGTGTGGTGACTTTAGTGGCACTAGTATTAGTATTTCGGTACTGAGTTGTAAGCCAGTGGGATGGCTTCATTTGAGCTAGAGAGCTTCCTGACCTTTCTGTCTCTGGATCAACTCGACCTATGTCGCAAGAGCGATTTGTTTGCCGCGGCGCCGCATTTAGATTTCCCAGTGTCTAAGACGCTGCTTAAGCGGGAATTGAAGGAGTGTGTTGTGCGTGGGCTGGTGTGAAAGGGCGTGTTGGAGCGGGGTTTGGAGGCGGCTGCTGCGTTGGGCTCTGAGGTGACCCAAACCCTTGTAAGGAAAGCAGATAAGCCTCACGTCACCTTGCCCAGATTTAACCCTCTCTCTCCTCATGTGTCTCCCACCCTGACTTCGGATGCTCTCCTAAAAATTCGATTGGCATGCATACAGGTAGAGGCACAAGAAAAGGAGCGGGCTGCGGACCATGAGCATAAGCTTGAGATCCGTAAAATGGAATTAGATGTGGAGAGAGAATGGAGGAAGCTGGAATTGAAGGCTGCACAGGTGAGACAGGCTACCTCCCAGACCTTGGCGGGTTCGCCCTCACATTCCCCCGTAGTGCCTGAACGTTTGGAAGTAAGCAAACACATAGTGTTGGTACCTCAGTTTAGAGTAGCTGATGTGGACTCCTACTTCCCTGCGTTTGAGCGTATCGCCAGCACTTTACATTGGCCAGAAGGGGTGTGGTCGCTTTTATTGCAATCCAAGCTTACGTTTAAAGCCCAGGAAGTGGTATCCTCACTTTCGTTACATGACAGCCTGTCCTATGAGGTGGTGAAATCGACCGTACTTAGGGCGTATGAGCTAGTGCCTGAGGCTTATCTGCAAAAGTGTCGGGGCCATAGGAAATCTCCCAATCGTACGTATATGGAATTTGCTAGGGAGAAAGAGACCCTTTTTGACCGTTGGTGTGCGGCCAGTAACGTGACGGATATCGACTCTCACCGTGAGTTGGTGCTGCTGGAGGAGTTTTAGAATAATCTCTCGGAGTAGCTAGTAACCTAAGTGAACAGAAAGCGACCTTGTTAGCTCAGGCAGCAGTGCTGCCTGACGAGTTTGCTATTACCCATAAAAGCATCTATGTTCATTCAAAGCCGGAGCGTAAAGTTTCGCCGTCAAACCCCACCAGAGCCTTGGCTGCGCCTTCGTGGCGTTCCAAAGAGGACCGATAGTGTTTTTACTGTCACAAGAGGGGCCACGTCATCGCCGACTGTCAAACCCGCTACTCGATGATCGAGCAGACCCTGGCCTTACTCCTTGCCCTTCAATTCTTCGAGGTCTACGTGGGGTCGAGCACAGTACCTGTCGTGGTGTTTATGGATCACAATCCGTTAGTATTTCTGGATCAGATGTGCAACAGTAATCAGCGCCTAATGCATTGGGCTCTTCTGGCACAAGGGTACCATCTTGAGATCCGGCACAAGATGGGTTCTGATAATGTATGCGCAGATGCGTTGTTTACGATGCCTAACTAGAGTGTATGGGGGGGGGGGGGGGGGGTTTGTGGTAGTGGCTTCAGTTACAAGCCTAGAGGCTTATTTTATGGGGAGGAGTGTTACGTCCCCGCTTTGTGCGGTGTCCGTATTGGATTGTTTTGTGTATGTGTATATGTAAGTTGTCTTGCCTTCCCTTCTGTTTTCCCTTCGCTATTTCCTGGATTCAGATCTGCCGCCTACATTCCGTTGGTTCCCTCCCACTCATCACACACCATCAGCCATCTCTTGACGGACCAATCAGGAGTCGATCCGTCTACTTTTAAACCCTTCTCCCCAGCAGTCTCACCAGAGCGAGATAGCCTTGTATTCTGTGTTTTGTTAGTTGTGGTCGTTAAAACTCGCTCTCATTTGATAAGGTCTGTCCGTTTGGTGTTCTGTGTATTTTGTGTTCGTTAGTGGGGGGCTTATCCCGGTGTGTCATCTGTCTGTTTGTTAGTCTGTTACGGTGAGTCGCTAACTAGATATGAGTTAGTTTCCCCTTTGATCCTTCCCTGTATTATATACAGCTTTTTGTTTGGTTTTCCTCCTTATCCCCGTTTGGATCCTGTATACTGTATACTATATAGTGTTTACTTTGTGCGTTACCTGTTTTCCCACTTTTTGGTCCTGTATCTGTTTGTTTTGTTCATTATCATCTTCCCTGTGTAGCCGGTACTCTGTACTGTGGTTTTTGTTAAGTCTAGCCTTGTTTTTCCCAGTACTATGTACTGTGTTTTCTTTTGTCATGGAGCTCGGCTAGTTTTAGATACCTGTGGGTTTTCATTGAAAACATCACGGAGTATCCTCTGTTTAGAATCATTAGTTTAAGAGCGGTGCCACCCCGTGTAATTTTTGATAGCAAGCTTGTGATAGGCTCTTTCATTTGTTTCTTTGATTTGGCACCGTTCGTATAGCCGTGGTATCCCTTTGTGTTTTTGATAAATACCATTCATTTTTATATCACTGGGTCGTGTTAGTGTGTCCACCTTCACCCCATCCAATCATTATCTGGAAAGTGGTCGGCGCTTCAGCGCCCTAGGTCAGCCATACAGCCGAAGGGTCGTAACACTATGAATCAGTGAGATAGCAAAAAAATGTGTGCTCTGTATGCATTATGAAGATCTAAATGTGATTCTTTGACATTATGGAACATACTTACATGTTGGCATTTGTCTCTGTAGCTTATTTCCTGCTCCTTCTTTTTCACTTGTGTTTTCTTCTCTCTTTCCTCTGAAAATAAAGCAATTGTAATAAATCCTCACTATACTAACTAACCACATGAAATCATAAGTACAACATCTTGATAACTACCTCTGTCTTCAAGTTGTCGTGTATGCACTCTGTCTTTGTCTCTCTCTCTTCTTTCTTTGTCCATATCGTTGTCTTGCCATTTGTGTTTCTGGCTTTCACTCTCATTTACATACTTTCTCTCCCTGTGTCTATCTTTTCGTTCACTATAATGCAGTCGTTCCCTATCTCTCCCTTCTTCTCCCTTCTCCTTAACTCTCTTTCTATCCTTTTCAGCTCTTTGTTCTTTGTCTTTTATTTTTTCACCCCCATTTTTCTCGTCCCTTCCTTTGCCCCTTTCTCTGTCCTCACCTCTGTCCCGCTCCCTTGTTCTATTCTTATCTTTATCCCTGTCTCTTGCCTTTTCCTTGTCACGGTTTTCCTTCCTTTCTCTATCATGACTCCTTTCTTTAGGTTCTCTTTCTGCTTCCTTGTACTGGCTGGATTCCCCTACTCCATCCCTCTCTCTTCTTTTTTCTTTGTGTCTCTCATCCCTTTCACCTGCTCGGTTTCTTGAGACCTCTTTTCTACCGTCTAAGTGTCTCTCCTTTTCTCTCTCTCTTAGTTTTACACTCTCCCGTGCACTCTCACTCTCCTGGTATTTTTCTCTTTCTCTTCTCGACTCCTTTTTTGAGTCTTCCTTTGGCCTCTCGACAGAGTCCCCTCCCCTGTGTTTTCTCGCATAATCCTTGGGCCTCCTCACATACACCTCTTCCGTGTATGCTTCACCCTGACAAGAAGTTACTTACTTTGATCATCATTCACTATTTACCATCATTAAACCATCATTAAAATCGAATGCAATGAAATTATCATGATTCATTTGGAACCTACCATGATGTGTTTCCTTAAGTCATCTGAGTTCCACGTGTCTTCCTTCGTTTTTTTCTAAATATAATGTGTAATAACATATGTATCATGTTTATTGTTTGACTGACCATTATTACTTAGTTTAGCATGACTACATTAGCAATGTTATGTATCTGGAATTTTGTTGCAGTCTATATCAGTGATGGGCTACCTAACAATAGTAAAATAAAAAAATTATTTAAAAAGATGGCAGCATAGATTTTTCGAAGGGCTTGCCTGCCCTTAGCAAACAGACAACAGTCACACTATAAAAAAGTGATAATTGTTCAATACTGTCTGTGTAAGTTGGTACTATTTGCTGAGAAAACAGCAAACGTTATCAGGATAACCTAGCTTAGCGTAAGTGTAGCTAGCTTAGTGAAGTGAATATGCAATGGATCCAAGAGTTGCCCTTTTAGCGTAAGTTGTAAAATTTAAGAAATGGGTACAGTACCTTGTCAGAGTGCATTTCGTCAATTTAGTATATTTATATATATTTATATAAAGAGTATAGATAGATGTAGTTTAACATTAGCTTTACACTTCCATGCTAATGTTATTTGCGCAAGCGCAGTCATTGAAACTAAGGAGGACGCGTCATTTCATCTTAACAACAGGCTCGTTAAACGACAGAAGAGCAATCCATTGCAACAACGGCTACTTGGACGTTAAAATAAATCGATCATTAGACGAAGTCATGTGTTTAGCCAACGTCAGTCAACTCAAATTATAAATAATTTCTGAGATAGTTTTGCTTATAAAGTTCGCAATAGGTCAGTATTCAATCTGCTGTATTTGAAACGAAACCAAAGCAATTAACCTACATTCTATATTCTTTGGTAAACAAAAATAAAAATAAAATGTGCGTTTAAATTAGGTGAGCACTGTAGCACTGGGTGATGACTTGTGCTCTGACGTAGAATACGTCCAACTGTAGAAACAGCTCTACTACTTGTACTTACTGGGGATTTCGGTCGGTGCGTTTGCTCATCATTCAGTGATGATGGTGTTGCAGCCTGGAAGTGAATTGCACGGTAGGATAGGTTTTAGTAGCGTAGTCAAAATTGTCATTGCGCGCCAGATCTCGCAATAGCAAAATGTGTAACATGGACAGCAAGACAAGTTAATTAACCTTACTAGATTGGGTTTGTTTTACATTTTTTTAATATGGGTCGAGATTAAAAATATTTTGACCCGCTAGCGACGCTTTTTTAAATTTTGCTAACTCAAATATGCTTCTTGGACCCTGAGTTCAGTCTTGTGGCAATGTCAAGAGACGGAATGACTGCTGTGCCTCACTCACATAATGAAACTTCTTCTCGATCTAAAGAGAACGGACAAAACCCATCCAGTCCTCCAATTAAGCACGAGCAGAACTTCGCCTGTCCAGCACCAGAAGACTTTACAGATGATACGTCCTCTGCGGGGGATCTGAAACAGACGTGGATCCAGTTAATCAAAACATTTCTGCTGATTTTTCCAATTTACGTTTTAGGATATTTTGAGTTCAGTTTCAGCTGGCTCTTGATTGGACTTGGGATATTTTTCTGGTGGAGGAGAAACATTGGAGGAAAGAACAGCAGACTCAGCAGAGCGTTGGCTTTCTTTGAGCAAGAAGAGAAAACTTTACTACAAAAAGTGGCAACTTCTGATCTACCACCATGGGTAAGAACATGCAAGCCCACAGTTTAGAATAATTGATTGATTGAGTTTATGGATCGTTGTTGATATCCCTTTTTGCTGCCCAAATTATTTTATTAAGGCACATGATTTTAGAAAAACTGTAAGTAGGTCTAGGGAGGATTGTTTACCTGTAAATCTGTGATCAGACAGCTGTCAGCATTGCCATTACACTGAGCCCTTCTAAATAAAGCATGGCACAATGGTAAGTACAGACGCCGGAGTGGGAGGGAAACATTCCTACTGTGACTTCTTATTTTAAGCTCCATCACCAGTCTGTGTTTAGAATGCAGATGCACATCACTAGCCCCTAGATTAGAATAACGGGTGGAATCATAAAACAGCAGCAGCAGCACTTAAACATGTAGGCCTACCTGGTATGACTGGATCTTTTACACATTAGGCTATGTGGTTTTAGGTCACTGCAGTGGTATGAACTGGACTTCCGCCTTTTAATAAGATGCCTTACTTGTCTTGGGCAGACAATAACACATTCTTTGGAACAGCACCAATGCCTCCCATTTCCTTATTGATCAGAAGATGACTTTGGAGAAACAATGGCCTGCTTAGATTTACATTTTTTCCATCTCAAATGTATGTGGTATGAGATTTCTATGCAGTTCATGCATAATGCCATATGTCTTATCTTCTTGGCTTAATACATTTTCCATGAAGTACATAAGAACTGGTTCTATAGTTTTTCTTGAAAATCGAATAGTAGAAATCGAAAGTAGAATATTACAAGTGAATAGTGTCAGAGAGTGAAATATCATCAGCATTTCATTTTTATAGCTTTGCAGTATGAAATTTGCCTCTGGCACATCCAAATAATTAAGCAAATTATAGCCCTTGGCTAACAAAAACAACACACTTGGTGAGGATGTAGAGACAAACCTTTATTTTAACATTTATCAATAAGGCAAGAATTCATAGGATGGGTTTAGTGTGTCTTTATCATTATAATTATACATTATGGTGGTTGGGGTTTCTCCTGAAGCAATTACGCAGTGTATATATCAGTAAGTTTAAAGTTTTTAGATGTTATCCAGATAAACCGTCCGCAAAAAAATCTAACAATCTTAGTACCGTATAGGCCTAGTTCAATTTGCTGCTAATGAAATAGACTTGATGGTGTTTCACTTTTTAAACCAAGTTCAATAATTATCTGTTGGTTACACTATTCTGTTGACATGAAGTTAATGATTTGAGCTATTTTTAACTGTAGACAACAAAGATTGTTGGGATCTTTGAACAGATCTTGTTGTGACCAAATTAATCCAACACATCTGGTACAGTAGAGGACGTAAAATATCAAAAGTATGTTTCAGTGCTGATAGTGTGACCCGCCTTTGTTTTTAACCGTCCTGTTTCCATTTTGCAGTGATGGGATTTTTTAAGGTAATTATGCGTGCCACGTTTATTTGTTTACATTTTGCAAAACAGCATTCCCACTTAGCTAATCCATGCATCGGATTCTTTAGAATCTCCAGTGATGCCTGTGATAATTTTTCTTTAAAGAGCCCTTTAGACAAGGCAATTGAACACTGCAGATACGTATAAATATGCTGTGCTTTAGCATTCTTACAATAGCCTGCTCATTGCTTCAATTTTTTTGATGGGCTTTTAATACAGAGACATGTAGCTCCCATATGGCAGTAGAAAAAGACACAAGTAGCTCCCAAGGCAATAGACAAAGACAGATGTTGAGTTTCTTATCGACATGATAACTACATACTGTTTGTTTGATGTGCATTATATTTTACATTTAGGCTAGTTCATTCAGAGGCATCCATCAATTTTAGGGTTGTAAGTGCTGGCAAACCTGGTATGCTTAAAAGTAGATATACATCATTTCGGAACTGACCAAATGCATTTTCACAAGTTCTGACTGGGCCTAGCCTGTTTGTAAACCTTTTTATTTTTATTTGCCAGTGAAATTTAAATGTAATTTACAGTACTCATTATAAAGCATCATCAATCCAGTTTTAGCCTGTTAACAATCCATTTGCAGGCATGGTTCAGAACTCACATATGAATGGATTGGCTTATGGGTGCCAAGTTATATAGTCGCCTCTTCGGTCAGGGTGTTTCTAATGATTATATAACTTGCCTCCTTCCACCTTGTGAATAAGCAATGACTGAATCTGTCACATTCAGTGCTGCTTAATGTCCCCTGGCCTCCAAGTCTTCTCGATTTTCAATCCAACGCTGTCGTCAAAATGCAGCTTCAGCACCTCTGAACATAATTTTTTTGCTGCCTCCAGTAGTTGTCGCAGGCTGTGCCATCTTTTCCTAGCTCTTATCATTACGCGAGTATGGCTATTAATGCCAGGGGAGATTTCTTTCATGGTGCGTTATGAAAAGGAGTGCCACTAGCTTTGTTTTCTGACTAGGTCTGCTTTTGTTGTTTCTTAATGGGTTATGTGTTAGTGGGGGTGTGTGGGTGTTTTGTTATCTTGTTGAGCTGTACATGCCCAAGGCTCTTGCTACCGTTTATTGATATTAGCTTTGATCAAATTTCTGATCATACAACCAAATGAGTTTCAGCTTATTACTGTCATTTTTTTATAGAGCATGTCATTAACACAAAAATAAATACATGTTCTTAAATACTTTTGTCACTTCTGTTTTTACCCCATTTTTTTAGGTCCACTTTCCGGATGTAGAAAGAGTGGAGTGGTTGAACAAGGTAAATAAATATCAGTGACATTCTTCCTTTAATAGGGCACACAGTTTTCTATCTGCGATCAAGCGTGTGTCCTTATCCTTTACCTCTCCTGGCTTCTGTACTGAAGACTTGCAGATGTAGAAACTGACATCCATCTACTCTAGTTACATTACATTACATTATATTCATTTAGCAGATGCTTTCATCCAAAGCGACTTACAAAAAATAGTGCCTACAAAAAGATAAGGCAAAAACTACAAGTCAGGTAGGTAAAGTAAGTGCATCCCTGACCTAATCACCTAGATAAGAGCTAAGCAAGAGCTATATTAAACGTCAGGATACAAAACAGAACCATCGCAAGCCAACTACAAACAATTGGTTCTTAAGTGCTGTGGGTCATACCCACTCCATGCTTACATCAGCAAAACCACCAAAGGGTGTTGGCTCTTTATGGCACACAGCTTGTCCTGAAATATTCATTGGCACGGCACACATTATAATGTATAGTGTAGATTAGTTACTTCTCTTGAACAGTAAAAGTGTAATTGGCAAGTGTCCCAGTTTGGATCAAATGGAATTCTGTTAATGCTCAACCACCAGATCCCATCTGTCCCAACAAAGATAGTTATAGTTCATTTATTTTACTGGAATCAAAGGGAAATGAGAGGGAGAGTGACCTGAAGTTGACATGACATTTAGTTGGTTGACGCTGGTTTTTAACCCAGGGCAACAGGCAGGGTGTGTATTCAAATTTCCATGTGGCAGTCTAGAGTGTAAACAGTTGCGTAATCCTACAAACACATCTCTCTGCCATGTTAGATCATATTTGGTTAAATTAAAATCAAGATTTTAATTCGTTTGATTGTGACTGGCACACTTTGCCCTTGTATTTTGCCAGAGTATTCTAGGTTTGTGCAAGGTGAGCATGTGCCAACCTAACAATCTCTTCCCCTCTGGCCTGCCAGACTGTTAAACAGATGTGGCCGTATATCTGCCAGTTTGTGGAGAAGCTGCTTTGTGAGACTATCGAACCAGCAGTGAAGGGTGCCAATGCCAACCTTAGTAGCTTCTGCTTCAGCAAGATTGACTTGGGCAACAAAGTAAGCATCTTTACTTGAGTGTGTGTGTTTGTGTGTTTGGGGGGGGTGTTGTTGTACTTTCCACTTAGTGTTACAGGAGTTGACCACATTCATAGTAAAAGAATGAGGCAGTATTGATGTGAAACTCCTAGATGTCCTCTGTTTTCTTTTAGCCCCTGAGGATTAACGGGGTCAAGGTTTACACAGAGAATGTGGACAAGCGCCAGATTATCATGGACCTTCAGATCAGGTGACCCCTCTAAAGTCATTTTATTATTTGGTGATCTTGAAATATTCCTTAAGGTTTGACTAAAACTCTGCCCTTTGCTGCCTGCTAATTCCTTTTTCAGTTTTGTTGGGAACACTGAAATTGATGTGGATGTCAAAAAATGTTACTGCAAAGCTGGCATCAAGAGCATTCAGGTATGTTTCTCTAGGTCTGTAAGGTTCTTCATTTTAAAACCCGGCTGAGAGAAGTACCTTAACAAGAGCAAAATGTTTCTATGTTAACCTCTGTGGTTGATTTTCTTGTTTTTGTTGGATCTTTTTAACGTTTTTCAAAAATAATTATAATGTTAAACTATACCAAAGTTAGTCATTTGAATGTGCCAATCTCCAATAGGTGTTGTTGGGGATTTGTTTATGAGCAAGAGGGAGCATGATTAGTGATGCATAAAATATCTCATATTGGTGGATGATTAAAGAATATTAAATTATGCCTAGAAGACTTTCTTTTTTTAATTTATTTTTGATAAAGGACGTGTGTGAGTGTGTGACTGTGAGTGTCATCCATGAGGATTTTACATATCCCTTGCTATGACTTAGACCCAAAGGTAAATCCGTATTACACATGGCTGTGTGGACAAGTTATCTGTGTCTAATGTATAATGTGCCTTAAGCCGTTACCTGCTGTAAATTTCCGTCCCAATAGAACCAGAGTGTGAGGAATTATTAGGTGGGTCAAGGGCCTAGAGCAGGGCGTATAACTTCCCAGACAATAAACGTTTTAGTTTTTTTTGTGGTGAGAATGTAAGATTGTTTTTCTCAACGTGTGTTTTGTTTTTGTGCAGCTTCACGGAGTGTTAAGAGTGGTCATGGAGCCGTTGCTAGGTGACATGCCCCTCATCGGAGCGCTGTCTCTGTTCTTCCTCAAGAAACCTGTGAGTCCAATCAATTTTTCTTCCTACTCAGTTCCGTTAAGTTGTGAAAGCGATATTGACATAACTACTAATGAAAGCACAAACCAGATATCTTCACTTTACCCTTCTCCCCCTGGTGTATATTCTCTGCAGCTCCCTGCCCTCACTTAAGCCAGACAGGAGCTCCCAATAGGGCCATAGCAGAGCCTTAAATAGCTCCAGATAGAGGATAGCCCTACTTCTGTAGATTTCGGTTTTCAGTGTCTCTGCCGTGAGTTAAAACATTGAAAGCCCGAACAGCATGCAGTAGCAACAGCCAATAGATCTGGGTTGTCACACACACACACACACACAAACACACACACACACACACACACACACACACACACACACGTCCTGGAAAAGGTTGTTAAAGATGCAGAACGTGTAATTCACAGCAGTCTTGAGTCTAGATCCGTCGCTGTCACGGTGACCTTGTTTCAGATATTAATACCATCTCCTGGGTAAGTCTATTTAAAGTCTAGATAATGAAAGTTCACATGGTAAGAAACCATAATGACGCCATAGAGAAACCATACAGACTATCCAGCTTGGTCTGTAAATGTATTCTTGTTTTTCACCACATTTGTTTAAGGATTAAATGCATTTGCTTTTGCTCAATTCTGCGGATTGAAGTCCCTGTCTAGGACAAATATAAAAAAGTAGATTGAACCCACAGGTTTCTGGTACACTAATCGTTGCCCCCCCCTCCATAAATGGTGTGATTCTGTGTTCCCAAACAAAGGGCGAACCATAACCATAATAGGTGCCGCTGCTTGTTGGGATGAGTGGTCTCATGGCGATGCAATGCAGTTAAAATAAAAATGAAGAAACACTTATGAGATTACAAGCAATTGTCTGCAGTCTGAGTTTTTAATACAGATCTATTGAATGTCGGTTACATACGATGCCTTTCACTCTTCTCTTCACAGACACACACACACACACACACACACATATACACACACACACACACACACACACACACACACACACATACACACACACACACACACAGCGTGATAGCCCTGCAGTACTCCCCAAGTCTCTGCAGCTCTCAATAAATATGCTGCAGTGCATGCCACTGTGTGAGAACAAGACATTGTGAAGAAATGTAGTGGAATATATTTCACACATGAAAGCCATGACTCACGGCAGTGATCAGTTAGTTTTAGTACATCTAACCCTGCCTTTACAGCTTTTGTTTCATTATCAACATTCATCAACATTATATTTAAAGCAATTTAACATTTAGAAAATGTTTTTTGTTTTTTTGTTGAAAGATCCATGCTAGCAATTTTGTTATGTACTATAGCCACAGAATGAATTGCAGACTTAACGTTCTAACATGAAGAAAGTACACAGTCCCTGAACATAAATGCCCAGGGTGTCGGTGGGACTCCAGAGCCTTGCTGTTGTTATAAATTTTTCAGCAAGCCAGGTGTTTGTTCTTTCCCTTGGCTGTGTTGGTAGTCTCCATGGTATGGCCATGACTCATGCAGCCAAAGGTGGATACGTTTATTTTTGTATGCCCATATATAATACAAAATAAAGCTTGATCAATGGGGGATCAATGATAAGGTGAAAACCAATCCTGTTCTTTATACAGATGTACCAGACAAAACTTGCTTTAAGCTTTTGCAGGTCACTTGGGCAAGAGGACGATTACAAGTAACTATTCAATGTTTCTTGGCCACTTCTTCTGCCTAAATGCTATTCTCTGTTTCTATATCCATGTAGCTGTTAGACATCAATTGGACTGGCCTGACCAACATTCTGGACATTCCAGGGCTAAGGTAAGGCTATTGAGATATTGGAAATTGCATAAGGTAGGGATTGTTTATCATAGTTCACAGAGTTACAGTAGCGGTTGCATTTCTCCAATACATTTTATTTGAATATAAATGCAGGCATTTTCTGACAGTTTAGACACATCTCTTTCTATCTGTCATTAGTCTCGTGAGGGACCTTCGATGTGATCTACCTCTGGTGGCAACTCAAGCCATCTGATGATAATTAGTTACATTAAAGATGTACACTCCCATCGTCATTATCCCATTAAAACAAATATTATTAGGCTTTAGACAACACTTTTGTGCATTGCTCAGGAGTCCTGAAACATGCTTCCTGCTGTCATCAGCCTAGTTTGTTTGGACATGTATGCTTGTTGACACATGCCGCCATGCTCAGTGACGAGTCTGTTCCCTTCTATTCCATGAGTGACACTCAAACCCTTCTTTCCTCCACACTCACTGTCACGAGTTCGCTGACAGAGTGTAACAGATAGGAAGGAGGGGTTGAATTGGGGGTGGGGTGTTGGTTGGTGGGGTCTTGCGTACATGGCTGTTGGGGGGTGGGGGATCTGGAAAGCAAAATGTAGCAGCTCTCTTTCCACCAATGGTTAAAAGAACTAGAAAGACAGCGCCAGCTGCTTACTGTAAGGGTGGGGCCTCAGATTTAAAACCACACCCACCCTCTTTCTCCTTCAGTGTCCACCAGCGTTATTTACCATTTGCCATCCACACCTCCCTTTTTCTCTCTCACTTTATCCCTCTCTCTTTCTCCATCTGTCTCTCATTTTTTGCTCTAGCTATCTATCTCTCATTCTCTTAACCTTATTGTAATTCAACAAGGTAGTCCAGCAGTCCCCTGTGTGTGTTACATTGTAATGCAGTCGTTGTTAGGGAGGTCCTAGCTATACCTTTCATTTCAAGGTCACAATGTGTGTGTATTTGTACTAGGAGAGTAAGCAGTCCATGGCATAACAGCTGATGCTGCAGGATTGCTTTACAGTATCTATTGTGCTATACAACTGTATGTAGTTGTGAACATATATTTTCTGCCACTGCAGTAAAGAAATACATAGCTATTTTGGGGGGTATTAACAACACTAAGTATAGTAGTATTAGCTCCAGTCCTGGACTAGGTAATGATCAAGGTTATCTTTCCTCATGGCCATAGGGCTTCCTGAATGTCATTCTAGAGTGTTAAATCTGTTCAAGGGGATATTTTGAGGTTTGTTGACAACTACAAAACATTTGGACTAATTCCAATGTTCCAACTGAAGGATACAAACATCTTGTTCTTACTCACTGCTTTCTGGAGTTGGTGGCTAAATATTTATAAGGTCAACCTTCCAGAGAATTTCTCAATTAATTATTCAGATCCGTTCCTCCTGTCCTCTGTCTCGATCCACAGTGGCTTCTCCGACAGCCTCATTCAAGACATTATCTTCAGCTATTTGGTGTTGCCCAACCGCATCACCATCCCACTGGTTGGAGATGTGGAGCTGGCCCAGCTGCGGTTTCCAATGCCAAAGGTACCAAAATTGCTTGGTGTAAGACATATGATCCACAAAAGAATGTGTCAAATCAAGGCAACACTCTGGTGCTCAAACACATGTTCATTACTTGATTTTTTAAATGTATTCTTTGGGCAGTGTTATTGTCGTGTTCATAGTTGAGTACAAAGTGTGGGGTGATACTACACACCGGCAACTTATTTAGAGGACCGCACACTGTCGTATTGCACATCATTTCATCATATTTATTTTCTTTGATAAATAAAAAACGAGTAATGCCCTATCACTGCTTGCCGCTAACGTACACTTTTTTGTGTACCGGTGACAAACAATAAGGTTCAAAACAGAGCTTTAATACTTTGTGCACTAAAATAGCAGCGTTTAAGTATGCCTCACAGGATAATGTTTCACTAAAATAGCAGCGTTTAAGTATCAGCCTCACAGGATAATGTTTCACGGCTTACGTCCTGTCTTAACTAGTGTCATAGTGAGTCGTAGCTTAGAGCAGTCACTGGCTGCTATTTTGGAGCAGTGTACTAAAGTGTACCCTCTATGTGTCCCCCACTCCAGGGTGTCCTCCGGATCCACTTCCTGGAAGCCCAAAACCTGGAAGGAAAGGATAGGTTCCTGGGAGGACTAATCAAGGGCAAATCTGACCCCTACGGGGTCATCCAGATTGGCAACCAGCTCTTCCAGAGCAAGACAATCAAAGAGAGCCTCCACCCAAAGTGGAGCGAAGTTTACGAGGTGACCAGATTGAAGTAGGACGTGGCTGCTCCTTAAAATGTCTTGCAATCCCACAATCTTTTCAATTCTTGGAATGTTAAATTGAATCTCCTAGTGGAATTTTCTTATTTTGAATGTTTTTTTTCTATGTGTGTGTCATTATCAGGCCCTAGTGTATGAGCCCTCAGGTCAGCATCTTGAGATTGAGCTGTTTGACGAGGATCCAGACAAAGACGATTTCCTGGGAAGGTAATTCAAAATGGCCTCATATTTTATCTCATATCTAGCTCATGGCAGCACGGTGGCTCGGTGGTTAGCACTGTTGCCTCACAGCAAGAAGGTCCTGGGTTCAATCCCCACCTGACCCAAGGGCGTTTCTGTGTGGAGTTTGCATGTTCTCCCCGTGTTTGCGTGGGTTTCCTCCGGGTACTCCGGTTTCCTCCCACAGTCCAAAAACATGCAGGTTAATTGGTGACTCTAAATTGCCCGTAGGTGTGAATGTGAGAGTGAGTTGTTGTCTGTCCCTATATGTCAGCCCTGTGATAGACTGGCGACCTGTCCAGGGTGTACCCCGCCTCTCGCCCTGTGTCCGCTGGGATAGGCTCCAGCCCCCCCCGTGACCCTGCACAGGATAAGCGGTAGAAGTTAATGGATGGATGGATCTAGCTCATGCCTTATTCCTAGACTTGATGCGAAAGGCACATTATTCATAATAGCCGCCTTACACCCTTTCAACTTCTCTGCGGTCTCCTTACAATACCCATGACTCAGACAAAGAATAGACAAGATAGACTGCTCTGTCTCAAAAATGTCATCCACGTTGTTATCACTGCTTTCTTATCACAACCCGATAAGAGGCTGATGAATGAGGGTCTTGCTGTGGCCTTATTCCAGACAGCCAAGGACAGAGTATACGCTGATGGATTTGGCTTCAATAGAACAAAATTGTACACATATAGGATTATAGGATCAATGTAGTATTTCCTGCTGACAAATATCAGGTGTCTTTGACCCCTGTGGCTTTTAAAAATCAATTTCGCTGCTCTTCGATTGCAGCCTGATGATCGATTTGACTGAGCTTCACAAAGAGCAGAAGGTTGATGAGGTAAATCTTACTTTCTGCATGTGTTCAGCCATTTCCCCTCACACAAAGTTGGAATTAGAAAACCAGGGCAAACCATCTTAGATCCCCACATCTATTTTACTTTATCAATCAGTACTTTGACTGTCACCTAACTTAAATTACTGTAACATTTTAACAACCTGTCACTGTAGTGGTTTGACCTGGAGGAGGTGTCCACAGGGAAACTACACTTGAAACTGGAGTGGCTGTCTCTCCTCTCCACTCCGGATAAAATGGACCAGGTATAGTGTCACACATTTTAACCCTGTTGTTGTTTAGTTTGTAGTATTTGAATTAACCTGCTTGGAATTGTTTGATCAGGTACTGAGGAGTGTGCGTGCAGACAGAAGCTTGGCCAATGACGGGCTATCATCTGCCCTGCTGATGGTGTATCTAGACTCAGCCAAAGGCTTACCAGTGAGTGTTCAAAAACCTGACATATAGCTGGTAGTTATTTGTCTGCTTAAAGTAAACTCCACTCCTCTTCCAGGGGCTAACATTAAGTATTCATTTGTATCTACCTAGTTAGGCTACTGAACACTGATATGGCTTGACTTGTGAGTAAAGGTGCTATGTGTTATTGACTTTTACTATATTAGCCAACAGGCACATTTGATCCTACTCCACCCAGTACAAACAACACTGAGCAACACCTATGGATATTTTGTCCAACTCCCCAGTTCAAACAACACCTAGTCACTACAAGATTAATCGAGTGTGCCAAGTGTGGGCTACCTGTCTGAATATGGTCCACTGGTCAATATACTAGTTCTCGTTTCCTGGCAACCTGAAGTCTATATTATCATGATCTGTGAGATCTATGAGCGCCCAGCATCTTCGAAGCTTTCAATCAAATGATCCTTTTGACCTAAGCATCGAAACCTGACTTGGTTAAAAAAAATCCAACTCCCACCGAAATGGGAATCTTAAAAAAATCTTCTGTGGTTCTGATTTTATATTCTGTACATTTCAACTTTGAAATATATGTAAACAAATAACCCTGAGGTTGCTTCTCTTTAGCATTGGACCTCTCTCTAGTCTTTACTGTCTTCTTCCTCTTCCTCAAGAGCGTCTTCACAGGGAGCTTGGGGTGTGGAAGCTTTAAAGAGAGGCGAGCATCTGGGCTAATCTTTTGTGAGAAAAATACCACTGAGTATAGAGCATTATTTGTGAGTCATCGGGTACTCTGCATCTTGTTAGCGTTAGCATTAGCAGTGTGTTTTTATTTGCATGGTTGTTCTGTTGTTCCTAATGAGGTGATTATGAGCGGCCAGCAATCGTGTGTTTTGAAGAGTAGGATAGAAAGAAACCCATTTCTTACAACAGAAAGGTTTCTTCAAATAACTTGATCTTCGAGTGATAATCTTTCGACTTATTTAGTTTAAAGTTGATGGACGGTGGATGCCAGAAGTTATCACAGGTCCATTGTTCTTGTCGTTTTAAAATATATTAATTAGATTGTGATGTAGTGCTGCAGAGCATAAGGAATATGTGAGAGCTATTGCCACAATTCCGTTCCACTCAAATTGAAACCTAATTTAAATGTCAGTGACGCTATTCTCCCTTTTCAATCTTTCGTGGTCCGATCCTTCATCCCTTTCTTTTATCGTCCATTGAATCATGTATCCTATGAATCAAATTAGTTTTTGTTCTTCCCGCGGTTGTTCTCATGACACTAACCAATACTAAATCACTGACATCCTACTAACTATGGGTGTGATCTTCTCCCCATTTTCTTTGGCATAAAGAGCAACCTGTTAGATTTCAACTATGACGTGTTGAAGCAACCCTCTGTCTTTAAGGGCATAAAGGTAATGTCGGCAAGTGGGCTGCATGCACAGAATATGCAGCACATCACGGGTTCTCTGTCAGTGGCCTCAATTGTGCCAACAGACGTCATGTTGTGGTTTTCTGTGTGATCATCTGAGAAGCTGGAGTTTCACTCGCTCATTGCAATGTGCATGCAAATGGATGATCACATTGTTGTCTGTGCATCTGTTGTATTTTATGATATAGTTGGGCACATGTTTTTTTTTCTTATTTTTCTGAACCGGCTTAGACTTTCTAATCGTCAGGTTGCAGGTTAAATGTCATGAATTATTGGGAGCATAAAATAAGAAAGGATTTTACTTGCAAAGAGTGAGCAAATTTAGAGGAAAATAGTAGTCACATTAATTAATCACGTTATTTTGACGTCTGTGTGCATGTTTTGATGTGTTTCATTGTCTCTTGGTATGGTCTAATATACTTCACTCTGCACTAAAATTGTGTTGTGCCTCGGAAAACCAGCCATATCCCACTGTTGTTTGATCTTGTGTTTATAAATCAGCATGCTGATATGCCGTGCAGTTACACAGAATAAGGACCTGTTGTATACAGGAAACTTAGTTCTGTGGCTTGTATCTAGGTTATTATACATCCGTTGCCAGAAATGCACTCTGTGTTGGCTTTCAAAGCCCTGAAACCGATACTACAATCTAAATCCTGAGGAAGCCATGCTCTGCAGTTGCCATTCCTGTCAATTGTTCTTCCTCATTTTGATTTGTTGTTTTTGTAGTTTGTACCTACAGTATATCAATTGTCACCACACCTTTGTTATGAGTTGTCCCAGTAACATTGGGAGTCACTATCTTGTTCTCTCAACAGTCTGGCAAGAAAGGGAGCAGTGAGCCCAGTTCCTATGTCCATTTAACAGTTGGGAACAAAAGCTTTGAGAGTAAGGTGAGGCACCACCAAAAACACAAAAGAGATCTTTATCACTACTGATTTTAACATTTTCTTTCTGAACTAACTTATTTTGTCTTGAACATGGGGATTATTGAGGTCTTTTAACACTGTTTGTTACTTTCCAGATCCGGTATAAGACCAACGAGCCTCTTTGGGAAGAGGCCTTCGCTTTCCTTGTACACAACCCCAAGAGGCAAGAGCTAGAGTTGCAGGTAATGCTGCACTTTTTCACAAATTTCTCAATTTCTTCATAATATTTTTTAATTTTTCAACATCCAATATAAAGTGCACAGTGGCACATATTTTGTGCTGTAAATCGATGGTTTTCAATTTGTCTGGAAACCTTTCTTATATTTAGGTGAAAGATGACAAGCACAAGTGCTCCCTGGGTAATCTGACGGTGCCTCTGAGTGGCCTGTTAGTAGAGGAGGACATGACACTGACTCAGCGCTTCTCCCTGAAGAACTCTGGACCCAGTTCCATCATCCAACTCAAAATAGCACTCAGGGTAAAGATGAATTGTGCTGTAGAGCCCTTACTTCAAAGATACAAGTTACAAAAATTAATATTACTGGTATGACGTTAAAAATAACCTGGTGCCAACGGTGTCCACTCTTAGTAAGTAGACTTTAAATTTTTAGGAAGGTAAACGTTTGGTTTAACAGAGTTTGTCCCTTTAAAAGGAACAATTGTAGAATATTTACAGTCCTGTTGATTAAACTTCCTGTTCCTTGTCATCACACTGTGTAGTATCCTATCAGTTCAATTTGTTGTGCTATATATTGCTATAGATTTTGTGCCTGGAGAAGCAGAGTGCATCCGACTTGCCTTCCTCAGTCCAGGTCAGGAAGGCCAGCGTCAGCCAACCCGCAGTTCCGCCCCCAAGGCACTCGGCTTCTGAGTCCCCATTACCCGCCCCCACCTCTCCCCCACCGATAGACGCCTCCACGCTCAGCCTCCAGCCCAGAGATGGGGAGCCATACTCATGCAGCCCCATAAAGAGCACCTCCAATCTTTCCACCTCCATCTCCCGGTCCCAGCCATTCTTTCCGCACAAGGAGTCCACCCAGAGTCTGGCGTCTGACATTTCGTTGCCCTTTGCCACCCAGGAGCTGCAGCACCGGCTCCGGCAACTGCAGAAGTAAATGACGATAGTGGTTGGTCCTAAGGAAATGCACATTTGCACAGTTTAGTTTACTGTATGTAAATGAAAATGTACAGATGTGGTCATGCAGCTTGATTGATTACACACAGTATAATCCAACCAGAGTTTATTTCCAGGATGAAGTTGAGAGCAAACACATCTCTAGTAGACAGGCACACTCATAACCATGCATACAAATCACATGAAATCACTCTCTTCCTCATTCTTTTGGATTTGTTATTGTGTTCCAGCGGCTCAAGCACCAGACAGTACCCCCTGGGTGAGGTTCAGTTAACAGTGCGCCACAGCTCGCAGAGGAATAAACTCATTGTTGTGGTTCATGCTTGTCGGTGAGGTTCTGCTTAAAACATCTACATATCCACATGAACCTCAACTGTAAAACTTGCAAACCCATGTTCAGTACCATATTGTACCTGCAATATACAATTACTACACCAAACAATGATCACCACCGACAATGACAACAAACGATGATTACTAATTAACATTTTTGCTCTTTTTAACTTAGCAACTTGATAGCGTTCACTAAGGATGGGTCAGATCCTTTTATTCGACTTTACCTGCTGCCCGACAAAAGCAGGAGTGGGCGAAGGAAGACCAATATGCTAAAAAAGACCCTCAATCCTGTTTACGATCAGACGTAAGTTCACGCAGTATGTGTACCGTACTTTTTATTTTTATTTTTGAAGTCAATGTACTAGACATGAGGAAATAATGTGAGATAAAAAATATATACATTTCTATATATTTTTTATATATGACATAGTATCTCAATGAGGTGATTTTTGTAAATGAAAGATAACTTTAATATGTCGCTCTATATATTTATTTACTAAAAGGGTCATTATATCTTTGAGAAACATGACCCCAACTTTATTTTTCTCTAGGTTTGAGTTCAGTGTTTCTTTGGTGGAGCTCAATAGAAGGACTTTGGATGTAGCTGTTAAAAATGGAGGAGGTTTACTGTCCAAACACAGGGGACTGTTAGGAAAGGTACAGAGACCCTAATCAAAAATGTGTTTTGTTTTCTTCTTTGCTTAAAGCGAAATATTTTATTTACACGTTCATTTATATTAACATTTTATCATTGACAGGCTCATGTAGATTTGAGTGGCGAGGATATAGCCAAAGGATCAACACAATGGTGAATCCACTATTTTGTAATTGCATATTAAATATATTTAACTCTCTACGTCAAAGTATTTTAACAAGTTATTTCTTCTTGCAGGTATAGTCTCACTGACGACGGTTCACATAAAACGCTCAAACCATAAAAAGAACATTTCCTCAATAAGCATATTGCCACACATCATGCTTATACAAACATTACCTTAACACGGGGACACACACCACACGTACCTTTCCTGCGATATAGTGTTTTCAGTAATCTAAGGGCACATCATTTTTGTTATTTTCATTGTTATTCATACATTAGTTTTTGCCAATCCAACAATATACATGCACTCATGTTTGTTATAAATAAGTAAAAAAAAAAAAGTTAAATACAATCAAATTGCTGATCATAGTAATGTGCTTGAGTACATTCACTGCCTGATTCTGCAAGTTGTCAATTCATGAAAATATGCATTGGCTGATGTATACTTATTACAATTTGCAGGGTTTTTATGACATTGTTGTACACTTTTTTTAATTAGGCTAGACGTTTTTATTGTAATCACACAATGCCAGTGATTTAAAATGTTCTATTTTCTTTAGCAGAATATGACCACCAAAGGGCCAAAGAGGGCCACAAAATTTGTTTTCAAGTAGCATATTTAGTATTTATATTGTATGTCATGATGTGTTATTTGTCATGCATTTGTTATCTACCATGTTATTGATGTACAACCATTGGAGGTGAAAAGAGCAAATTATTTTTGATGGATATTACACATTCTAATTTTGTTGGATTGAGTGCAAAATGGGATATATTCTAAATATTTATCAAGGGGATACTTCAGGGCTATAATAAATGCTTAATTTGTGTTATATATGTATTTGTACAATATTTAAGGAAGAGTTTGCTCATGCAGTTGAACAATGTGGAAATGAATATTTGAATGGGCTTGTAATGGGAGCACCAGTTATGCCATTCTGCTCATTTTTGAGCAGCATTGTTTTACAATTATTTGTTATTTTTAAAACAACTTTGTTTGCCATGCAGTGAATGCTGTCTGTCGGGTTTTCATACCCATGTCAATCCTTGTCTTTCATCTATCATGTGCCTTAAAAAATACATGTTCATTTTGGCATGTGACTTGATAAGGTTTAACTATGATGCCTAATGGATTTTGACTAATAAAGAGTATTCTGAACGATGTTCTACGTTGTAGATTGTTTTACGTTTTAAGAGTTTTAAGTGCAAATAATAGCTTTTTTAAAACACTAATGGTCTCCAAACTAGCTTTCATAACATTAGAGTTTGAGGATAACAAAGACGGTTTGAGGATTTTAATTAGAAGCCTAGGTGGAGTGGTGCAAGTGTTTTGTTTTGTGAAGCAAGAATCAATTTTTTCAATTCAATGTACAAATTTATATGTAGGCTGAATGACTCGCAGAACTCCATAATAAAGCTGCTGGTAGGTCCTAAGCTCTGTGTAGTGCGGTGTCAATCCCCTATGTGGAAGCATTGGTATCAATGTCTGTTGAAGGAGTAAGTGGTACTGCTGATCTATATATGTTATGTGACTCAGTTGTTTGTGTTGTTGTTTATGTTGTATGTTCTTCTAATGGACCCTGCAGTCTGCCAATAAAGATGAAATAAATCAAATAAATAAAAAAACTAGATGTGGTGCTGTTGGTGCGGACTGAATTCTGAAATTCGGACTGCTTGTTATGAAAGACTGGCACCTAGTGGGAATTGTGGGTAAGGAAATAAAAATAAAAATATCCTACGTAATGACGTCGAAGAACGTAGTCTGTCAAATACAAATTTGCGCGGGTGTAGAGCTAGTTAGCTCGTAAAGGTCTAACATCTAAAAGGTAAAGTAACTAGCAAACTAATGTGCAAATGCTTCAATCTTTACAATGAATAGCCCGTTTTAATGTTATACGGGGTTTCTAAAGTTATCTTTTGCGTAAAGTTGTCTGACGATAAGCTGGTTTCCGCTGAGCTAAATTCAAAACAAAGAATATAGTAAAATGATTACGTTCCATGTTAATAACGTTAACTGAAATACATGTTTCTAAAACTTGATATTTAGGAAAAGCTACACGTTTCTTGTGGCGGTAACCTAATTCAGCATCTAGACATGTCTAAACGGGAGGCGTTCTTAGATGCGGTCTGCAAAGAGAATAAGGGGGATTTCCTTAATTTCATAACACTTCATGTAAGTAAATATTTCGCTTGTCAACAGAAATGTAAGTTTGCTAGTAACACGGATTCTTTGAAGGACACTTGATCTCCTGGTGGTATTCAAGTTATTTGCGTGGCCTTCGTGCATAAACAGAAAGATTTGTCAGAGCCCTTTGACGTCAATGAAGTGGTCCAGGAGCTGCCTAAGGTGCAGAGAGAGGCTCTGTGGGTCAAGCTGGTTGTGCTATTGCGGGATGTGCTGCTGGAGTTCCCTCCAGAGAAGTGGCACTCTAGGCTGGAGGAAGAGTACAAGGAGGATGACATGGAGGGGGAGGTGTCTCCAGACCTGGTCAGTCTTAAGAAAGAGCTTTAAAGTTACAGAGTGGTATTGAGTCTAGGAGTTGATTATTTTTGCTTTAGTAGAAGACGTTTCAAGTTTAGTTTCTGTTTACTTTGTGTTATATTTCAGACAAACACAGTGTTGGTTTTGGAGGGTGTGACACTTACAGCCACTGCCTCTGTAGAAGTCATACAAGATGGTGACACCTACAGTTCTCTCCTGGAATGTGCCCAAATGCTGAATGGTAGGTTTGCTTAGAGGCTACTCCAACAGTACATTATTTTCACTGCTATTGTGTTGCTGAATGAGTAGAGTTACTATAATTTTTTTGTTTTTATATTTTCCATCCTCTTTAAAACTTTGACCGTTGTCGCGTTCCCACCCTAGATGTGCTGGCCTCCCTGCCTGTCTCAGAGTTGCTTCTTCAGCAGGCTATCTACAGGCTGTGTGAGGCCTGGTGGAAAAAGGGACTTCATGGGAAAGAGGAGCTTGGCCGCACAGCCTTTTTTGGGTCCCTGGAAAAGACCTTCGTTCTCAAGAAGCCAGTTAGTATATGACCACAAGTGTTGGCAGTTTGGCGTATTACATTATTTTTTTGTGCAGTACCTAATTGCATTACAGTTTTTGTCAAATATTTGACAAAAAAATCTATGTTAAAACAGAACATTGCGGCAATTTAGCAGACACTTTTATCCAAAGCGACTTACAGCAAGTGATTACTACAAGAGAAAGTAAAAACCGCAAATCAGATAGATAAAAATGTGCATTCCTAACCCTTCCACCAATCAGAATTTTGTTGCATTCACACTTTGACAAATGTGTTGATTATGTTTTATCAGGGAGCAGAGATTCAGAGGTTGTGGGCCATCCACGAGGTGCTACTGTGTGTAGACTTTGAAGCAAAGGACAACAAGCAGATGATAGACCTGCTGCTTCAGTGCTTCCTCAGTGTCAATCACATCCGACATGATGAAGTTAGTATAAGATGGCTTCTGCTGGTCTAAGGACTGTGCTAGTGACCTTACGGCAGTGTGTATGTGTGACTTGTCTAGCGTTATTCTGTCGTATCTCTTTGTTGACAGGGAAAACGATTGATGGTGTTCCTCTTTAGCTGCAATGTCAACTTCATACGTATGATACATGGCACCATCAAGAACCAACTACAGTACTTTACAAAGTAAGACCTCACATGTCTGCAACATACACGTTATTAGGCCACCATCAAGAACCAACTACAGTACTTTACAAAGTAAGACCTCACATGTCTGCAACATACACGTTATTAGGCCTCCTTACAGTGATATATATAACTTGTATAATAATATAAAACTCAGCAACATTATATTGAAAATTCAGGTTGTGATGAGTAATCAGTAAAATAGTCCAACTCAACATCACATCTTGCCCACTCCACTTGTATTTTATGATTTTTCAACCTATTAGAGATTTAAAGCTATAGTTCTTCTAACAACATTTTACGCAAAATTGAGTCAAATGCTTGAGCACTGTCTCATTGAGATAGTTTTTAACTTGACTGGCTATTCTTCCTTAGGACCCTGACGGACCACATAGCAGAGATCTACTTCAGAGCGTGGAAGAAGGCTTGTGGAGGTCACCTGGAGGAGATTGAGACCACCTGCATTCAGGACCTAATGCAGCATGCCGTCCTGCTCCACAGGACATCACCTGTTCACACTAAAGTCCGGCAGGTAAATAACTCACGAGTAAATAAGAAAAAAATCCAAACTTTTTTAATTTTCCCTCTCGGGTCCTGGCTTAGTAGGAGGTACAATACTATTTAAAAGTGTCGTATACAATATCTGTTCATGTTTTGTGTTGCTCTCTTTTTCCATCTCTAGATTATGAGTTACTTCCACAAGCGGAAGGGGTGTCAAGGATTGGATGAAATGCTATACAGACTCTACAAGCCTATTCTATGGAGAGCTCTAAGTGTACAGTCAAAACCTTTTAATTGCATTCAAGCCAAGATTATTCAACCAAAGACAAAATACAACCATTCCTTTTATTGGTGTGTTTTCATACAAATGTTTTTCTATTGTTTCAGGCTGCCAATTCGGAAGTGAGGGCAAACGCTACCCTTCTGTTTACAGAGGCCTTCCCAGTGCACAGTCCCGGTCAGAGTAGTGAGAAGATGGACGAAACCATTCAGAAACAACTGGACACACTCGTGGTGAGGCATTTTGCTGTTCTGCCTCCGACTAGTCCTGCCAAGTTTCCCTGCATCACAATATTGTTTTTTGTCCTGTCTGTGGTGGGGGTTGTAAATCTGTGGTTTTATATCCGGCATTGTAACGTGCATGCGTGCGGTCCTCAGTGCCTCCTGGAGGATCCCCAGCCACTGGTGCGCTCCACCGCTACCCTGGGAGTTTGTAAGATCCTGGCCAAATGTTGGGAGGTCATTCCTCCTACCATCGTTGCTGACTTCCTAAAGAAGCTGGTGGTGGAGCTGGCGGCTGACATCAGCTCACCGGACGTTCGTTGCTCCGTGTTTAAGGTGATACCAGAGAGGGGTTTTTGAACGCCATAACTTTTTACGACACAGAAACATAGTAGGTAGTGAGTTAATTTCTGCAATCGGTCATCGTTGAAACAAATGTTGTTATTCGGCATCTTACAACTGTGTGGCTGCATGTCACACAGGAAAAACTGATGTTCAACTTTGAGACAGAAGCATGTGAATCAGATTTTAGCTTAGGATGACATCTGAGCCACTGAAAGAACAATTGTGACTTGCCATGATTGTCTTCCAGTGCTTGACCATCGTCCTGGACAATGCCCTAAGCCACCCACTGTTGGAGCAGCTTCTGCCCGCTCTGAGGAACAGCCTCCATGACAGCTCAGAGAAAGTCCGGGTGGCCTTCCTTGACATGCTGCTCAAAATCAAGGCGGTACGGGCTGCCAAGGTGAGCTAGCAGTAGCGTTAGCTTGTTTTTGGGCCTTGGGTGAACGGATTCCCCCCATTATTGCTTTTTTTAATTTCACTAAATATTTGCTCGGCAATGCATGTTTGGGTTTGTCACCTTTTTAATAGTGATTTGATCACTTCACTAGTTGATCACTTCATTAAGAAAGTGGTCTCACTACTTTCTTCATTGCTTTATAATCAAAACGACATGATAGAAGGCAAACAGCCTTCCATCTCCATTGTGCTACAGTCTTCCCTTCTCTTTTTGTCCAGTTTTGGAAAGTATGCTCCATGGATCATCTACTGGCCCGTCTAGCCAACGACTCGCAGCCTATCGCCAAGCGGATCGTCAACCTCCTTTTCAACTCCTTCTTCCCCGTCAACCAGTCAGAGGAGATCTGGTGTGAGCGTTGCGTAACTCTCATCCAGATGAACCCCAAGGCTGCCAGGAAGTTCTACCAGTACGCCCACCTCTACACAGCTCCCACCAACATAGGTAAGCTGGGCCTGGGGACACTGCTGTCTGGGCAGTGCCCTGCATAAAGCAAAGCACAATTCAACACCTAATTCCTATTTTAAAGTTATCCTGGACTTCAAAACAGCCAGCTCTGACTGCATTCACAAATTTGGTTGAAATCAGAATGCCATTGGGTGTAATGGTACAGTTTTGGTAATCTGAGAAAAGAGGGACCACTCAGTGTTCTTTTCCCTGCCTGTTCCAGCCAAACTGATGCTGACCATTCGCCGCTGTCTTAACGCCTGCATCCAGAGTCAAGATGACCTGAATAAAACCAGCTCCAGTAACAAGGAGAACAGCAGTGTAAGAGAGGAGCACTGTGACATATGGCAAACGATGAGGGCTATGGTTTACTATTTTACATGGAACTGAATTATTTTTAAGCATGGGTACAATTTTGTACCCTGAGCGTTGATAAAGGATATTTGTAAAAAAAAAAAAAAAAAAAATCCCAAATAAAAAATGTAGTACCCTGTCGAGAACTGGTTTGAGGACTGTTTCTCTTGGCAGATTCTGGAGAACGTACTGTCTGTGAAAGACACAGCCTCCATGGCCAGTCTGCTGGAGGTGGTGGCCATTCTGTGGAGAAGCATCCGGAAAGCCCTGGAGCTTAACAAAGAGGCCCAGCTCTACACAACTAGCAAGTTTGGTGCTGTCGTGCCCAAGTACTTCAATGTGTTCCAGGTATGGTGCCCCTATTCAACCTGTGTTCAATACAGGTTTTATTCACATAATGTGAAGTATGCACAAACACTTGCTAAGGGAATGACTAAAACAGGAAGACTCCAGGGTAAATACCAGGGTGTGTTTGTTTCTTTTTCTTCCAGAATGAACGTTGCACGGTGCCCCTCATTGTCCTGGCCTCCCTGTTACCTCCCGCTGCGGTGCCAACGTTTAGGTGCGTGCTCCTCAAACTGGGCGGGGGAAGCCTCCCTGCTGTCCATTCTGATCTGTCTTCTCTGTCTAGATATCCCTGCTTCTCTCTCCTAGCCCCATACTCCTTCACCCTCTCCTGTTCGATGTCTGTGTTAACCTATCAATGCCTCTCTCCCGCCCCCAGCTGTGGGGTTCTGTCCAGACTGCGGAAGATGGATGTGGGGGCGAAACGGGCCCAGTATAGCCAGGTGATCGACTGCCTGTGTGGCTGGGGCCAGGGCTCCGACATCCTGGAGCTCATCACAGATTGGCTCACTGAGGCCCTTCCCAAGACCCTGGTGAGCTAGAACAGCTTCATTTGACAGGGTCTCCACCAGTATATTAAAACCGGCTGGGGAGAATAAAGGAAGTAGCCGACTGATTTTTGAGATGGGGGATGAGCTTTGCCCGGCATAACTTGACCCTCATCCCCGTCACACACAGAGCAAGGCCACCACCGGCCGTAAGGTGCAGATCCAGTCGAGCGTGGAGGCCAAGCCAGACCTGGGGCTAGACTACTTGGATTACATGGTCAGCTGTTCCTCCACACGGGACAGCGTTCTCCCCCAGTGCCAGGGTCCACTGAATCAGCTTCACAGAGCCCTGGAAGCCTGGAGGGTACAGTGGATATTATTACTGTGACACCTTTTTATTTGGGCTTTGGCTGCTACGGTCCGCCTTGGGTCGAATTAGTAGCAATTAATAAGTAATAAAGCCCAATCCTATATCTGCAACACTTAAGACTGAGACTTATTTCTTGACCAATTTCTCGTCACAGTTTGATCTGAGGTATGACCATTTGTAATCCTTTGTGTCCACAGTCTGTGTTGTACTCTCATTTGAGCTCAGAGCCTGACTCCAAAGTTCCCAGTGCAGAAACTGCACTGAAGGCGTTCACTCTACACGGACGACTTAGTGCACATCTGCAACACAGAGTGAGTCCCCACTACAAGCAGGAATCCAACCTTACATTTCAAGTGGTCTTTGACTGTCAAAAAGTATTTTTGCAACTTTCTTAATCTTAAATGAGGCATTGGTCACATCAGTGGGTAGGCTTATTTTATATATATATTTTTTAAACCAATATACAGTACCACTCAAACGTTTGGACACACTTTCCTGTTCAAGTGAATGAGAAAGTGTGTCTAAACCTTTGACTGTTACTGTATGCTAGCCTAATAGACCTGATATAGATGTGACCTTTTTTCGCCTGCTCTCTCAGTCTGCCGAGGGCCGCGAATTCTTGGTCTCCCAGGAGAACATGGCTGCGTGGGTGGCTGAGAGGGTGCTTCCGTTCTTGTCTGGCCCCGATGAGGGAGAGGCTGAACGCTCTGAGAAACGGCTGGTACTGGCCAAGCAGATCGTGGAGGTAAGAGCTGACTTTTGTGCCATGTCGACTTAACAGCATCGAGTTGTTTGCTGGGTGGAGATGGAACCAAGGCAGAAAATAAAAGTAGTGGTCTTTTTGAGCTGTCAGAGCCATTGCATCTTTGAATATTTTTTATATATAGCTTGGCCTGATTTGTGTTGGAATCTTATGGAGTTACATTCAGCAGATCCTCATAATAAGTTTTTTTAATGCGGTTGATTTTCCTCCCTGTTCTTTACCTCTCTGTTCTACTCGGTATGAGTTCATGGTTAGATTAGTAGATTAGATTCCAATTTTATTTTGTCATCCAGATCAAGGCAATTGTCTGTATTGCCCTGCACAGACAGTGTTGTCCCCTCACCTAATAGATTCGTTTACTGCAAGGTGTATTCGCTACACAGATTCACAACATAACGATGCTGTAGCTGTCACCAACAATTGATTCTTTTCTGTAAATCTGTAGATATTCTTGCAGATCTGCCCCCAGTTGGTATTAATTTATCAGACATGCCGGAACATCTGACTTTGTAATTAGTACCTCAAATAAATACATAACCAAGCACAGAGGTATGCCTTTCAGTGAAACCTCTCCATTGTTGTGTTCCAAAATGGCCCCTCTTTGTGGATTTTGAAATCAATGTTGAACGTTTGAACAGAGCTTCTTGACGGTGAACCGAGACATGATTCGAGTGGGCTTGGGGGACGAGGAGTTCAGAGGTCAGATCCTCCGTCTGGGTTCTGTCCTGCTCTTGTCTGGTGAGTGACTACATACGCTTGTTTAAGGAGAAACGCGGAGCCGAGTTGGGCAAAATGTCTGCTTCGACACCTGTCGAGTTTATGTAACCGCTACCTGCCTGCTGTGTTCTCAGAAAATGGCTACTTGTGTGTGCCCCTGCTACTGTCGGTGCTGAAGGAGGTGGCAGAGAACTACGTCCCTGAAGATGTCCAGAGCCAACAGGATCAGGGTGAACAGGAAGACCAGACCGCCGTCATCCTGTGCGTGGTGGCCAACGTCTTCCAGAAGGTTCTGGAGGTGCTGGCTCGCCGCCTCAAGAAGAAGCCGGAGGAGGGTCAGCAGGTAAGGATTCTTTTACATTTATCAAACAACTTTCTTTTTCGATACTTACTACGACTCTCTTACCAAGCCTTACGGTGTGAGTGAAATTGATGTGTTTATGTTGCACTTTATGTTTGGATTGTATAGAATGACAACCATCTTTTTGTTGTACAGCTGTGCCAGTTAGCGTTACCTGGCCTGGCAGACTTCCTACAGGTGGTTCAGGGTTGGGTGGGCTTGCTCACCAACACACTCAACAGGGTGTTCTCCACTGTCTTTGCTGCAGTCATTGTGGAGAGCAGACACCTTCTCCAGAAGGTAGGTTGGGCGAGAACAGCATATATTTTTGGCTAATATTTAAGATATATTTTCAAGGACAATGCACTGTAAACACAAACAATATGATCTTTAATGGTGCTTGACATCTCCACAAGGAAGCAACGTGCCAATAAGCCTTTCGGGAATGCATTCCATTTGTCAAAACACATTTCACATGCAACTAGGGTTGTCACAATACCAAAACGGATGATATACTTAATGAAAGCATGTAACACAAAATGGAGTTTAGGCTTGTTTTGTAAGTTTTAGGTGGGTGTGTTTGTCTCAGATAACAAAACTATTTGCTTGCATGCAATACTGCAAAGACCTAAAGCTGACTATCGTTTCTTATGCAGTATGGTATCATGATTATTGTGGTGCCTTGGTACCAATAAATTGTGAAACCCTACATGCAACCCCCCTCGATCAATGCAGGTGTTTCTGTCCTGCTTCAGATTTCCCAAGCTGAAGAGGTTATAATTCCGGAGTCAACTGAGGACTTTCCCCCACTTTCCAGAATCCTTCTCTGTGCAGTGCTCCAATCACCTTTAGTCATCAGGTAAGCCACCATCTCCCACTTGAGCTTAGCACACCTCAGCTACTGAATCTCCATCTCTTGAGGTTAAAATTGTCTTCGATGGTAAAACAATCTATGTTTTAAATACATTTTATTAGAGTAAAACGCAATTTGTTCCATATGTCTGGGGCTTACTATTGCTGAGATATTACAGTTATGATTTAGTAATGCAAGGCAGGCTCAAGTAATTCAGCTGTAATCACAATCAGAGGAAGGGCATTTAGCAGGAATGGCACCGCTAAGCAATCTGGAGTGGCCTGACAAAAAAAAAAACACTGAAATGAATAAACTAAATATATTACCAAATCAAATACAAATGAATCTGTTCCAGTGATGGGCAGCAAGCAAACCAGCTTTTGTTTAATTTCTTTTCTCCTTGTATTGCAACAAGAGTTTGCAAGAAAAGCTGAAACAAGCCCAAGTTTCACATGCAGACTCAATATTTGTCGCCTCTTAAACTCACCTTTAAGGTAAACCTACAGTGAATCTCTTCTTCAATCCATACTAGACTTGAATTTGAATAGGACTGTTGCCCATTTAATGATCCTAAAAGGTAATGACCGTGTTGACCATATAATTATCCAAGAATTTACTGTATTTAGTTGTTTTTCAGCACAAGACCTAGATAGAAGAATTCCATGATGGCAATTATATAAAAATAATTTTTTCTTTTTTTATTCCACACCAATTGCAAAAGCAGCTAGTGTTCCTCATCACTCTTATTTTCCATTCTCGCTCACTGATGGTAATAAGACAAACGCTGAGAAGAGCACATGATTAAATGAAGAAACATATGCAAATGAAGTACATTTATCCACAGTTAGTTGAGTTAGCATAGTTTAACAGACTAGTTTAATTATTGTACTCGATCCTACTTAGGGGAATCAAAATGTGATAAAGAAGTCCCTCACAATCACTTTGGCTAAGTTGTGCTACTAAACGTTTAAACGTTGTTCTCTTTCAGGGCCTTTCTGGCAGAGATCACCTTGTCTGTGGACTCTGACGCCATTGATTGCATGACTGGATTGGTTGCAGTCCTGCACATCCTGGCTGTCATCAGACGGAGTCAGTGCATATTTTGATATATGAGTATCTAAGATATGAATCTAAACAGCTTTGTTGATCGCCAAAAAAAAAAAAAAAGTTATGAAAATGTCTCAATAGCTATTTGTGCTGTGTGTTTTCTAGCTGGGAAGTTTAAAGCAGATCTGAAGAGCACAGCCATGTCTGTTCAAAGGCAACTTCAGCGTTATGCAATCATTGCTGAGGATGAGGGACCTCTGCAAAGGTAAGAAACAAACTGGAAATCAAGGTAGTGGTTTATAGAAACTAATGTTTGTTTTCTTTAAATTATCCAGAGTTAATGTGTCTTCTTATTATTGTCATTACTGTCATGTATGAAAAACTAATATGAATGAACGTTGTTTTCCCCCCAGGGTTATTTATGAATCATCTAATGAAATATTAAATGACATTCTGAAGATATGAACCTCCCCGTTTTGTAAGCAGGAGTTAAAAGCAGTATCAAGCATAAACATGCCTAAATTCATTGTGCACCTACGTTTATTTGCATTATATAGTGATATAGAGTAAGACATTTTATTTCATTTCAAATTACGTCATTGTATGTTTTTTTGTTTTTAACTTTATATACTGTGCCATTTATCCTTGCAACTGTTTGTGGCCCCTGTGTTTAACAATTCTGTTCAAATATACAAAAATAAAATATATATTTCAATGTAATTCGCCTTTTACTGTGTACATATAAATAATGAAAAATAGGTTTTGGGTGTTGCTCTGGCAGAAAACAATGGTTTTGACAAATTTGACGAGAATAAGCCAAATTGTAGATCTATCTGCAAGTCCTATTACACGTAAAATACCGTGTTAAAAACGTGTTTAGTACAAGTCTCCTTTGGGGAAGGCATGCATTAATTCTATTTGGCTATTTATTTATTTTTTGTGGGCGCTGTTGCATGTGCACGCAGCACACACAGCCCGCCTGGAGACCACGGGCCTTTAGCCATGTGTGCTTGACGTCAGAAACTTAGGAGGGGCGCACTGAAGGTTGCTGTTCGTGGTCCTGAATCCCGTAAGCTGCTGTAGGGAAGTGCTGAACACAACAACAGCATCGCACTTAAAATTGATTTTCACACGTTTCTGTATCTCATCTAGAGAGGTTTAGCCAGTAACATAGAGATAGCAGTAAACACGATGTTGTAGCAAAAGTGCGATGGATTAGTATATCGCGTAATGGATTCATCGTGTCCCGTCTTCCTCACTGCTTTGGCTTTTTGCCTCTGTTATTCAACTACCTTTGCAAACAGCAAATTCGGTAAGTGTGAACTTAACCTACTTTTAATAGGTTTGGGCTGTAACGTAGGCTATATTTAATTATCGTCTGACAAAAAATTGGCCACCTGTCCAGGTGTTAATTCTTGTGATGCTTCGGTGCTTCGCTGTTCATGGTTTTAAATCCTGCTCATTCTGGTTGGTTAGACAGTTGGGCGACATGCAAAGCTTTTCCCCGTAATGGAGCAACTTGACGTTTGGCGTAGGACTTCTTAATTGACCAGTACATTTTAGGGTTTTCCTCTTGAGCAATCCCTATCATCCTTAAATGCAAATTAGTGTCTGATGTTAAGTGCTAAAAATAGCTTCAAAGTTAATAGCCTGCATTCAGAAGGTTTTTGGCCCTACTTCCGTCCTGACCCTGATACTTTACCCTACCTTCATGACATTATCTGTCCCAGAAACTAACTTATGCGATCAATACCAATTTTCCATATCGCTGGACCAGATAATGTAATTGAATAGTCTTAGTATACTTTCTTTTAAAAGGCAATAAACATGGCTTTATTTCAATAATGTCAACCATCTCTGCCCATAGCTTTTTGCACTTCCAGAAATATCCTGTCATTTCATTGTATGTGGGTGTGCAAATAATGTCCCCTTCTTTTGGGGTTTTGTGATACAGAAACATCAGTACATTGTTATATGTACAAAACAGTGTTGGGTCAAAGACAAGAATGAGGATCTCCGGTGCATTTGTCTGTGATGATGTATTTTCTGAATGGGTTTTGGAGTGTAAGCATCCCAAACTCCATTAAAAACTTCTATTTTTTGACAATACACATTTGCTATTTTCTTTTGGATGGAACTCTATATCTTTGTCTTTTTCACTAGGTTACACATTTTAATTTGGCTGGGATAACAAATCCAATCATGACATGCATTCTATGGTTGGCAATACATAAGTTAAGTAATTTGAAGCAGTCAGTTTTCAGTTCCTTTGTGAATTGCACTCATAAACTTCATAATTACTCTATTGCTACTTTTCTCTCTAGTCTCTTTTTGTAGAAGCAGCCTCTGCAGTCAGTGTGTGAATGGGTGTTAGAGATGTTCATTGTTTTTAATGAGTCCCAGTGTGAATAGGGCTATGTCACCCTTACTGGTCCCTTTGGAATTGTCTGGGGGACGGGATTAACTTTCTGTAATCTATTTATTAGTGTTAGTGTGTTTACACTTTTGTCCTATTTTGATGACAGCTGACATGATTGGTAAGGAGCAGCAGAGATTGGCTAAGAAGCTGGATTTATAGATACAAAGAGACATTGACTAAACCATAGTGTGTTTTATTACTAAGCCAACCATGGAGTGTAGGACATTGTCACATGTATCCTATTCCAGGGCCTTTTCAGTGGGTTCCATCTCAAATCACCAGCTTGATTATTCTCAGGAAGAAGCTTTCGGCTTCATACTGAATATGAATCTAAATATAAAGAACAAAACCTGTGCCAATTCTTTTATTTACTGTAAACTGAATTATATGCCCATTATCTTTTACCCAAACAACCTCAGATGTTTCAGATTCAAGCGTGGGGAGATTTTCTTTCTAGCATCTGTCATCAAGGCACCTGCTCATTGTGCGTGGCTGTCAGTGAAATCTCCTTTGCTATACACTTAAGTTAGATTTAATAAATAGACTGAATCATCTTTCATTCCACAGATAACTTGACTGAATGGACACTGTATGAGCAATTCATTCTGCCGGATAGAGATTTGACAAGACATCTGCAGAGAACCAATGGCTTTATAGCAAGAGAATAACTCATTTTAGCCCTTTCAGTGACAAACCCAATGTATTGAAGCCCCCACATAACAAAAAAAAAAAGAACAACTAAATATTCACCTGAATGCTGTATTTTATAATTTCCCAGCTGATATGTCACCCCCTGTAAGTTCCCTGAGTACCAGTAATTACAACTAGTTTTTCAATTATAGATCATTCCCACAGGTTGCTTCTACCAGGTGACCTAAAGTACTGACTTGGAGAACATTCCTTTTGGAGTGGGGCTCATACTTGGCAACCTTGAAACCTAAAAAAAAACGGGAGGATTTTCCGAACAACAGTGGTTCTCTACAAAAAAAATATCGTTTTGATAGAGAATTGTACCAATGAAAATCGGGAGTTTCCCGTGAAAATCAGGAGGGTTGGCAACTATGGTGGCAACTATGGTGGGGGATTTCATGGTATTTGTCATATCTTTCTAAATCATCCTTTCAAGTCTGGCTCTCGCTGTCCCATTGGATGTCTGGACATGCTTACTAAGCCTGTCAACCTAATTATCCTACAAAATGTACTGCATTGAGGAAGAGCTAAATATTATATGTCAATACTCACACAACCCCTCTTCAGGGCCTTGTCAAGGCATGCCACTCATTTACTACAGAATGTTTAACTTTTGAATGACACAAACTGTAGGAAAAGAAGTGTGATCAAATAACTGATGATATACAAAAAGAAGAGGTTGTTTATCTGACTCTACAGAATTATTAGATGTACATGATTGCTTTTCGTATTTGTTGTAAGAATGAATTGTTAAAAGATGGATATTTATTTATTTAGTTATTTATTATTTATTTACTGTATAGGTGCACAATACTAGATGTGATATCCGCCTTGAATAAGCGAAAGTTAATGCAGTGCAAAAAAGTCTTGTGACAAACAACGAACAGTACAAGTATTGGCTCTAGTTTTTGTATGTGTCTGGTAATTGGAGGCTGGCATTTTGCTGGTGCAGAATGGTAAAATGATTAACACTGAACATTTGGTGTGTCGGTTGCAAGGAATGTTTTTATGTAATTTATCTCAGCAGCTGTTGCTTTCAGTGTAATTCTTTCCACTACGAGTCTGTTCTGCAATTTAATAAAGAGCTATTTATTCTGACTAAGCTACAAACCAAGACACAGCTTGCCAATCACTTTCTAATGATTTTGATTCACTTCATTGTGATATAGAATTCAGTTTTTTTTACATATATTCAGGACACTGGCCTTTTTGCTATGTATACTGTCATTATGTGTCACAAAGGGCAACTCAGTTCAGGATGTAACTAAGCCATGTTGTAGGTTAACCTTCAACAAATTGCAGTAAATGACGTAAACGCAGTTGTTTATTACATGCTTTGGATTCAGCCACAACTGGTGTGATACCATCAGCAACGAAGCAGTGTGTTGCATTGAAACTCAAATGTTGTCGCAGAGTGTATTGACGTTTATTGGTTATTTAGAGGGAAGAGGGAGAAAAGAGATGGGCTGTGACTTGTTTTCTGGGAAGTGTCAGAAGCTTTATGGTGCTGTCATGCAATGTGATCAGAGGAGAACCTTCTTCTATTTCTGCTCAGATTCAAGCTATATATTACATGACATGTATTATACCAAGATACAAGTGTGCTGTGCCATTTTGGTACTTTTTTGTGGGGGTTAGTTAAAATGGTTTGGCTGCACTCTTTACTTCAACCAACCGAGCTGTGCGACCTGATGTTTGCCGAACAGTAGCTTACTGACTTCTGACTTTTGATTTAAAACATAATCAGCCACTAAGGCCTATACATTTTGTTCAGTACTTGAATGATGATTATATTATTGATTATTGAAGAACAGGGATTACACATAATATATTTATGGCACGTACGTAATATAATTTTAATAACAAAATAAATTAATAAATGGGGGAACAAATCTTGTTTGCTGTGCTTCTGAGCAATCATGTCCTGGTGGTAGGTATAAATTAGAGAGTGTCGTTGAAGGTCAGCGCCAAAGGTGACCTCCTTACGCGTCTGAACCACAACCTGTAATTAGGACAGTAACATGATAATGAGTGTTCTGACCGGTGAGCGCCCGTCGCGGCGGCCCAAGGAATTCCTCTTTGCGATTTCAGATTGGATTAAAAGCGGTAATGAGAGTGTTCCATCCATTGATTAACACCGTGAGCCGTGTGGGACCACAGGGCACCGTCAAAATCACTGCCTCTCTGAAAGATGGAGGAGCTAAATTCAGCTTTTGGCAACTGACAGTTTACTTATTATTGTCTAAACGATGAACCTGCAGAGGACACACTGATTGTAATTCTAGGTGAAACTGTCTGGTACCATCCCTCCAAATAATATGAAATTATGTTTTTCTTTCAGAATTTAAAACAAACAAGATTCTGTTTAATGGGCATATATGGTTATCCTAGCTCTTGGGGACAGTAAGTCCTTATTTCAAGTGCTCTGTCAATGGTTTTGGAAGAAAGGCATCTTGCTTGTTTTGGTACCCCTGGGTAATGCCATTACAACTAACGTAGTTATATATCTTACGCTATTTAAAACAAATCCAGCAGCTACAGTATGATGAAATAGCATGGTTATATATCTGTGTTGAGGCAAATACATTATATTTACGAGTAGAAATTCCATTATTTTTATTTGATTCTTTCTAGGAACGGACATCTTACGGATAGATTGCTGTAGACAGGTGGAGAACTTGGGCAGGGCTCCCTGGGGTCATCAGCTTTAGTTGCTGCATTTTGACCTGAAAAGTAAAGGGGTATGCTTCGCAGAGCTCCACCGTAATCTCCAATCATTCTAAAATATGTGGGGGTGGATAATCAATCGGCAACCTGTTCCTGTGTCATTTTGTGACAAAGCAGCAATCTTTAATGCACGGCGTGAGCTATCGTTCAAAGCCTAAGCCAGACTTACTGAGATGGCCTGACCCAAGGAGAACGCAGGGAAACATTGTGCCACACCACTCTATTAATAAGGTGGTTAAGATATGTTTTTTATATCGGCTAGAATACTCTAATAATCAGAAAATGGACCATCTGTTCATTGCGTAAGTATGGACTGACGTATTAAGACATACGAAAAGATATGGGGTTGACTGTCTAACTGGATTTACTTTATCTATATGCAGCATTTGATGGAGAAGCCAAAACAGCTTTTTGGTGTGGGTATAAATGGATGCCATATCTCACAATGTGATTGTAGCCGGAGGGCATGTGGCCGTTGTTGTTAGTGGAGCAAAACAGGATGTCTAGTTTACACATGACACCTGACACTTTGAATTTGCTTCATTGTTTGGAGGCCTATTTAGTGCAGTGTTTAGTATTACACATTCAAGCAAAAATAAATGGTTTAATCAAGGAAAAATAATGGAAATACCAGACCTAAGTAGGATAAGGATTTCATGGGCTGAAGGCCTACTTTTCTTCCCAAGCTAAAAAAAAATGTTTAGGCTGTCGTACTGATATCAATTTGTCTCTATGTCATGTTATTTTCTTTTCCAGCTCTTTTCTTTTTATACACTAACACTTTTATATACATTAGCAATGGGTCACGCGGCGCATGAAAAATGATTTTCAGACGTTAGCGAGATGTGAGTTTGCGTGCGGTTTAGTCGGCTAGACCTAATAAGGGTAATGAAAGCAATGGTTGCCGCCTGAGAAACAGGATGAGATATGTTAAAGACAGCAGCACACTCTGGAGGTGGCTGTCTCTAATGCCAGATTTCCACTTTCAGAAGCAGCCCATATCTCTTGTGATATCAATGCATTAGGAGTTACTTCCGTAGGAATTCGTAGCAACAATCCCCCTTCCCCAATCTACTGTGATGCTGGTTATTTTCTACCATTCTTCTCTTACTCCCCATGAGGGCAGACATTCTACTGTGTTATCCCAGACATGTAAGGTCAAGGACGAGGACAAGGTAAAGGTGAATGTGTGTGCGAGCAAACGTGCAAACAAACCCTTACTTACACATTACAAGCACCATCTGCACATGGCAGCAGCATGGTGGTCTTATTGAAGCAGGTAGAAGTAATCGTGGCAGAGCTGCTGTGCCAGGACATTGGGCACCTTGGTGGATGCCAAGTCCCGGGACTGATATGGACCGTTGATGTTTACATTCACTCAATCAAATTCATTTTGGTAGTTCCCAACTCTTTGCATAACATTAAGCTGAGCTGGGAATTCTGTGTCTATTTTTATGTTAATCAAACACGGCATATATAATCACGAGGAACTGAGGATGTCGGTAAAGGCGCAAACTAAGTGTCCTCTAGAGTATACTGGACTCTCATTGTTACCAGATGTGGTATTTCCATGGCTTGGAGATACTGTACTTTATCTTTGAAATTAAAATAGTAAAAATAGTTGAGGATGTGAGTCACTGTCACTGTGAGTCATCTTTTCTTATGGGTCTTTATAAATCAGAAAATCTATTAACGGACTATTTTTAGGCAGACGTCTACATTTAGCATACCTGTGCTTAAGCACACTTTACTGTTTCCAACCAAATTAATTTTGTACTGGGAAGAATGTTCCTCTAATGGTTGTGTGCTGGATTATTACTAGTTGTGAGCGATGGAGAGAGAGAGAGAAAGAGAGCGAGGGAGTGTGTGCGCAGACACATCAGTGAGAGTGAATGTATTATTAACTACAACCATAGTCCAAACCCGAGTCATATTACACAGCACATTACTCACATGAACGTCTTTGCAATTCATAAATAGGGTGAAACAGCCGTACCAGATGGATTTATCTTCGTTGTTTCAGACTTGTTGACACTGTAGAGAGGGGGATTCTTCCTTCTGGTCAACTGCATGTGTGTTTCATGATGGATGTGGAGCTGATACATCACACTAACATGACTGAAAGGTCAAGACAATAAATGAAGGTAAAAAATATATTTGAGCCCTGAGCCCTACAAGAGTTGAGTGTATGAACAGTGTACCTACTTTTAACAATCTAACTCTGTAAGAACAGAAACATACATTATGTTCTTTTTGAAAACTGACATGACCTGGACGAAATAGACACATTGTAACCGTTTTTTTTTTTACATTCATCTGATGGATGGATGGATGATGAGGTGTCCTTCAGTCTTCTTTTATTGGGCCTTTGCAATCAGCAGCCTCTTCTGTGATGGGGTTTTAATTAAAAGCTCCTATTTAATTCATCTCCGGCACTGTGTGTCAGAGAGGGAAAATGTGGCTCTGCCGTACATCAATCCATGTCCTGCCCATCACGCGCTCCCTCTATTCTTGCCGTGGATGGGTGCTTCATTAAATGGAAGGCTGTGATTAATATTGAGAGCTGTCAAGGCCTCACAGAAAAGCAAATTAATTAAGCCGAAAAGTGAAGAGGTGTTTGAGTTGAGCGCGCTGACAATAATTGCAGAGAGGTGAGGTGCGTAGCCATGGCAAATTGTATGGACCGATGGCGTGCAACACTGGGCTCTGCGATAGGGTGTTAAAAATGTTGCAAAATGGTCAAATTGACCTAGTTGGTCAAGGTAGGCGGAGGTGAATTATAGTTTGGTTATGTCCCTTTTTGAAAATAACCCCCTCCTCAGGATTATTTCCATTATACTGCGGACACATTGAATCCATTACGTCAAAATAAAAATGTGAAGGCCAGCTGTCCTCCACTACCAGTATTGTACTTTCAATGGCCAGGGCAAATTAGTCCATAATTATCATATTCACACAATGGTTATAATAGTTAAATGGAATAAACCTAAAAAACATGAACTAACTGAAGTCTGGGAAATTTTCCTCCTCCTTGTCTTACCATTATCTTTTATCTGTACTGAGTCATTAGTCAATAGCTGATCTCCAGCTCCCATGAAAGAAGTCTGTCCAAGGCCTCTTTCCTCGGTAATTGCAAGCGCAGTGACAGGCTAACTGCCACGAGAATATGGTCTTTTGACTAATGAAATATGCAGTACATATAATGTCTACACGCTTGAATTACATTTTATAGACACTACATAAAATTGTAGTTATAAGATGTCCAAACTACTGTACCATATACCATATCGATGTATCCTACTTCAAAGAAAATAGTTATTTAAAGCTATGGTACAGGGATCTTTATTTATTCATTATAATTTCTGACATCCTGGAGAGTTGTACTGTACCTCTTCCCACCTGTTATTATCACTATGTGGGCCCATCCCACCCTCTTGCTCCTAATTGGCCGACCATCTAAGCGAAGGATCAACATGTAGATGGGGTAAAATAAAGTATTGCATGACTAACTTCCCTTTCTCTCCCAGGTGTAAATATTTTTGTTTTCAGCTGTTTACCTCATGCGCCTCAGATACAAATGTATCTAGACATCCTGTCACCTACAACAAGTATAATGTACCACAATCCCATTATTTAAGGATCTTTAAGTAGAAGAAGCGCTCCACGTAAAGAAATATGAACACTAGGATCAGTTACCCATAATACTCCTGCCATCTGTTCATTCATCAATCTGGAGGACCCGGTATTGGCTAATTAACATTCATATGATATTCATACGAGGGAACTGTGCTCATAGATTTGAATTATCACTGGCAGAGATAGGGATGGAGAATCTGGCTAACTGGCTGGGCCATTATTGGCCATGCCCGAAGCAAGAAATAGATACACCCTACACACTAGGTATGCCTCCACTACACATGTGGTGCAAAGCAGTTGGTGCACAGTGAATATCAATGCATGTTATGTGTTACTGAGGCAGTAGTACGATGAGTAGTTTAGTGTTCTTATTTGTTGAGGTTGAAGTATTTTAAGTTTAGTTGTTTTATATCATACTAGCCGGCCATACATTGTGATGTGTGTCTAAACTTGATGCTTGACTGGATTGTTCATGTCAATGTTTTTCTTTGGGTAAGATGAAACAATTTCATGCAAATTCACACCAATCTATTAATGACTTCAGGTTCATCACATTAATGATGTGAGGCTTCTTAGTTGCTTTCTTTGAAACATGAGAGACACCCATTGAGAACACTCCCTTTCATGACAACTGTATTTCCAATTTCCCATGGTGTAAGAGATGTTAACGTCTTGTTTTAGGGGACGACACAAAAGCTATTGGACGGTTTGTCTTATGCAAGAACAATTACTTTCTTGCCAGCTAGCACAAGGCTAAATATATCCCCATTGCCAAATAAACCTTCAAAGCAGCATGATAATTGTGCCAAGTTTTAAGATGAGAGTAGTAATATCTCTCCACCTCTCCCTGTGTTTTTTTTCTTCTCAGGTTGTCTTTTTGAAGATGAGCTCTGCACAACATATGAGTTCTGCACCAATGGTGAGTAAATTTCAAGGGATCTACCTCAAAGACCCGACTACCAAACTAACCACACCTCACTAACCTCACATCTCACTGGTGTTGATATCCCTCGATCCCAAATGCCTTAAAAAAAAAACTTCTCGCTATCAATCATCTCTGGAGCGATGACACAGCATAATGGAGATGGGAGCTGTAGAGCCCCTGTATCTAGTATCACACATACTTCGGTGTCAGGACTGAGAGAACCAGACTTGTTCACGACTAAAGTGAAGGAATACGGCATATGGAATACGTAAATGTCTTGTTAATGTCAGGCAACGTTTCCTGTGTCTTCACTGAAATATTGGTGATGTCATTGATGAAATGCTTGGATCTGTGCTTGGTCATGATACTGTAAGGAATCTCAATGCTGGTAAATTTGTAAATCAGAAGGAGACTGTTAAAAATACAAGACCTGAGACTGCTCTGTATGTTCAGGATGATTACAATACTCCACTGTTCACATGATCTCCCAAGTGGGCTCTTAACATACTGTATACCTAACGTAAAATAACACAAAATCATTATGGTATACACTACCAATGTGGCCTAACTCCTCGAATGCTAGTTCCTATACAGAACTCTCTGGACTCAGTCTCACAGTATGTTAGAGAATTGTCTTCTGTCCCATTTCCATTTTGAACTAGGTTCAAAGTGATAAAACCTGTTGACAGAAGGGGATATAGTACTGCGCTGAAATGGGAAAATACTCTGTGCTTAATTACGCCTCAGAAGGGATGGTTGAGGAAATTGCTGACACCTCAAAGAAGAAAAAAAAAACTCAAGGCTACTGGAAGAGAGAGAAAGAGAAATATGTAGAAAGACAGGGAATACAAAAGGATGAAGATATTTTAGACTTGCTGTCTTTCTGTGGATGATGGTCCTATCGTCAGTGGTCCACTGCAGTCCTTTCTGAAGGGAAAATAGGTCCAGATGAAATATGATTAGATATATGGCTAGTGTACATGAATTAACAAAGTGAAATAATATGGACACTGCAGTTCGCAAAACACTGCATATTTATTAGCTGAGGTTTTGGTCTATGAACCCTCATGTACCTGTATGATTCAACAATGTACAAACTGAATGCTGTACGCTTACTGTAGACCTTTTACTGTGTTATTTATTCAGTCTATTTATTCAGGTAATATCTGGGTTAGATCCTGAGGAAGAGTGTATGCGAGCCGTGTTAATCTCTTCCTCTTATGTGAGGCACGGAGTTAAAGCCCTAACGGCTACACCTTTTTAAAGGGTCCAAGCAGCAAAGCTGCGGTACCATTTTGTGATTCATAAACTTTTGGTGTGCCCTTATAACGACTCAGCCTAATCGTAAAGTTCTATAATTATTCTAATAGAATCATTGAGCAGCTGCTTGACTATAGCTGGGGCATTGTCCACAAGCAGATCCATGGCAGTCTGATCAACTGTCACCACACAGACAGACGGGGCGTGGGAGGAACTGGGTCTGCCACTTACACTCCACCCGCCCCAGGGTCCCTGAAGATGTAACCTGGTTTATTCGAGGCTCGTCCAACCATGCTCCTTCTCAACAAGACTGTTGCCAGGCAGGGTGGCTGAAGGCCGAGGACGTTTCCTAGAGGGAGCTGTTTTCAGTCATCACACCCAACCGTCTGTAGAATACACTGGTTTCCATGGCTTCATCTTTTTATCCGTTATTCATGTATATTTTAGTTTATAAATACTGTTTGTATTATCTTATTTTCTGTTCACAAGAAATGTAAGCATAAATGTTGGTTTCGACCACTAATGAACAATTAAGTAATTTAGTAAAGAAAATACTATTAAATACCTTCTACAGTGTTTAAACTTTTCTGTTAACCACTTAGTGGACAATGTTTTATTGATTGCCAGTCAACTTAGCTACATTTAGTTCAATGTGGTCTGAACAGAGATTCCTCTCAGATAAACCATCCTACCCACCTCGCAGACCACATTATATTGTAGCATTCATCATTATGCCAATAATACATCCATCTATCTTGCCAGATATTCTCGTGAAACGATCAAGTTTAACATACAAATTGAACCAGTTGATTGCCTAATGGTACGGTTTGTTCCTGCATGCTTTAGATTGACGAGACTCCTCCAGAAACAACCGATATCAAGGGTTACTTTTTTATCCGATCTATTATGAGATGTTGTTGAGCCTCTTGGACTCAATTCAACAAAAACAATCTGTGAAGGAATGTGCCAACTAAAGATTCCAACAGAATCACATTTCCATTTCATTTAAATATGTGTTGCTTTTGTGAAGTGTGCCCTGCTTCAAAAAGACCCAATAATACTTAAGGCTTTTTAATGCACACAGCTTTGAATATTTATCATGCCTGCTGTAAGCTTTTTTTGCATACGGTACATACATTGAAATGTGTGTCCTGGTATGAAGTAATGTAATTGTTATAGTATCACATGATATAATTCACGATATAATTCACATGATATAAAATTAACATATTTTAATGACTCTCGGAAAACAGCAAAAAATAAAATGTGTTTTTCAGTATGTTTTTGTTTTTATTTTACAGATTGCTTAGGTATCTCAATAGCTGTTATCACTGCAAACACGGTTCATAATCAAAACATGCATCCTGATACGTATTAAGTTGCTTTGTATTGCATAACGTATGTTTTTGATTAATTATGAAAAAAACATGACTTTTCATATGCCTCTTAAAATTTATATTTTTAAAACATATCTAGTCTAACGTATTATAAAGATACAGGTGGTGCCCGTAGATTTACACAATCAAGACTAACAAGCTCTTTAATAAGTTTATTATAGACGGTCACTCCATGAACAGCAAAACCCAACTCTTCTCACTCTTGCTCTAACACCTCTGGCCAATCGTTAAGGGTCATACTCAGCTTCCTTTCAGAGCTGATCAATCAATTGTTAATCCGATTAGATGTAATGTATAGCCAACATACATTATATTATTTTTGTTTTGTATAAAGGTTAATTTAACTTAAATCATACTCTTACACTAGTTACTAATTGTATGTGGCATCTACGGTTCATACATCAAAATGTGCACGTCACCATGGTGCATAAGAATAACACAGCCTTCTGATATAATTTATAGTTTGTACTTAGTTTATACTTTTTGAGATATAACATACATTATGGTCTAAGGAGCCTAATTGACTTCCATCCAAATTAGACCTCACTGGCGTTTAGTAGCATGGGTATCAATGTGTAATCAAAGCAATAAGAACATGCTGTTTAAGTCCTTTAAAACCATATGCACATTTTTATTTTGGTCATGTCATAAAAGTATCATCATCATCATCGTCATCCGCTTTGTCCGGGGTCGGGTCGCGGAGGTAGCAGTTCAAGCAGGGCATCCCAAACTTCCCTTTCCTGGGCCACATTAACCAGCTCTGACTGGGGGATTCCAAGGCGTTCCCAGGCCAGTGTGGAGATATAATCCCTCCACCTGGTCCTAGGTCTGCCCCGCGGCCTCCGCCCAGCTGGACGTGCCTGGAACACCTCCCTAGGGAGGCGGCCAGGTGGCATCCTTACTAGATGCCCGAACCACCTCAACTGGCTCCTTTCTACGCAAAGAAGCAGCGGCTCTACTCCGAGTCCCTCATGAATGGCTGAACTTCTCATCCTATCCCTAAGGGAGATGCCAGCCACCCTCCGGAGGAAACTCATTTCCGCCGCTTGTATCCGCGATCTCGTTCTTTCGGTCATGACCCACCCTTCATGACCACAGGTGAGAGTAGGAACGAAGATAGACCGGTAGATTGAGAGCTTTGCCTTCTGGCTCAGCTCTCTCTTCGTCACAACGTATAATGTATTATAATTATTATGATTTTTATAACCCACATGCTGGCTAATGGAATTTCATGTTTTACCTTACAACTTAAAACTCTCCTTATAGCTATGATATATTAAAATCACACATGAATGTGCTCTAAACATGTACAGTTCTACAGTGACAAACCATATAGGTACATTCATTTTCTTTAGGAAATGTTCCTTTTGAGCCCAAAATTTATCTTCAGACTTTCACCACACTGGCCATCAATGATCTGTCATTTCTAGTAAGGAAATCACCATATATGTAAAATCATAAAATTACATGAGACTTGCTTGTTTAAATATTGATCTTTATAAAGTACCTATATCTGTGTGTGTGTGTGCGTGCGTGTGTGTGTGTGTGTGCGCGCGTGTGTGCGCGTGTGTGCGCGTGCGCGTGTGAGAGAGAGAGCATGCTTTCAGCTATGTTTGTTCTCTACTGGGAACGTCCCTGGCAACTGAAGGGGGAATATTACATTGAATGTGGTGGTTGTCATGGAAACTGTTATGGAACGCAGATATCACACAATGGATGATTTCCTGATACCTGTTGTGTTGCTGATGTCTCCTTCCTCCTTATGTAATCTTTTGACATTTTTCAGAATGAATTTGTTCTGATCTTTAAAAGCTTGGATGTTTTCAACATCCCTTTTTAAAATTAATATCTACTGCGAATGACATAAAATGAACTTATCCCTTGTTCGTCCTTTCCCTTGCTTGGCTCTATTCTCACATCATCCATGCGTGTCTGTGTGTGTGGGGGGGTTCGAGGTTTTTTCTCTGCCGTCTGAGGTCTTAAAATAACTTGTGAACCGTACTGTTGACTATGCTAATGTGCTTTTCCAGCACAGACCTTTCCCTGCAAAGAGCTGTCGTTAAATGGCTCACAGGCCACGGAAGTCAAGAAAACACCCACTTCCCATTTAGAATAAGAATTCAATTTAAAAACAGAGCTGACACAACATTATCTTTGTAATTATCAACCTCTCAACTTTACACAGGACATTGCACTGTAATTAAATTTTTCCAAATTGGCCAAAGGTGAAAGATAGTGCCCAAAAAGCAGTTATTAGATTGATAGTAATACACTTGTTTTATACAATGACAGGAATTTGCAACCTCAAGATAAAAAACAAATCCTTAAATACCATACAATCTAAACTCGTTAACAGTAGTTAATAGTTAAGTCAGGGGTAATATGGTGTTTGAAAATTGTACCATTCTTGATCGTGTCCTTTATTGTATATATACCAGTATATCTTAAAACAATCTTGTGCAAAAAGTGCCTGTCCATCATAATCAAGTCACGCTATTGATATTAGCTGCCATTGGCAATCACCCTGAGGCTAATTAATGAGATACTGTGGTGCATGTCAATGCGTTGTTTCACGTTATTAGTCCCACACCATCACAAAGGCTTCCTCAGCCGCACACACACACACACACACACACACACACACACACACACACACACACACACACACACACACACACACACACGCACACACACGCACACACACACACACACACACACACACACGCACACACACGCACACACACACACGCACACACACACACACACACACACACAAATACATTTAGCTGATGTCTCAGACCTAATTTAATCTGCCCAGTTTGTCTTGACATGGAGTTCTGTTGTAGTAGTTTAGACGATGCAACATGAAGATTTATCTCCCTAGCAGTGAGAAGACAATGTGAGGGTAATTTATATTCCAGCTGCTATGTCCACACACTGCGTCTTGACCCCCTGCATCCCAGCCATTGAATTATGGGGCTGATAGGGGCTTCAGTGTGGGTTGCCTAGCAACCTGTATGGAGCGAGGTGAGAGGCCTGCTGATAGGAAGATAACCAGGGTCCCCGATAAAGTCCCCCCCTGCCATGGATGGCTGCTTATCGCGTTGCTGTCAGAGAGAAAATGCCAGCTATTAGCTCCACAACACATGAACTCTGATTCACAGAGGGAAAAAATGAAGCAGACACGACGGCTCGTGCTTTTTAGCTGTCTAGACATAATGTTTCCCTTCTTTAAGGCAACCAGCAGGGGTTGTATTCCGCTTGCTTCATAAATTCATGAAACAGACAAGCTCAGCAAAAAAATTTTTTAAACAATTCTATATGACATGTTTGACCAGGTGATAAGGATAATTAAAATGTGTCTTTTTGTAGGCACAATTTTTTGTAAGTCGCTTTGGATAAAAGCGTCTGCTAAATGAATGTAATGTATTAGTATAGAGAGAATATTGACGCTCTTTCTAAAATGTGTATGCACTATGTCCTTTAGACCGAGTGTTTGGAAGGTGCCAGGACTTACAGGGATCACAACTATACACGTACGACGTGTCCTCCTCAGCTCTGCAGCACCTCAGGATCCTCCTGCAGAGACTGGCCCACAGAGGTAGGCAATGCCATGTCTGTTCACCTCACTTCCTGTCTGTCTACAGCCCGGCCTGTCTGTTTCTCTTCCTGTCTGTCTGCTAATCTGTCTCCACCTTCTGAATGTCTCTTTGCCTCTCAAAGTCACACAGGCAAATGCAGTGTTTGAGGCGATCTGATTGTCTGCCTCTCTGAATGTCTCTTTGCCTCTCAAAGTCACACAGGCAAATGCAGTGTTTGAGGCGATCTGATTGTCTGCCTCTCTGAATGTCTCTTTGCCTCTCAAAGTCACACAGGCAAATGCAGTGTTTGAGGCGATCTGATTGTCTGCCTCTCTGAATGTCTCTTTGCCTCTCAAAGTCACACAGGCAAATGCAGTGTCTCTTTGCCTCTCAAAGTCACACAGGCAAATGCAGTGTTTGTACTACATCATTGTTGTCTGTAACCAGGCTGTTTACTTGGCATGATGCATGCTGTTTACAGGTCATTGTTGTGCCACGATCATGCAACTCCCACGGCAATATTATTGGCCATTATGCACACAGGATATTTAGTGCTCATTTCGAGAATGAGTGACTATGCTGCATACAGTGTAATTGTGTTACAGCAGCTTCTCCTGTTCAATCAATGGGAGGCCATTAGCAAATGTCCTTGGTAAATCCAGCAGAGATGACACACCACATATGTTATGATGGACATAACAGGAGCTATGTGGGTCCGGTGGGAGGTAAACCTATACAAAGGTTCAGAGCTCGCTGTGGCAGGGAAAATAAATATCATTTTAATGATAGACTTTCTGACAAAGATCAGATCTATCTACAGACCTGGCTATAGAGGTACAAAGCTAGATTCTTCCCTCCCTGTTCAGTCAGTATAAATACTATATGTAAGCTGGATATAACCTTGTTTTTAAATCTTTCTCATTTCTTCCTGCAGTACCTTAACTTGCCTTATCATATATTTTTCCTCCATTCATGGGATGTAGAGGTTGTAAATTGGTCTATGAAGTTCCGGCTAATCAGTGGGATTTGCTGCTCGCCATGGGCACCAAATGAAAGTGACAGTGTTTGGTGCCTCCTGTCAGCCAGTGGCATCTGAAGCCCCAAATGAATCAACCGTCATTCGCAACTGCAGAATGTGACAGCTAGGGGGCAGCAAATCCCTTTTACTAGGACCGTGACCACAACCCTCCTTTCATAATTGGCTTTGCAGGCCACTCTGAGTTTAATCTCTTCTAACAGGCGTAAACTAGTGTTGGAAACCATTAAGACTGAGCAGGCGACCATAAGAAGTCACAGAAACATAGTAATGAATATTAAGAGTGAGTGGGACCACACATTTATTCTAATTACTCCTCAGTAAAAAAAAATTATCTGGAGGATGACAGATGTGGTGTGTAAATTTTTCTGCATCCTTTAAAAAAAAAAAAAGTGTTGTCCCTATTGTCGATGAAACACATTTACCTCGTCTTTGTGTGTTAGTGATTAGATGCACTAACGTGACATTAATATTACTGTTGTCTATAAAATGAGTCCTGTCTACCCGTTATTTTATACATAAAATCCCACCCGACAACAGAGGATTATGTTTAGACAAATTAACAGAACAACACACAGCTCACTGCTCGACTGCCTATTATTCTCATCAGCCTAAAGGCTATTTGAGGGTCGTCGTTGAGACGTCTGGCACACCCTAGTTGAAGACCAGACAGGGTTATTGAGACAATTGTACTGTAACCTAAATGGACAAGCATAAAAAAGAGGGTCTACATCAATGTTATCGATTTGCAATTGTCTCTATCTTGCATCGGAGATGCTGGTAGAAATCACACAATCTGTGCTTGCCGCACAACAGCAATGCCATTTAGATCAATAGAATTATTGACCTCCACATGAAAAGGGTTTGAGTTTTCTCCCTGCTGGTTGCTTTGTCTGAATGTATCCCCACTGACAGGGCATATTGTCTGATATTACATTTTCCACACGACGCCTTTGGAGTGCCAGCCAGCGCTGTCATTCCACTGCAAATTACTTTTATATTAGACTGCAACCAGACCATTATGTGCGGAGGCAACTTTAGTATTCACAGCTTGCTATAGCCGTGTGTCCACACAAACCTCATAGCAGAGCTCACAAAGACTCTTTCATCTTGTTTTATAGCCATCATAGGTGGCCCTGGTACCTGTGTATGCAAGGCTTTGAGCAGTAGCGTGGTTTTGAGTGTGTGTGTTTGTGCGTAGAGAAAGCAGGGGAGTGGAAGATGGAGTGAAAAACAATCTATGTATACCATAATTGCACTAAATTAGTTTGATATGCCGTATGTTAGTGCAATATGCCTATAATTGAGTTACCAAACCAATAAAGATTAGCTTTACAGTAGATTTCCTTTTTCCAACTTGAATGCTAACTTGTAGTAATTCAAATTGTGTATTCCAAATCCCCTATGTGCTTCATGCGAGACATATCTATATATATATCTCCTGTGTCACAGTGTGTCGTGTTAAACTGGACTGCCCTGCAGATGTATGACCCCGACCACCGTGCAAATCAAGGTTTACCTTCACGCTCCAAGGTAGTGAAGTAAGATAATGCATTGTGGCATTTAGGTTAGTATCATGGTCATCTTTGGTCAGTCAGCGAGATTCGCTGACCACAAACAGACAGTCTATAATTTCCACCACACTAAATCCACAGGTAGTATCTGTTAGGAGCCTACATTTACATTATGTGTATGTGTCTGTGCATTTATATTATGTGCGTGTCTGTGTATGTATCATGCAAAGAAAACCTAAAAATGTATTTGTGCATGTCGTCTCTAGTTCTGTATTCCGCAGTAGCTATCACATTAAAATCTCTCTCTCACAAACAACCTTTTTTCGTGAATCTGCAACGTCATTATAAATTACTGTTGTATTAAAATCACTTAGGAAGAGACTGCGTTTGTGTGATTTTTACCACTTAAATGACGTGGCAGAGCTTTTGCTGTTAGTGCTTTCTGAGAATAATGATTTAATGTAATGTTTTTTGACTTTACAATTATTTTCTGTATCCTCACAGATTGTTCATAATGACATTGCGACAGAACAAAGTAAACCAGCTTTTTGAATAAGTATCTTACACGTAGATGGCCACTTCAGAAAGTCAGAATGGTCTTAGACTCATTGAAGCGTTCATAGTTTAATCTTTGTTGCATTTGGAATTTCAGAGCATTAAGGTTGGCATTAAAGGAGTCTTTTACATGAAACAGACATTTATGAAATTCCAAAATAACTGTTAATAATTGTTACTGTGATGTGCTAAGAGATCACACAACAGGTATTCAAAGCAAAAACTGTTAATAAACAAATGTCAATATCAATAATCTAAAGCAACGATCAAAGTAGATTCCTCACCTTAGCGTCTGACTGTTTCTGTAACATGCTCTATTTGGATTGACAGAAATAACCTAATTAATTAGGTTGCAATTTGTTGCTAAATTATTCACTCTCTTTTCTGCCAATGCCTTAAATCAATCAGCAGACAGAATTCAGGAGAAGGGGAAAATCTGCATTTAAAAAACGGCAGATGAAACAACGACACATGGGGACAGGATCCAATCTAATAGGCTTTGAATATTTAGGGGGCCACTGCCCCCCCCCCCCCTTCTCTGTCCTTTTCTTTCAGTCTCCTAGCAAAAAAAAACACAAATGACAGAGCTTTCTTGTTTAAAACCTGGCACACTAATGGGGAAGCTGCTAATTATCCAAGGCATTTTACCTTCTACATTAAAATAGAATATTAACAGGCCAAAAATGTCTGCGCTTGAAGATGCAGCCTGGCCTTTCTCTAGAGTAGACGAAGGTATGCCACTGCATTATGTTTAGCTCCTCAGTGGCTTTGCTTTCAGATGAGAGGGGGAAGCCTCTTCTGTGTTCACCTTTTTAACTTCCAGGCCTCTCCGTCTCTCAATATCTCTCTTTTGTTCTCTCTATCTCCCTTGGTATTAAAGGCCCCTAATAACACCAGGGAGATAGAGGTGTCAAAGTCAATCAAGCTGGTGTCAGCCTCTTTCCAATGCCAGACAGGCAGACGTTTACACCACCACCGAACCTATTAACCAACAGCAATTAACCAACATATATTTTTTACAGATATTTCATTGTCCAAATCAGGACTGCTTCCCCTTTGTCTGTGCTGGTTAGGGACAAATAATAATTTGCACTGTAAAGAAAATATAGCACTTGATAAGGAAAGACATTGTTATTGGTGTAGGTGTTGAGGGCTGCGTTTTCCGGCCTTTGACCCCATATGCTGCTGTGTGATTTTGTTTCAAGAACGATTGGATGCATCACTTGTGAATCCACATTGCCTGCTGATCCTTGATGTAGATAAGGAGACTGACTGTCCATGGGGAAGAGGCTTTCCATCCCACTGACCTGCCTTTTGCCATCACATACACTCTCATCTTTATTAAAAGAGCTGTACCCTCTCCTGGTGGACCTTTAAAGGCCCAGGAAAAGGTTAGACACAAGGTATTTATGAATTTAGGACTAAATTATAGTCACACCTATAATGAGTCTCCTCATTAAAATACTTTTCCAATGCTTTAGGAATGACAAACTTTATGTGCTAGTTACTTGCACATCTTGGCCCTGGCCGTAAGTATAACATCTCTGGTATTTCTGTGTACTCTTCTGCGATGGAATGTGGTCCCTTTTGGCTATTTGGGAACAGGGCCATGTTTTGGGTGTCTTTTTGCTTGGGTAGCTCCATCTGGCCATGGCACTGCTTTGCTATGCCCCATGCCCTGGAGCCTTGCGTTCAAACTATGTGTTGGCAATTAGCAGAGATGTTGGCATTGCGTTGGTGGCGTGACATTCTCTCAGGGTTTGTTGACTGGCGTATGTGTATTTGTGTGTGTGTGTGTGTGTGTGTGTGTGTGTGTGTGTGTGTGTGTGCGCGCATACGCATGCATGCAAAATGCTTAATCCAGAGGCTCTTTCCCTAGGATGAGAGGATCAAATTTCAATAAGGACTTATTCAATTACCCACAGTACAGGAACAATAAAGATTTTGTTACTGTATTTAACGTGGCCTCTTTTGCACTGTGTAGACCATTAGCCTTAGCCTCATTCTTCATTACAGCTCAATGCTGTGTAACATTAAAAATCTATTAAAAATAGAATGAAAAAAATCTTGTGTAATTCCAATTATTATCATTTTAACCTCATAGTTACTTCAATTTCTTCAGGTCTAACGTGGCAGGATGACATCACCCAGCGGGTAATCTCCAGAGAGATGTCCAAACTGAGAAAGATCCCTGCCCCTCAGCCTGCAGCCGCCTACGTCCTCCCAGCTCGCCTGAGTGACCCCGCAGAGCGGAAGCCAAGGCCTGGGAAGGTTGAGCTGAGCAAGAGCTTGCAGAAGTACTTTAAAGACATGGGTTTTTTCTCCCACTCAGCTGGTCAATGGGGGGCCCAGGGAGACGGGACTGACACTCAGGTGAGGCAATGCAGTCATTTAGTAAGTAACTCTTTGAACACCCTCCTACTTTAGACGATAGATGAAGATTGGTGTCAGTCATTTATTGGGACACATTATGTCTCTGGTCTTTTGACCAGTTCCTATTTAACTATGTTGAATGATACAATTTTGCATACCAATTTACTTAGTTTGTAATGTGTAATGTGTATGTGTCGACTTAGTGGAGAGCAGTTGGAAATATACAGAGATAGTCAATTGTTTGCCAAACCACAAGCGAACAATCGCAAAATCTTTCAAAGGAAAGCTACATTAAAGCTTCACTCACACATAAAATATATTGATCCGCATAAGTGTGTAGAACATGGGCAAGATGCCAATGGCCTAGAGGGAGTATCAGTTGATTTAACTTGAATAAGCATTTCAAACCTTGTGTAATGAGGAGACCATGGACCTATGCAGGGGGAAGGGACTCTGTAGTTAACGCAGGGTGCACTTTTCTAGCATGTATTCTCTGAAGGCATAGTCCTAACGGAGGATAATCTACATCTATCTATGCAGAGGGCGGCTTCATTCTCTCGGCTTTTCCATTTGTTTTCCTATCTTCCTACTCTTCCTTCCTGCAGAGTATGGAGGACCCTTATTTATTTATTTTTTGCACAAAGGTCTCCCTCCGATCATAACCTACTCATGATCTCATAACCATATTTAAGCCGGTGCTCTGGGGTTATATGAACGTGCCCGGTGTTTTCCATACCAAACATTCTTACTACTACTATGCACATGCAGTGGTGATGACATCCGTAGTTGAGAAGTTCGGGCCCCCCCTTGATGATGATGATGATGATGCGTGGTCTTTTGTCGGTAGCGAGATAGAAGATGGCAAACATGGTTAGTGGGAATGGCGGCGACCCCCTCCTACTGAGCTAATGCCATTAGAGTCTCCCAATACGCTGGAGCTGGGGAGAATAGCATTATCTCTCCCCCTTATAATGGAGGAGAAAGGAGGCCGATAAGCAGATAAGCAGGCAAATATTAGCTCTGATTCTGATGCTTATAGAGGCAGATTTTGCGCCTAATAATTTATCTCTTTATATTTCCGTCAGCTTTCTGTTCTATAAATTGGATAAAAACGTGCTGTATATAGTGTGCATACCTATATAAAATGCCTATATGTATTTTGAATACCTGATTCATTCATGTGATATATCTGGATAAGGAATGGATGCAATGGTATTAAGCTTGTTGCAAAAAGGAGTAAAATCTTGGTTGAGTGACACTATCTCATCTACAATTTCCATAATGCAATTTCCAAGGGCAGTTGTCTTTGATCTAAAATCCCATTCATATCCTGTCCTGTCTAGCTGAGCCCAAGCCGCTTCCCTGTTTTAAGCTAAAAGCTGTCACAACACTGATGACCCTGTTCAACCTTTTCCCTAGTGCTGGATAGCAAAGTGTAGTGGCTAAGCTATGGCTACCATTGAAAGTGAATACTTAGAGTAGGTAGGGGGGAGTCGTCACTCGAGGTTTCACCACACACAGTAAACCAGCCATCAATCAGGAATCGGCAAACCGCGCATGAATCTATTCGTGACAAGCCAATTCAACATGCAAGTCAAGCTACCACATCAACTAATGGGACACTGAAAATGTAATAGCCTGTGCTTGACCCCGATTTCTCTTGCAGTCCAGATGCACTACTTTACCTATGAAATAGGATGAATTGCACGGAAACATTGAGATTTAGACATGTATCGGTCTTTATCACCTTGCCACGGTCAAGTACATTAAGTTTTAACTGAATAAAGTCTACTTTGTACTTATTAACTTCAACAGTTAGAATATTCGTCACTTTATGGAAGATTTTGGATAACAAACTAAATTCATCTTTTGTTGTATTTTAGAAGGAGGACATCCAGCCTGACAGTTTGATGGACAACATGCCAAAGCCCAAGCCTGGCTGGAGGAAGACCACCATCTACAGCCACCATCCAGGTGCAGGGCGTCCTCCAGTCACCAAGGTCTTCACCCAGAGTGGCGAGGGGAAGCCACCCCAGCTAGCTGCAGCTATGTCGGGAAAAGATCTAGGAAGGAGCAGGGTGCTCTCCAGCCAGCTAGAGAAATACCTTGCTGGGCTACCAAACAACCAGCAAGGGGATGCTGCAGAGACTGATTTAGCATGGCCTAGGGGGAAGCAACGCTATCTTGGCTACCGTCAACCGGTGCTCAGTGAACAGACAGAGCCTGGTTATAGCGCCCCCAGGCCCAGCCTGGACAGGCTTCTGTTTAAGGCTGGGTTCAACCATGCAGCAGCCAAGGGTCCTCTCAGTACCATGGACGGTGAGGTCCACTTTTTGGATGAGGGAATGATCAAATATATATACTGTATATATTTTTTATTCCCTGCACTTGTACATGAATGAATTGAAAGATTTAGTTTGGATTCATACATTTTCATTTTGCAATTTACATGCATTTTGTATGACCAAATCAAATTTGAACAAAACCATGAGTCTGTTTGGTGTGTTCCGTTGGTCCTCCCCCCTCGCAGAGCATTTCATAAAGAATGTTGTGAATCAGCTGGGGAGGCACAGTGTCAACATCAACAGTCTGATGGGCAGAGACCTGGACCAGCTAGCGGAGGTCATTACTGGTGCGCTGCAGGTGGTGGATGGAAAGGAGGCCGGGGTCAGGACAGAGGTCCCGCAGCCCAACGGCGTCAAGGAGGTCAAGAGGGAGCCTCGTCCTGTGATGGAGCAGCTCCCGGAGCAGGGTCAGAGTTCACAGGACACATTAGAACAACACGACATCCTTCATGGTATTCTCGTCTGCAGATATTTTGCAGATTGACGGGTGTCTGGGAATATATTTCTTCCTGCCGCGGTAGTTTTATTCTGAGTCATAACGCTCCACAGTTTGTGATGAATACATTGAGATGCCTGGCGAACGTTCTGTTCAAATGCGTTGTGTTTGTTCACAGGCCAACAAACAGAGGATGGAGACAAAGAGCCAGGCGACAAGGTGATTTCACAGTTATTCTGTTCAGCTGACAAATTGGTCTCAGAAGGGAGAAAAACCTATCTAAGTAATTATGTTCAGTTTTAAGTTTGAAAAAGGATGACTTTAAAGTTGTGCTTGCCAAGAGTCCTCATGCCCATTCCCAAATAGGCACCAATTTGTTGATCGCAAATAACTATATATTTTCAGATGAATATCTCTCCTTTTCAGAAAGCTCGTACACTACAGTCGGAGAAACGCTTAGATGATTTTCCTTCTATTGAAGTTGAATTCAAGTTGGCTTTTTGTCCTTTATATTATTAAATAAACATTGCTTTTAAGACCCTCTATTCCCTATTATGGACTAGAATGTATGAAAGCATTGCACTGAACTTGTCAACCCGTTATGTCACAAGTCCTGGTTAAATAAAACCTAACCAAAATCTGTATGATTCTGCAGGATCCAGCTCTTTTTAGCAAGCTGCTGGACTATCTGAACGCGGAGGCCCTCAGCGACGTTCCTGCGGCCCAGACCCCAGTTGAGGTGAACGTGAGGGGCCCACCGCCAGAGCCCCACCAGCCTCAGAGGACGGTTGGTCTGGAGAACGTGCAGAGCCGGACCCTCCAGGGTCAGCTCCCTGTGCCCCATCCCTGGGAGGAGAGGGACGTGGCCCTGCCTGAGAACCGGAGCTCTGACAAAGGTGCAGCCGGGGCGGAGAAGAGGCCGGAGGCCGATGTGGACTCAGAGGTGGAGAAGAGGCCGGAGGCCGATGTGGACTCAGAGGTGGAGAAGAGGTTCCAGGGGACCGAGGCCCCGGCCGCGATGGAGCACCTGAAGACGCCCCAGAAAAAGAACATGAAACTGAAGACCGAGATGGTGCATGTGGGCGTGAAGGAGTTCTCGAGCAGAGGGAAGGACCGACACTTCGGCTACATCATCACCGACTCAGAGTTAGTTACACTTAGGAATACACACTATAATTATGCAAATCTACAATCCATACATGTTTTTTTTTATTTTATGCTTCCTGCCGACAGTTTAAGAGAATATGCTTTTTAGTGTGACAGTAATTATGGATTGCCCTAGTGGGAGTACAATAAGAGCCATGTCATTTTAGACATAAAAAGCTGCACACAGTATTTCATTACACAATATACAGCCTCGTACTCAGTGGCTCACTTTTGCCCTATTATTCCAACTTTTGATATTACACAATACATTCCCCCTGTGCAATCCCAGCAGTTCTTTTGTGTGCCTGAGTACAGGAACAGGGATGATAGCTCCCTGGGTGAGGGTATTACTCCGTCGTATTACATCATTAATGATGATATGGTGTCGGGAAGGACACGGGAGTCACTCAGACTCCTCCGCTCCTCTCGGCTCAGGCTGGGGAGAGATAGGGAGAGATCGACTGGGTTTTCGCCCCTGGCACTCTCTCAAATCCCTTTATGCCCTTATCAAGCCTAACGTCATAGGCTGTCCTTCACCTGTTCAACAGCCCGCCCAGACCTGATGGGGCCGATCTCTGATGCCTGGCCACCAGCGCACAAGCAAAGACACACACACACGCCCACAGACACTCAAAGCACAACCCACTGACGTAAACACACACACACACACACACACACACACACACACACACACACACACACACACACACACACACACACACAAACACACACACAAACACACACACAAACACACACACAAACGCGGGTCACCTTCAGGGCTACCTCCCCTCCCTTCTCTTTTGCCTCCTCATATTCCTCCTCCATTCCCAGCCCAGAATCCAGCCAACAGGAGTCTACACTGCTCTCAGTTTACATGCTGCGGACCCCATGATTGCACACTTGTTATCCATCTCGCCACCAGCCTGCAGTGAGGCTACGCTCACCTGCTTATCTAACATACTGACATTGGGGTGGTGAGGGTGGTGGTGATGGGGGTGGGGGGGTTAGGGGAT